>NW_010576439.1:379989-398297 GCF_000705375.1 Tinamus guttatus | reverse complement strand
ATTTGCATGCTAGTTTTATATGAGGAGAGAGAGTGGGTTGATATAGGATCCTACAGATGGGTGAACTTCACAGATATGATCGCTGTTTGCATCTATATTAAGAATTAGATCAATGGGATTGATTTTTCAGTCTGGGTTCTGTAATGTGAACTAAAGTTCACATTCTGTGTTTTTCCAGCTAATTAAACCCTCGACACATTTATTACATATAAATACCTTCCCCTCTCACAAGGAACCTACATTTTTACTAGCTTAAGACAACACTGGGAGGTAGAGCAGAGCGGGCAGGACTTAGCCAAGCACCACGCTGGGAGCGCTGGGCTCACACAGGCACCTTCTCCGGCAAGCTGATGACATGGAATGGTTGCACTGGCGCTCCCCACAAGCACTACTCTGCCAGCAGTTACCTTTTCCCCATTTTCCCGGTAACAGGACTCTCTTGCATCCCATTTCTTCTCTTCCAGTGCTTCTGAAGACAGTTCCTCCTCTTCCTCCTCTTCTAAAATATCTGAAAGGTCAGAACTGCGGTTGTGCTCAGCAAAAAGGGCCAGCTGACGTCTTCCCATTTCAGACATTTTCTCTTCTTGCTATTGAAAAGCAAAATTGATTTTCATCAATGCAAACTCAGACCTCTAGGCTGTCTCTCTGTTTCAGCAACAAAAGAGCAGTCATTCCACCCTCTTTCTCTAGTATACACATAGCTAAGTGTGGTAAGAAACAGGAAAACACTCAGTGCAGGGTGGCACATGCCTGTGCACGCACACACACACACCCCTACCTGTCAGGCTCACTTCATAGCCTGCAGGAGAGGAACAGCGTGCATAAGATTGTGAAACCTCTCTGCAGCTCAATGTTGTCAAACACAATCCGCGTCCCTCCCTGGACAGCAATTCAACAAAGGCAAAACAAACCTCTCTCTTCACTCTAGACACTATTCCAGAGTCTCCTCTGGACATTTCTTTCATCACCTCCTTGACAGGAGACAATCTTGGGAATTCCTGGCATACGCTCTCACTCGTGCTTGAGTCTTGGGAATTGCTCTCTGCTCCTTCAGCCTGGCTGGAGGAGGGCAGAGGCTCTGGGCTCAAGTGCTTCTCCTTTGCTTCTGTTTCAGCATCAGGTCCTTTTGGTGGCTCCTCCACAGAGCATGCAAGGCAGGTCTCCATATGGATCTTTAGACTGCTGTTGGATTGACCTTCCAGCTCTGATGCTCTGGTCACAGAGAGCTCCATCTGCAAAAGAAACCAAAAATGTTCATTAGCAGGAAAACAATGGTGTTTGCTGCAGAGCCTTGCCTATGCCCTCGACTGCGTGCTCTGCTTCTGCTCCTCTTTGAAGGATCTATCAGTGACAATTTGAGAAGTTCACGCACTGTCTCCTTGCCATCATCTCTTAGGCCAATTACGCCAGTCTGCCCTGGGACTTTGCTACATCCCCCAGCTAGCCCCTTCTTGACATGGGACAATGAGACCTGGGGACGACACTGAATGGAAAGGTCCTTTACCCCTCTTCACACCCTGCTCTGATGGGAACACCATGCATCTCGTGCCTCTTGGCATCTCGTGCCTCTTGGCATATGAAGATTTTTGCATTCATTTTGTAGTCAGGAAGGCTGGTCACTCATGGGATGAATTCTTCCCTGCCATTAGCTGCAAGGGGACCCACAGCCTTTCCACGGTAGCATCATGGTATGCACCACATGGTGGTTCATGTTGCCACATGGCGCTCACATAAGCCATAGAAGCATATTAGCAATAACTAGTTTTAAAGCAACAGGGATGACATACATAATTAGGCCGGTTCCCACCTCAGGAATCCCAAAGGAATGTCCTAAGCACCAGTTTACAGATTAGCTTGAGCTGGAGGTGAGAACACAACCCCAGCACTCACTGAAGCTGGTGAAGAAAATGAGAATAAATGAGGAATTTACATATGATGGCATAGATTAGTGGTTTGGTCAGTTAGCAGGATTAAAGAATTTTCAAATTCTGATCCCTTTCCTGGAAGTATTTGTCTTTGATGATCAATCAACTCAGTCTGGTGTTTAGGGACAGCTGTGGGAGATGGAAGAACAGGATCCTGGGACTGAAGAGGGAAAGGCAGGTGGATCTTTAACAACTACCTCTTTTTTTAAAAAGGTGGTCACCTCTACTGCATTTTGCACTGGAGCATGACTTTTTCTTTACTTACTAGACACTGAAAATATCTACAGGATGAAGCTTCTGGAGATTTAGACAGTGCGGTCTAAATCCCCCAAGACCTTAGGTTAAAGACAGGCAGTCTAGAGCTAGGTCTAGGTTTAGGTCTAGATGAATAATCTGATGGTTATACTCTTTCTGCCATTTCCTTTCTTGATGAGGAATAAAGACAGACATGTCAAGAAAGAAGGTAATTTGCATCCTAGAAGCACCCATTTTCTCCACTGACCACAATGGAGGCAAAATGACCCACTCATACGTAACCATTTACCCTAGACATCTCAATGGGCAAATGGGTCACAATTGAGGTGCCATGGGCAGCAAATGAGCTGGAGATGCTCCATTAGTTACCAGGAGTCACTCTGTCCTTTTCTCCAAATCTAAGCCTTTGCAAACTCACACTGTCATGATTAACAAAGTCACAGCAAATTTAATGGACTGAAGTACTCCCCTGAGCCCCCTTCACTGCAAAGTGAACAGAGGAGTGACTCCTCCAAGTCAGAGTACTGGGCAATGCCGGACTAAGACTAACATCATCATCGGGGAAACATCCTTTTCATCTTCTAGCTCTCCTGAATTTTTGCTTTTCTGACCCTATTCTTGCTCTGCTTGCACACACGCGATTAAGCAGCAAGGTTCATCTGCCTCCCCCTGTTCTAGCTACACAGAGCAGCCAATACTCCCTGCTGGTTTGCCAGCTGCTGAAGACGGGCCCATGGGGACAGCGCGACACAACCGGAGAGAGGCAATCAATGGTTTTTAATTCCATTTCCCAAAATGACCTAATGCTTCTTCCCAGCACACATGGTCCTGGGTGAACAATGTAAGAACTTACCTGTGCTTCCATTCCTTCACCTGGGCCCTTCAGTTCGGCTTCGCCTGGAGATAGAGGCTCTGTGTCCTCACTTGGGAGCCCTGGGCTGCTGGCTTGCTGAGGAAGGACAGTCAGGCTTTTCTTGTCTTGTGCAGTGTCTGAACCCTTTGAGGAAGTGTCTGAAACCTGCACAAAGGAATCACTGGGAGAGGAGGGGTTTTGCTGTGAAGAGGCCTTCTCTAGCAGAGATTGTGCTGAACCATCACAGCTAGAGGCAAGATCAGTCAATTTGGCATCTGAACCACCAGGGGGAATTTTCTGCTGAAGGAGGAGTGGAGCTCTCTGGTGTGTGGGTGGTTTGCGCGTAGGCAGAGAACCCCTCGATTCTCCAAAGGGCAGCCTAGAGGTAAAACTGGTAGAAACAGCAGAATCTGAAGGTGAAGAATGACGAGAAGCTCTCAGCAAGACTGAGGAAATCTGAGCTGGAACTGAATCCACTGACTCCCCATACAGGGACATGGTTCTCACAGAAACCTCCCGGCACACCTGGAACATCTGAAGTTGGGACAGGTCCACCAGGATGCTCCCAGCTGTTGGAGAGGTAACTTCTATTGCCTGCAAGCAAAGAACCAAGAAAGAGCTATTTATTATGCACAGCTCATGCCTCCTGCAAATGGCACCAACTCCCAAATTCAAAGTTTACAAGTGTCCCCAAAGCTCTTCGCAACAGGAAGGCAGGATTCCAACCCTTCAATACAATACTGGGGAAGCAAAAACAGTGAAGAGAACTAACTACCATAACCACTTGAGAAACATGGATATTCTGTAAAATAAGACTATACTCCTTCTTAATCCAGTTTCTAATTCCTGTTCTCTGCACTTAAAAAGCCATCCCATCTCTTTTTTCATGGCAAAACTTTGTAGATTCCTTCTTTTTGAACTGCATAGGAGAAAGGCATTTCCATGATAAACAGCAAACAGCCACCACAGCATCACTCTGGTTTGCCCTGTACTCTCCCACATGGCTGTGGCTTGCCTCTCTCAGGGGACATGGCACAACGTCACACATGCAGAACTCTGCAGGCCAATTTCAATATAGAAAATCCTTGCAGCTATTAGTATTGGACAGTGGGTTTTCCATACACACCCACCTTTACTTGTTCCTGATTTAGGAATGGGCTGGAGAACTACACCTCACTCGTCAGTCTAGGGACAATCCCCAAGTGGGGGCAAGGCTGTGTACTGGGGTCATTTCTTTCCAAGCCAATTAGTGTTACTGCCTCCTCCTGGCATGCTTACTAGATCTCAAATCAATCCTGAAGCTTTACAGAGCCTCTTCTCTCACTATCCTTTCCTACGTGGAGAGCAAGACTTGGTGCACTGATCAGCAATCTCCATGCCTCATTCTCTAACTGAAAACACTGAGCTCCTGGCCAGCCAGTTGATCCCTCAAGAGCTTTTTCTTTGGATTATCAGCTGTGAAGGAGGAAGGATTCATGTTTAAATGTGTATGTTCATGCTCAAGAAAACTGTTTAGTCAACAGCAATAAGGCCCGACTAGGTGCCAAAGAATTTAGAATCAATTAGCAAGCTAAGCACCTCAGTGAGGAAGAGAGAATCTGTACAGACTAAACTAGGACTCTGTTACCGACTGCTTGGGCTGGATGGAGACACTGACTCCACTGTGCTGAGGGAGAGCATGGAACCAGCCAGGGCAGGAGATACAACAGGAATGGGATCCCTATGAACACAGTGTCAAATGTCATATTGGGATGGAAAGCAGAGATCAAATTCTTAAGATACTATGAATGAGGAGTTCATGGAGCAACTAGGTTGGGAGGCCTCAGGAAGATACGGAACCTGCCTTGCTCTTGGATCCTATTCAAAATCCTACAGAGATTTCTACAAAAAGAAATGACAAATGAGTAGTAAAATCTGGAGTTACTGACCGGATACTGTAAAACTGCTTTAGTTTGAGGTAGAAATAATGTGGTTTTGGTCTCTTCTATCTTCAGTTAATTTGGACTAAATAATTATCAAGGCGTAGAGTCCTTCAGGTATACACCTAGCCTGGAGGCTCACTTCCACAGGGACAAGGTTCCGCATTCCATATGGTAGTTCATTTATCTCCCCTATGGACACCAGCATGAAACAGCTCTGGCGCAACATCTACACCCCCCAGTTAACGTGCCTCCCACACCGGAGCCCACAAGTCTGGATCAGCCCTGCATGGCCGACCTGCAGCACCGGCTTCCATTCCTCGTGCTAACCACATTTACTCAAAAAGGCCTTTACCAGCAAAAAGCCAATTGCTTTTTAGAACGTGGCTTTGTCTTCCTTTCCTTTATATTTTATCAACATAGAAAGCCAGGACCCCTCAGCCCTGGCTAGGCCACAGGGCACCTCAGTGACTAACATTCACCACGTGCCTCGGCTGACTCATACAGACACCGGTTCCTTTCCACGTCCTGTGGCTCCGTGTCTGCCTGCCAAGCCCAGCACCAGCCTCCAGCCAACCACACACACAAACACCCCCCGTGCGCCGGGTCGGTGCGATACCTTCTGCCCATCCGCGTACACGGCGTAACCGGTGACGCGGACTCCATTGGAAGATCCCTCCGCATCGATAGTGACAGGCAACCAGCTGATCACGAGGATACCTGGGGAAGGACCAGGTTCCACTTGGACATCCAGGGGAGCATCGGGAGTACCTGCAATAGATCTGAATTTCATTCTTTTTGCCTCACTACAGCATAATGCCAAACTAAACTTGGTCAGTAGCAAAGAGCAAACTTGTACACCACATTTGCCACTGCAGAATTGCACTGGAATAGTTATGATAGTCTCGGAAAATGGCAGATAAAACCAGAGCAGGCAAGGTGGTCTTGTTCTGTGAAAGTTTTAATGCACAGAAAAGACAACTTTGCAAAAGTAGCTGAAGCCAAGATGCAGCAACCCTTAGAGCAGGGTGAGGGAAGGTCATGGCAAACTATATACTCCACTGCCTGAGAGGCATGCTGCTCATATCAGCACAGGGGACGTTCTCCCAGAGCAAACGAAAATAAAGATAATATTTTTTTGAAAAAAAAAATAACAAAAAAAATCAAGACAAAACAGTACAACATCTCACTCTTTGGAACCTAACAAACCTTGCTTCCCTTTGCTCCAGGACCTCAGAGCAAAACAACGACAGAGCTCACTGCCCCAAGCACTCCCCGCAGAGTGGCGCAGGGCACGACTGCTCTGATACCTGCTAGCGGGGTAGTGAAGTGTACCACAGCTGAGTGCTGCTCCTGCCCCTCTGGCAGCTCTTCCCAAGGTGCTTTCAAGGGCCGGGCCTCCAGCTTGGCAACGTACTGGGTGCTGGGCTGCAGGTTGCGGAAGGTGTACCAGTACACCCCGGGTTTTGCTATGTCACATTCCTCCCCATTGAGATACACTGCGTGGCTGTAATTGCTGTTGCAGGGGAGCCACATGACCTCTGCAGATGTGGCCGTGACGCTTCGGACTTTCAGCATAGTTGGCGCCACACAAAGATCTTGCCCCACAAAGAAAGTGCATCGCAGTCTATCAGAACGGCCTTGCTCTGTCACGCTCTGCACAGATACACGGTAAGACTTTGTCTTTAAATCCAGCTTTTCAATCACTGCTTTGGTCTGAAAGCCACTCTTCACATTTTGTCGTAGCTCTTCATCCACATAGATGTTGTAGCTCTGTATGTCTGGGCAGCCAGCTGGTAAGAGTGGGGGTTCCCAGCCTACAACTATGCTTCTGGCAAGCTGCTTGATCAAAGTCAATTTTCTTGGATAAGGCACTGCTGTGTGACTAACAGGCTCCTCCTGGTCTCCTTCTGCTCTACTGGTCAGTGGGCTGATGCTACTCTCTTCAATGGAGTAATCACTCTTATCTCCACTGCTGGTACTTGCACTGACAAAACTTTTCTCCTGGTATGAACTATGGGTGAGATCATTCAGCTCCGAAGGCAGAAATGTCATGAGGTCATCATCTGAAACCCGCTCAACAAAATTGGAGGGGACCAGCCCTCGCCGGCCGTCCATCAGCTCCCCTAAACAAAAAACAGGAAACCTGTTACCGCTGAAACTACCCTTCAACCTTCCAAACCATCTATCAAGATAATGTGGCATCCTCTATGCCAGGTCACAACTGCAGCAGTCATGAATGAAAGTGGTTCTGGGAGTCTATCCCTGGCCAAGGTTGCTCAGTTTCCAACTATCCTCGCTAGATCCCAATGGCTACAGTGAGAAAACTCACTTCTCCACACATTTGTAGAGCCAACTAACCAGATAGTGTTTTGAGTGATTAGCTTAAGGCTTTTGCCTTCTTCATTATCCCATTGCTCCTGATCACAGATCTTTTACTAATTTAAGTGTCTTTTATTATAACCTTCCCAAACTATGCAGACTCTCAGCATGTCTCTTCTAGCCACACAGATTCTTTTTATTTTTGCGATATTCTCCTCAAGAAATTCCATCTTTCCAGCTCTAAATTCATCTTTGGCCTTCTTTTAGCTCTCTCCATTGTAATGCTAGCTTCTGTAATAAAGATGTCTAGAAAGAAACCAAGAAGATGACAGATACCACAGAACTCGTGGCATGTGCAAGAACCATCAAATCAGCATTAAACGCGCAGTGGTCAAGGACTGCACATACTTTGCCCTTTCAAACCCTACCTACATCAAAACTGTTGAGAGCAAGGATAGCAGGAAATGTTAACAAAGAAAAACCTTTTTTATTCTTTAGCAACAAATAAATAACTGAGAAGCTTCAAACTAGAAAGAGCAAGCCAGAGCAGTCAAAGAACAAGCAAAGCAACATGCCATGCATTTGACTCAGCTCTTGCAAAGCACCCGAGTAAGCTATGAGCTTAGACCCCTTTAAATATGCCAACTCCATAGGGAATTTTCATTACAAATTTGCAGTCCACAATTTCAATTACCTCTGCCTATTAATCAAGAAGGACCATGTTTTCAAAGGTGTCAAGAGAAATGCACTGTAGGACACCAAACAGGATAAAGGCTGTTTTGGGGGCTGTTTAGCTTATATCCTGCTCTGCCTTTAAGAGGAGGAGATATTTCAGACCATCAGCTGTCTACAGGCTCTGGCTCACTATGCAGCCTATGGAAAGGGGGAAGCAGCAGGTGCCTACGGACTGAATGTTGCTCCTGCCCATGGCTTGGGAGGGACCGCATGTGCATTAAACCTGGAGTTCAACTGAAAAGCAGGGGCTAAATTCCCACTGAATTCACTAGGCCAGGATGCCATTTCTTAGATTTAACTAAGCATGACATAATGAACCCTTTTCCAACATAATCTGCTCTCTCCAACAAATTAACTTTGGATAGAAAAGCTTTATCTAGTAATTTTAAGATGAATGAAATTTCTCTCCGATTCTTCAAGGAGATCAGATCTCTACAGCAGTTCAGTCACATTTCATTCCACTAAAGCACACCTTCAAAGAAGCCATCCTCGTCCATATCTCCATAGACGTAAATATACTCTCCAGCAATCAGTGGAAGCTCAGCCTCGGGGTTTTCATTAGGTCCATCAAAAGGATTGTAGCTGAAACAGTTACAGGAAGAAAACTTACTTTGTACAGTAACTTATAACAACACTTTCAAGCTGTGATGTTAGATAAGCTTACAGCCTACAGCAACAGCATCTACTTTTTGCAAGCAGCTAATTCCACAGTGAAGGGTCAAGACCCTAGTTTATAGTTTTATATATAGCTAGTAACATCTAGCTCCATATTCAAGTAGCATCTCGAATAACTTTTCTGAGTAGCACAACAGATGTCTCAGGAAGTCTGAAGGAACCAGATCAGAGTGATTCAAGTGATTCAAGAAAAAAGTGTTTTTAAAAAGTGCGTATTTGAATTATCTGTGTGACTGATGTTTTTTTCTGGATGTTAAGATCGTAAATAAACAAGTTGCATGATTCAGCATTTCTAAAACTGACATCCTTAAAACCACCTGCATTAGTAACAATATTTTGTAGGTAACTTTTTACGTTTCATGCACATAATAGTTTGGGAAAACCACTGCAAATGCCCAAAGTGTTTCGGATATACTTAACCAGACACATAGCTGTCATGGACAAGCACAACACTGAATCTCAAACTTCTTACACAAAAAACTGGAATGACCTGATTTGTGCAAGAAGAATGTTACATAGGAATGACGAAAATGTTTCCAGCTCTCTATTTTCATCATAACTATCCAGTCTTCAGGATCCAAGCTATACATCTCCCTTTGCTGGACTGCAGTTTAAAATTTTCATGCTAGAGGAGCGCCTGTAATCCATATTTTAAATAAATACATTGGTAATTGGATTTGTGCTCCAAGGAGTTCTAATCTACCCAGAGGTAGGATCCTCTGAGAATCTACCACAGATCCTCAAGCTAACTGGAGGACCTATCACATAAAAAAGATTTGTGCTCCAAGGAGTTCTAATCTATCCAGAGGTAGGATCCTCTGAGGATCTACCACAGATCCTCAAGCTAATTGGAGGACACATAAAAAGGCCTCAAGAAATGTCTTGTATTTGCAAGCATCTACTGCTAATTGCCACTCTTTGGTCTTTAAGAGGGATTCCAGCATGTCGAAGCAATGTTATCTTCTCTACGAGCTTGCTGCGATCTTCTAAGCCCAAAACTTCAAACTGAGGACACAGACCATATTTAACCTGCTCCTTTCAAGTACAGAATCACTGCAGTTTTCTTCTTCCTTCTCTATAGCCTAAAAGGTGAAGGATGTGTCGATATTCTTTTCATTGTTAATATGGATTTGCATTTGACCATAACAGCTCAGTGGATAGGAACTTACCAGAAAAAAATGGCTTCATTCAATGCCAGATTTTCTTGCCTCCTCCTTATTTATTTATTTTATTTCAACCACAAAGACTTTGGCCAAAATTTTAATACAGCAATTGAGCTTACATGTAAGATTTTCTTGGAGAAGACTAGGCTCTTCTGCAGAAATCACGTACTTCATGAAATGTGTCAATTCAAAACTCAATTTTTCATCCAAAATCATTTTCAAAAGTAAGGATTCAAGCAGTGCTGCTCACTGACCAACTAATGGATCTGCTGTTTTCATTGCATTGGATTGCTTAAGCAGGTAACGCAGTACACAAAAATTCCTAGGAACAAATACACAGATGCACAGACACACTAACACCCATCCCTACCAGTGGCTAATGCTGGAGACCAGGGTACAGAAGTCAAGTGTGAGACAACCTGTTTAACCTCAGAAGACCACAACAGAGGACACAGTACCTGTATCGAGCTAAGAAGACCTGCAGTTTTGCGGGGCCGTGGCTGCCTGACTCGGGAATTAGAGAGATGCTGTCAACATCCAGTTCCTCCATTTCACTTGCAGTGTCCACCTTCAAACAAACAAACAAACAAACAAGCATTAAAGATGGAGGATAAGACATGGCCCAGACTAGAACAAGGGAACACTCAGGGGATCTCCAGAGCAGTGAACCAGTCCTCTGAGCTGGTATGTGGTGCCAGTTGCCCCCTGGAACTATCTGTAAGATTTCCTGATGAGGTGTGGAAGTAGTGATAACAGGCAAGGGTTTGTGGGGGATATTAGGAAAAATTCTTTCCCAAGAGGGGTATGAAGTCTTGGGATAGTTCCCACACAGATGGTGGATCTCCACCCTTGAAAGGCTTCAAGCCTCAGCTAGACAAAGTCAAGGCCAAGTGACCCGAGGCCACAACAGCCCGTTAGCTGCTTTCTTCTTGGAGTAGCACAATTTGTACAAATTAGAATTAAAGGTATGAGCATCCAAAGCCTTTTCAGCTTTTCACGCATATTTGCTCATGTTTCACAACTGTTTCTTTCAGGCAGCCAGGAAGGATGGAAAACAAGACCCAGGAAACTCAGCAGTGCATTTATTCTCTCTTGACTAGAAAGGAGACACCCTGGATGGGTCTCCCATACTGACCTCTGGAGTCGGGCAGGATTTGGGACTGTTCTGCATGGATTCAGATTTTGAAGAGCTTGACTGAGATTCCACCCTCTTGGCTTGTTTCTGAGAGCTGGTAGCAACAACTGGAGAGCCAACAGTAGCATCAGGCATCCGCTGTGAGGTTTCCAGCTCAACCTCTTCATTGTGGGTCTTCTTTGTGTCCTGGTGAGTCGGCAATGCAGGGACAACAGTTGAATCTGCAATAAAATAATCTGTTTGTTGCTTTTAAGTACACAGAGAACACACGATCAGCAGTAAGTACCAAAGTGCCTTCAGAGCAGCCCAACTCTCTCAAAAAGCGATTCATTGAACAGTGCAACAGACTAGATAACCAGGGCTCCCTTTGGTCAGAGAAGTGCTGGGTGTTCCTTGATGACTCCAAAACAAAGGTATTTAAGAGAGAGAGAGAGAGAGAGAGAACCAGAGAGATCTGAAAAACTAAGCAAACGTTTTCTTTACACCTTTCCGTTTGCACCAATAACACAGGTCTGCAGGCAAACCCAGCAATTACCCTTCTCCCAGCGGGGCTGCGGGGTGGAGCTGCACAGGGTGAGGGGAGGCTCCGAGGTCACCAGTGTGGAGGTGAGAAGGTCAATTTTCCCCGTCTGAAGCCGGAACTGTTTGAGCTCCTCAGACAGGAGGCTGAACTGCTCTGTTTGAGTGCGGCACTGGTCTTCCAGATCCTTTACCCGAGCCTGAAGGGAGAGGCACAAGAGATATAAGCACACATCTACACCACCAAGAAGCCTCCAAACAGCATTTGCCTTGGTGGCATCTTTTTAGAAACTGAGTAATACTCGATGTCTAAGGACTTAAAAGGGTCCCCCCAGTTCTGGGATGCTCAATAGGAGTTGGCAGCTCCATGCCTGCCCTACCCAGACTCATTACTTCTTAGGAAGCCAACTACAAATTCAATTCAGAAATTGGATTCAATTACGATTCAAATAGGAATCCCTGAATGAGGAATAAACCCCAAAATGCTGGGTTTGAACATAAATGTCCTATCCAAGTCTTGCATAAGGTAGGGTGAGACGTCTCAAAAACAAGCCCTGAAAACAGAATGATTGAGAATAGTCATTCCTACTCAGAGAAGGGAAAAATGTTTCCATTTCTCATTATTCTTTTTCTACCATCTCTACATCTTCCCCATCCAAAATGCTGTCAAATCCTGGCCACCCTTTCAACTGTCCCTTCCTCCCCTACACACTCCCCAGCTGTGGCAACTTCATGCCCAGGAGAACACAACTTTTCACTCTTGCCACCACACGACATCGCTCATCTAGGTTCAAAGACCACTTCATAGTGTGGGACCCGCTCATGAAATTCAGGCAATACCTGAACAAAAGCCACTAATGCTTGACAGCATTTTCTCACCCAATCAGTAGTTCTTCAACAGAGTTCATGCAGAAAATCCAACTTATTTAATTTGATGTTAGTGCACCTGGCTGAGGTGCAGCTCTGCCTTGCAGGAGGTGACATTTGAGTGGTTCCTATTCCCGTTTTTCCTCTCCGGGCTGAGACCACATCAGGCTTCCTAGGCACTCGTCTAATCGTTTTGCGTAGGTAGGACACATCAAAACAGAAGACGCTGAACGTGCTCTTCAAAATCTTCTGCTCTATAGATTTGTTTTTTTGAAATGCCTAATCCTTCTTCAACCTCAAAAATTGAATCGAGCCTTGAAATATCTTGTGAGACAGAAAAGCTGCTTTTTAAGCAACTCTAAAACGTATCTGACCTGGAGGATGCTTCTCTCCTGTCTCACAGGACTGCAAAATCCTCCTGGCTTTCTCTCTACCAAATTCCACATATGCATGTGACTATCTCTTGCTTCCTACTGACTGGCTAGGAGCTCTCTGTCTCTAAGGCAAAACAGCTATTTAGGAAATTCATCAAAAGAAACTCATTGCTACAAAGGCTGGAAAGAAGAAACAGTCTCTATAATGAAAGGTGTTACTGGATTTCACAAACAGCTTCCAGAAGTATCTGCATTCTCCACTTCTCTTTCCATTAGCCACATCACACCAGAAATGGAGACAAAAATCACAACCCTTCCAAACCTTCCAGATACCCACAGCTACCATTCCAGCACTGTAATTTAAGAGATGTAAAAAGCCATAGCATGAACCTTTGTGCTCTGACAGCCTTATCTGTCCCAGAGTTCAGAGAGACCCGTTTTTAACTTATGAAGCCTTTTTTGTAAGCAATGGTAACAGCTGATATTCTTTTGCTTACCTTTTGTTTTTTTTAGGACTTCCTAGTCATTGAAGCCATATTGCACAGGATTTCTCTGAAATCATGAGTGCCTATATTTATTTCAGTTAAGGTTTATAACATAAATGCTCCTTCCTAAGTGTTGTGTTTTAATTTTAAAAAAAAATACAGGCTATAAGGACAACTGTACTGGATGAAACCAGGGTCTGCTCTGCACCAGCACCTTGTCCCTGATCCCACCTTGGGACCTGGAGGTCAGAGGCTGCAGATGCCTCTGGATGTTGTCTCTAATAGCATCATAAACCTCCATCCTGTAAGTTTGTTAATCACAGTTTAAATCCATTTATAGTGGTGGCCAAGCCAATATCCTGGATAATCCTGAGTTTAATTCTGAGATACCTAATTAACTGGTCAGGTGTCTTTTACATCTTGTGTTATTCAAATCAATGTACAAGCATTCCCTAATTATTTCTGTCACATTGCAAATGATGCATAGGTCTAGCAGAATGCTCAGGGATTCACACACGAGGAAGCAGCGAGTTTCCAGGGCAGTGCTATGGAGCGGGTGGACAAAAATAGGGAATCTGAGGACACGGCCAGGAACTTCAGGGAAGCAGCAGGAACCCAACGTAGGAGAAGGGTGACTCTGTGTCTATGCTTAGCCCGAAAGGAGAGGAAAGAGGAGCCACACACCAAGTGCAGCTGAGCAGCATGGTTACTGGAGGAGGCTGCAAGAGCAGGGAGCCCAGCGTGGTGGGGTGAACGTAACCATCAATTCAGGAACTTATCTTTCCACCAAGCTAGACCCACCACCACCACAACATTCTTGTCCTCCCAGACATCTTCCTTCCTGGCTGTGCTACTGTGGATGATGTTGCCCATCCTGATCATCCTTGTTACCTTTTTCTGCATCTTCTGCTATATGTTTTTGAGATTTGAGAATCAGAGAAATATTCCATTTAGAAGGGGAGACTCTGGAGGTCTGCAGACCAACCTCCTGCTTAGAGGATGGCTAACTCCAAAGTTTGATAAAAGTTTCAAATTTTAATTGATTGAGGAAGCAAAGCTTTTAAACAGAAAAGCAGCTTGTAGTGGTATTTGTAGGTACTGGTAGGGACTTGCAGTGGTAGCTCCTTTCAATACATTTAATTTTTGGAGGTGACACTCTCACAATCTTTTACATAGAGTACAGTTAAAAGAGACACATCAAGCCACTACCAAAGTTAGGTCAGAGGAGAAACACATCCTACTTGATAGGCTTATATCAGTACCTGCATGCAATCCAAAGTACTCTGTCAGCAAGGAAAAGAGCAAAAAGAGATATAAAACCACATCAGCAATCACATTAGTGAAGAATCTGCCTTGTTTCGTACTGACGTTATCACCCCATGCCAAGTGTATGTCTGCTAAACTAAATCTAAACGCAAGAAACCCACTGCATGTATAAGCATGGACCTTGTGAGGGCCTCCAAATTTCAGTAAGCTTTTAGCAACAAGTTTCAGTGCTAAATTTCAAGTCTTCTTTTCTTTATTGCAACCACTCTTAAATACCACAGAACGGGCTCATTCTGGCCAGACCTTTACCCAGGTCTGAGACCAAAGAGTGCTGGGAACCAAGACACCGCTCAAAACCCAGCTTGGACAAGATTCCAAGCAGTTCGTAGCCTGCTCAGCCATGCACCGTGCTCCCAGGTCAGGAAAGACAAGCAAAGCTCATCTAAGCTAAGCCCTGATCACCATGTCCTCCAACAAAAGCCTAAACTGGATCCTTGAAACCCAGCTCAGCTTTTTCATCTATGAAGTATAAAAGGCAGCTGAGACTCTTCGGCCCTCATTTACTTTAGAATCACCTCTAAGTCTTTCATCTCCATGTCCATAAACTCTTAAGGTCTTCTTTCCAAGCTGCACCCGTCTATATGCAGCATCTGTTCAAAGAGTAACTACCCCACACCTTCCCTCACCCTCTGGCATCCTTATGACAGAATCACAGAATAGTAGAAGGCATCTCTGGGGACTGGAGAGCCCAAAGTCCTCCACTCAAAGCAGGGGCAGCTAAGCAGGTTTGCTCCAAGCCTTGCCCAGGCAGACTTCAAACACCTCCAAGGAATGGAAGTTACACTAGTTTTTAATGACAACTTCTCTTCCTTCTGCCCTCCTGGTGTCACTGACTCATAAAGCATCCCTGGACCAACATGGAAACAAGAATATTTAACTGATGAGGCCCTTATGGAACAGCACAACCAGCCCCTCAGGTCTTAAATGACTGTCCCCTTCCTCCTCTACACAGGTAGCTGTCTAGTTGAAACCAAAGTGGCTGCTTCAATTTTGCAATGAATTCAGACGACATTTGTTGTGTATCAAACCTCTCTTCCCTTAAAATGTTACTAAGAAACCAGCTAAATGTCAGTGGAGATGGGAAAAATGGTTGTATCAGCCCAGCTCTTGTCTTTGCAGCCAAAAGCAGTGGCCCAGGAAAGAGCCAGGGAACAGGCAATACTGGAAATAATATCACTTCTCCATGACATTCCCCCGGCCTGCAATAATTTCAGTCCAGCCTAGCAGGAGCCCGGCACGCTGGGGATCTCACAGTGCACACCCTGATCAGACCCGCTCGGAACAGATGCTGTTTGCAGGCACGAAGCAATGTCCTCAATCAAGGACGCTTCCCACCGCGCTCTGTCGATGCTGCGGAGTCTCCTGGGCTCCTGACAACCCCAGAACAGTGCTGGACAGAGATGATTCATTCCACCCTTCTGACTCTATGGCACTGCTGCAGTCAGGGTCTTGGCCTCATTAACAGAGGTCTCATTATTGTTCAAACACACACTGAGGCACCCTGCTTAGCCTAAGGTGTTTTTGCTTTCAGAAAACCTCAGCCTGAATCATTAACTACCTGCCCACACGACAAAGCCCCTTCTTTACAGATGTCAGAGAACTCACACAGCTGGTCCCAGACTAGTAAGTAGCATGAAAGAGCTGCCTCATACCTCATGACTTGTTATGCTGAGGCAAAGGCCACATTTCTCCTTTATTCATTAATAAATAGCATAGAGCACACATAATGCGCCCCCCCCCCCAAAAAAAAATCAAATAACATGGCCGCAAGTAGTCTTTCTCCCTGCAGAAGATCCTGGAAAAGGCAGCAGGCAAATCAGAGGTTAGTTCTTATATGCAGCCTTCAAAGAAGTATTGGGAACAGCCTGAATAAAGGACCCTAATTTAAGGACTGTAGAGGCTGGAGTTGAACCAGACAAAACTATAAACCCAGCGACGACTCTGTCACCACAATCAATCCTTGGGCACAGCAGCACTATCTTGTGACAGACCTAGACTTCACAGCATTCCACACAAAAATCAACAAAATCCAGGGCATCAACAACACTATTACAAACAGAGGATACTAAATCTGCAGCCCCTTATCTGCCTTGTTTTCTTTTGTCTTACCTCTAGAAGCTGCACTGCTCCTTCATGTTCTCTTTTTGCCTCTGCCTGGGCCTTCAAAGAAATAAGAAACAGTAAATAAAAAAGCAGCCTATCTACGCTCACTCCTGCTAATACTATCATCACCTTGACAGACCATTATAGATTTAAAATGTTGCCTGAAGGCACCTCTGAACTATGGACAAAGAGCAGTGCGAGCAGGAGAAAAGCCCCAGGTAACAGAATTCCCATAGACAAAGACACGTTTCCTGTGTTACTTTCCTGGTAAACGCACACATACCTCCTCCCCACACCGCCCCTCCAAGCAGCCACGGTGCAGAAGTCCCATCTCTTTCCAGGGATTGAGAGAGTAAAACGCCCGTTTTCTCACACGCTGCATACCTGCTGCAACCGTCTGACCTCCTCTTGTTTCTCCTTCAGCACCAGCAGCGCTTCCTTGTGCTCAACTTCCAGCTGCTGCCTTCGCTCAGCCACATCTCTCATGTGCTGCGGAACAATTCACAGAGGGTTTTAGGACCACATTACTGGAACATTGTCCCATGTCCTCTCACAGGCCACAGAACCAAAATATTGTCTGTATTTCACATCATCATTAAACAGGGAAAAGCAAGAATTTCCCACCACAAACCAGAGCAACACAAGCAAAGAGATGCTTCATTTGGTGGTGGCCACCATCTCTCCCCTCCCAGCCAGACCCCTGCAGCAGCCTTTCTCCAGCATCTCTGCCCACCTTGGAAAGTCAGACCCCAGGGTGCCAGCACAGAAGATTCCCCAAGAGAAGCACAGATGCAAAAGACTGGACAAAAAAAAGCAGAGAGACCACTTGTGCCATCCAAAACAGCACTAAGTTTCAAAACAGTTCTTCCAGCCATACAGGTCATACTGACCTTCAGCACCTGCTCTAGATTCTCCAGCTTGATTTGGAGTCCTTGATTCGTCTGAATCACTGAATCGCGTTCCTTAGTAACCAAAACAACCTGCAACTTCAGGTCAGCATTCTCAGATTCAACCTGGAAAGAAAGGCTTGCCAATCAGCACAAGTAGCCACAGTCAATGTATACATAATATGGGACCATTTATTTTCACCTCCCAATAGACTGTTTTACAGACCTGACTCCTAGTTGTGATATTAGAACCACCAATCCCCTCTACCTCTGGTTTTCATCAAAAACAAGTGTTCGTGCCTTTGTGTTTGTCCTCAATGTGATGTATACCTATTTGTACATTAACACATTTGCACATTAACAAGTCATTTTGGTAGGCAAACCATGTATGAACTCAAGGAGGGGCATCTCACTCACAAACAGGAATTCTACAATAAACACAGGGCAGTTTTACTGCTGTGCTTGCAGGTGCCTGACAGGCACCCAACATTTACTAAGCTGGCAACTTAAAACCCTACTACTCCAGGAAGTTCTTCTCAAAGTTCTACAGAGCGAATGCTCTGACAGACAAAAATACTGCTTTTTACCTGCCCTGCCCATCCAGCCTTCTCGTTTAGCTGCGAGTTCTCTTCAGCCAGTCGTGCATTTTCACTCTGTATCTCCTGCAGCTGGATCTCCTGTCCAGAAAAGCAGGTGTTACTCCACCAAGAGCCCCATTTAACCCCCCTACCACCTTCTCCTACTGCGTGTCAAACAGGTAGCCCC
>NW_010576439.1:345480-358627 GCF_000705375.1 Tinamus guttatus | reverse complement strand
ACTCACAGCAAGGGGTTGTGCAAAATAAGCTCCTAAAGGTAGAGCCACACCACCTTCCTGCCTTCAGGCTGCTCTGCGGCACTCTCTGCATCCCTTGTTGTGCCTTTCCCCGTCTACACACCTCGGGAAGCAGAAGTCTGCATTTGGCTTCAAAATTCAGGTGACAATTGGAAGCTGAAACAGCCAAGCTACCCTCTCACCATTACAGATTTTTCTAGCTACTACTGAGCAAATCACTTGACTCTGAGGAGAAGTAGTAGGCGCAACCAGCAACATTCAGGCTAGAGAAAAGCAAAAAGTAGAGCTAATAGGAAGTAAATGTGTTAACAGCTGCTGTGTGAGTACAGAACACAGATGACTTCATGTCTCCTACTTCTTACTCATCTGCATTGTCCATCATCTCTTGAACAAACCCCATGGGTACTGGCTTTCTCTAGGTGTTTGGACTCTCTGTTCTTCTGATCTGAACCAAAGTAAGCCTCCAGCTCCCAGCATAGCAGGCCAAGGAGTCCTGAGGTCTTCACAGAGCATCTGGGCTTCCTTTTTAGATGCCATATGTAACAAATCTATGTAGTAAATATGCAAAAAAATAATATGGACAATTGATACCATTTTACTCTTTTCAAGTTTGGTATTTTGCGAGCTTGAGCAGGGACAATTGTTCTTTGATCTCTCATCTTCCCTGTAACACAAATGCTAGCCCAAAGAGCCATTCTCTCAAGGACAGTGAAACTTTCTGATGCCCATAAAAGCCCTTGGGAACCAAGTCCCCGTTCACAGCAGAGCTCAGCAGGGTTTCGCCCTGAGGGGCCATCAAACTGCGTCTTGTTAAATTCCCTCCCCATGCAGACCTGCCGCTACCTTGATACAGATGATGGCTTGAAGAGTTCACACGCCAGATCTTCCTGTTTCAGAGCCTCAGCAGCATTATTTGTGGCTTTGGAAGTCTGCTTTTCTTCAAAGCTAGGCTAGATTTCCTGGATCTCTTGATACTCTGAAGGATACTGAGACAGATGCACTCTTCTATTTTACAAGATATATCGTGGAGCTGGAGGTAAAGGCTTTATACTCTCAGTTCAGTTGTTTAGCACATACATCTGCTCCACAGCTCTCATCCTGACTACCTGATTTGCAGTTTCCAGGGGCCAAGAGCCAGAGCCGGTGGTGAGCCACCATGTCTGAACTAGAGCAGGTGAAATGAGAAAGGGGTCAAGACAAGTGGTCATACCACAATCACAGCCAACTCCTGGACTCCAAGGTCTGTCTGAAAACCAGTTTGTCCAGAGGAGCCACAGGACACAATGAGGACACAATGGTTGGTGTTCCTCATCCTCCACATTCCACACAAGCAATCCTGGCCAGACCACCCGGGCACGTTTTCGTGCTGAATGTTAGCTGTGTGGAAGCACCTTCCTTTGGAAAGTAAGGGAAATTCTATACAGTTTGCCCTGAGTTCTCTGCTGTTGTTTCTAAAAATTAAATCTCGGTGGATTTCCATGGCAGGTGGCTCTGAGGCTGGTCACACTTGCAGAATGCCTGCAGAAAATACTCAAAGTTGTTTGCATGAGAGTGAGTTTTGGCAAGACATGAAGTAATTTACTTAAATCTTGAACAGATGGAGTTGGATATTTTATTAATGGAAATGTGGGAAATAGTGGCTGCATCAGCAAGAAACAGCCTTAATACCCAGCAAAGGGGATCTACTTCTTAGTCAGAGGTTCAGCTCTTCTGCTCTAATAAGCAGTTTTCCATCTTTAACTGAGAGCATTTGAAGCTCCTGGGATATGAGAAATTCCTGCAAGTCATTGAGCTTCTTGTTAAAACCAGCTTGGTCTGAAGACTTGATGCATAGGATCTTTACAAGTATTATATAACTCTGATTTAATGTGTATTTTTTGTTATTGCAACTCACTGTGAGCAACTGCTTCTTTCATGGATGTTTAAATTCCTAGTCATTTGAAGCTCCTTAAGCATCGTCATTTGGGTTTTACAGAGTTATTGAATACCCACAGCATCCCCTGCCCTCAGCTTCAGGCAAAGCTGTATGCTTCGGATGTAAGAGATCCAGATCCCTCTAAATTTGGAGGTACTCCTGATAGCCAACTCCAAGCACTCTAGCTGTGTTCCTTGTTTTTGTGGCTAACGGGATGTCAGAACAGGGATATGGTCAGCTGCTGAGATTATCCCACCTGCAAGTGCGGTCTAGGGAAGTTGGTAGAAGGAAGGGTAATTCTGGAAGTGAAGGGCATGGGGAACATTCAAAAGGTGAAGGAAGGAGAAGGTGCTTCTCTCCCCCTATCAATTTAGAGCATCAAGAAAGTTTTCACTAATCCCCGACCATCCCCCATTTCCAGGATCAAAGCAGCTCCCAGTTGAGCTGCATCCCATAAGATACACCGGCTACTGATCTCACTAGGAAGTCCTTTAAGATCAGTTTGGCAGCATTATGGGAACTTCCCAGTTTCCAGCAACACTATCTGTGCCACTTCAACCACAGTCTTCCTACACAGACAGCATTTTTCTCTTTCTCTGATATTCACTGTTCTGAGAACCTAGAATATTCAGTGTCCACAGATTCTCACCATGAGAGCTATTTCTCTGCCCTTGTGCCTGCTCTGGGTTGGACTGGAGACTCCAAGCATCCTCCCCCAACCCACTTCTGATTCCAGAGGTCCCTTGCCAGCTCCTAAATGGGGTAAGCAGCTCTCCACACTCAGGAGGGACATGAGCAATAAATCTAATGCTGACTTGACCTACAGACAGCCTTAACATCTGCCCTAAGGGAATAAGAGAGCAAGAGCAGACAGAGCTGGTGCACCCAGCAAGAACTTCACTCTAAAATCACCTTTAATCAATTCTGCGAGCCAGGAATGAGCCCTCAGGAGGCTTTTCCTAACATTAGGAAATTATTCCCTGCAGGCAGCTGTCCTGTTTGCATAATGCAGCATTGACATCTCAAGGACAGATGTCCTGTGCTCTCAAAGGAAGCCCAGCTCTGACAGCAGCACACATGGCACCTACAGCTCATGTCCCAGGTTGGTGAGGAAGAACCATCCTTTGGTGAGATGCTGTGTAAGATGTGCTGTCCTCATGGTCTCCAGACAGAATATGGTACCTTGTTCCCTAGGAAATACATCTGAGGATGCAATTTCAACAGCCCAGCTACACCTGTGCTTGCTGTGCCCCCATCAGCAATGCTGAGCTCCTGCCTGGTCTGAGCCAGAGCCCTGTCTAGCCATGAGACTTCTTCATCACTTGAAGTCAGAAGGAGGCGCTGGTTTTGTTCCCCACAGAAAGACAACCTAACTTTTCTGGGAATTAAAACCAGTGTTGGAAACCAGCCAAAACCAATGATGGGACCACGGTGGCACTACCACAGCTCAGAGCACCACCACGATACTGCCAAGCACCACCGTATTATTGCTCTGATACCACCATGGTACCTTCCCTGTACCAACAAGTACCACCACGGCATTGCCACAGTGATGGGTGGCAATCTCATACTCTCACTCTTTAAGATAGTAACAGTAATTTATGGTGCTTCCACAAAATTGGCCTCAGAGAAGGGCAGAAAATGGAAATGACAGTGAGCCACCAAACTAGGAGCATCCAGGATCCAGCCAAAAGGACAGAGGGAAGATGGACTCAGCACCGCTGTCCTAGGAACCAAGCAGGGTCCTTACCCCGTCAACACCGTGTGTGTGCATGGCTGGCACACAGGGCACTGCAGCAGGGGACGGACAGGGCTGGTGCATGGCCCTGGCCATTGAGGTGTTGCCAGAGCGCCCACGAACACCATTTGCACCATACCCCTGCCACCTTGCCACCCACCTGGGCCTCAGGCTAGGGCAAGGTAGTCCTGGATATGTTTCTTGCTTCCTGAAGGAAAAATCCAGTCACTGGAAGGAAAAATGCAGTCGCCAGCATGGACGGCAGTCCCTCTCCTAGATCTCACACCCAGGCTCCCTCACCCATGTCTTGACATGCTGCTTCCCCCCGCAGCTGTCTCTCCCAAAGGGAGAGAGGACAGTAAATTTGGCACAACTGATTTCATTCTCAAGGGTGTATAAAAAAAGAGCAGGAACAGAAATGCTTCCCATTCTCCTGTCCCATTTTTTTAGCTGGAGCTGTATTGCAGCACCCAGGAGTTGTGATTAGAGGCAGACTAAGGACTGGATAATTAAATGCATCTTTTCCCTGAACATCACAATAAATAGCTGTTCAAAAATGGCACACGAGAAACTGCACAGTGCTTGAGCTAAACCATTTTCTCTCCCAGAGGGTTTCCAGCACCACGGTTTTCCCTGTGGCTCTCCACTCTCCAGCCATGCACAGAGGCTCCAAGGAGCCCGGCGTCCGCATAGCTCAAAAACCTCAGGCTAATCCGCTGCTCAGCTCTTCCCCCCGCCTATCCTCTGAAAGAGCAGGCAGAGACCTTATTGCCCAGCTATTTTTAAAGCTCTGTGGAGCTACCCTAGATTCCAAGGAGGTCTGAGAAAGGCAATGGATTTTACCTAAGGGACAGGAGGGTGAGTTGTCCTAAGGATGGAGCTAGGGAACTTTTGTGGCCCCGTTTGAGGAGACGAGGCTCCGAGGAAGCTTTCTGGGCTGCTTTTGGAGAGATGTGGCCAGGGACAGGGCACCACACTCGTGAGGGGAGCTCTGGTTCTCTCTGCTGGGAGAAATTCAGGTCCCCCGCATGAGCATCCTCCCCACCAGGCTAGCACAAGAGCAGAGGGGATGCTCCGGAGGAGGGTGCCGGGGGATCGCGTCCCCTCTCCAAGCAGCAGAGCCTTTGGCGCTGCCAGACAGAGAGATGCTGCAGTGACGGAGGAGCCTGCTCACCCGCCCAGCCTCGTGCGGGGCCAGTCTGCACCGGGCAGCCCGTGCACAGGAGGCTCTGGGGAGCTCCCGAGGCACCTCCAGACACGGGCCGGCTGGAAAACCCTGCCAAAGGGCAGCAAGCAGAGCACATCCTCCTCTTCCACTCCAGCACACTGCAGCACCAGCCTCTGCGGGCAGCTCCCGGCCCCACATCAGTGTTACCAGTAGCTCAGCCATGGCCAAGCACAGCTATTGCCCCTGACTATGGCATATCAAGGTCACAAGTCCCCCAGCCTGTGTCTGTCTCACTGAAATCCCCACCGCGACATCCCACCTGGCAGCAAACGTTTAGCGACAGCTGCCTTACCTGGGGGGATCTCTCTGTCTGGTCGTGTTCGAGCCCATCCGTCGCATTCAGGGGCCTATCAAGTGCCGGCGCTTGAGGTGGTGGGTCCTGCTGGGGGTCCTGGGCTTGTCCAGGGAGGGTCCGCAGGGAATCTTGGTGGGACTGGGTTGCTCTGCTCTCCTGCAACCCCAACTCTGGCACTCCTGGGGGCAGTGGAGGGGTCGCCTTGTCACCATCCTCTGCCCCAAGGGCTCCACCTTCACGCATGCCTGTCACCACAGCCATGTCCAGGCAGGCAGAGGCCACAGGGATGGTGTCACCCGGCACCAGAGCACAGCTCTGCCACGCTGCTCTCTGCGGCAGGTCCACGTGAGACGCCCTCTCCTCCTGCTCCTCCATGGTGCGGGCTGGGGCACGGCACCTCTCCTGAGCGACGGACTCGCCCTGATGCAGCGAGGACCACACGGAGCTCCAGGAGCCAGCAGAGAAACCCTGAAGGCATCACAGCTCCGGCGGCGTGAGCAGTCCGGGCTGCGCTTCCTCACGGCAGGCTCGGAGGCAGCAGAAGCATCTCTCCACTGGAGGAGGCACCATCCTTGTCTGATCTGTCAGGCTTGGCAGGCTGGAGATTCACAGCACGCTCCCCCTCCTCCTCCCCGTCATACAAAGGCTGTATGACGAGCGGTGCCGTGCCGGGGCTGGCTCCTGCGCTCAGCCGCAGCTCCGCCGCGCGCGGCCCCCGGCCCCATGCCCAGGGCAGGAGGCATCTGGGCGCCTTCCCTCAGTGTCCGAGGCTCTCGCCTAGAGAGGCCAGGCCTGGCTGAGCGCTCGCCTCATCCTCGCGCAGCCAGAGGGATGACGTAGGTGGAGGGGCTGGGGAACTTGTCAGTGTTTCGCGGCGCTCCAAGGAATCTGTCTGTGCCGCTTGCTGGATTTTTCCAGTGCCTGCTCGGGAATCGCTGAAGCCACCCGCACAAATACTGCCAAGTCATCAATATTAAAACGGGCCTTACACCTCGGCAGGGCTGCGCGGCTCCTGGGAGCCCTCCAATAGCAGCGGGCTCTGCCGGTTTCCATGGAAATCATGCGGGAATGATGTTTGCTGCCTATTGATTAGGCGTCGGGGTACTGCAATCCTGAGCTGTCAGACGAGGGACATGCGTGCCTAATCCGCCGGCCCTGGGGGAGCTCGGCCGGCCACAGGGCTCCTGCTGCCGCCCGCCTCCAGGCCCGCAGCCGTGCCGCGTTGCTCTGCGCTTCACAGCTCCCTAGGCCGGAAGAGCCAGGTTCCTCAGAGCCCTGCTGGATGGCCAGGTCCCGTGCATCGGCTACAGGCCCAGGGGGGTTGAGGCCATTTCCAGCTTCCCTCTCGCTCAGCTGCTCCCCAGCTATGAGAGGTGGCAGCGCAGCTCTGCCTCCAGGGCTCCCACCCCGAGGGGGCCTTGCCGCACCGTCCCGCTCCCCACCAGTGCGGCCCAGGGAATGCCATCCTGGAAACGGCATCCCGAAGAACTGGCAGCTCAACTCGGGTGCCCAAAGCGAGGACCGGGCCCTGTGTTCCAGGGGGTCACTTGCAGGGCGAGCAGGGAGGAAGCTCTTGGCGTTTGATATGATCCGAGGAGACAAGAGTTGACAGCATGACACTGTAGCAAAGTGGGGCTTTGCCTTTCCTGAGCGCTCGCACGCGCAGGCAGAGCAGGCAAGTGACTGCACTGTATCTCTGGCCCCTCTCTGCCTTGTCACATCCTTGATAGAAGTCATTTCTTGTCACTAAGCTGTGCAGTGTTAGCAGTTCTCGGGGAAAGCCATTGGGTCGCTACCTGGGACAGTCACTCCAAGGGAGGCCTGTTTGCCATTATAAAACCCAGCCCTGCTCAAAGCTTGCTCCACCGCAGAGCAAGATCTTGGTCATGGCTTCTCTGCACTCAGGAGGTGTTGAAGACCATCGGAAGGGGAGCTCGTATCACTGCAAATCACCTGGGATTGGCATCCCTGCTGCTTTGTACTTTGCAACAACCAAAGGTCCCACAGGTGGGGAGTGCTAGTGCTAGTGCCTCTCCCCTGCAGGATACTCTGTTTTGCAGCCATTGCTCCTGCATGGGGAAGAACCAGCCTTGGCCCTCCGCTCACTCTGGGTGAGCCCCTTTGTGAACATCCTCTTCAGGAGTTTTACTGGCCAAATCCAGATTCATACAGTACAGATGTGTACATCTGAGCTAGCTAGACTGTCTCCATGGGACATGTGTCATCTCTTCCTGAGATTGGCATCTAAGGCAGTGCAGACAAATCACCGCTAATTCCTGTCTCCCACACTGACTGTAAAGGGTCTAGATGACCCAATTAGATGAAGACCTGTGCTGTAGGGAGTTAATACTAGCTCTAATGATCTCACATCTAACAGCATGCTAGGTGCCTGCCATCCCGTCTGAATACTGAAACTCCAAGCTCCTCATTTTAGGAGGGAAAAAAAAACCCACTAAGCAACAGACCAGAAAGATTTCAAATAGCTGATCCCACCTACCTGCATTCTCTCTGGTAGCTGTGTATCTTCAAAACAGCGGCTTACATGACCCCCTTCCAGGGCAGCTTGGCATGCGCTGGACTCCACCACATGGCATGGTGAGAAAAACTGGATCTCAGCAGGTCCCTGCATACAACTCTTTCCTCCCAGGACAATACCAGGCAGGATCTCTGGGTACCACAAAAGCATGGAATAGGGTCCAGGCCCTGCTCAGCTCACAGGACAGAGTAAGTGGGTTTAATTAGCAGGAGGTGAGAGCCAGCAGTGGGAAGGGAAATGTAACACTGATAAAATCATGTGGTTGCAGGCAGTGAATACACCACTCGCACAGCAGAGCTGCCTTGGAAACCTTGCTACAACACATTTTGTTTTGCACTTCAACTGCCACATGCTGTTCACAGTCTCTGCTCATCTCAGGGACCTGCAGCAATCACTTCCTCTTGGACTTCTCTTAGCATCTCCTACTTGTGGTAGGAATACGTGAGCAGTCATGTAGCACCAGAGGCCCCCCTAGCACTAGCTACCTTAGGTTTCCTGGAGCAGGAGGGCTTGGAAACTACTCCCTGAATTGATCCACACAGGACTGCCCTGGACCCTCCCTGACTAAGGAAAAGAGGGGAAGTCCAGGGCTGAGTTTATGGAGCTTCAGGTGGGTGGGGGCCCCAGGTGAGGCTGTTCAGGGCAGTTAGCACCAATTAGTGTCCTCAGGGCATTGTCTGGTTCTCTTTTGCCTCTGGGGATGGTGTTTGTGGGGGCCAGAAAGGGTTTGTGTGAGATACTGTGGTTCACTGAGGTCTCACCTGGGGAAGGAGGTTTGAGGGTGAGCAGCCTGGGACAGCAGCTGCAGCACTCGCAGCACTCGCAGGCACCTCCAGACCAAGGCGACTGGCTGGTGCTGACCCATTTCCCCCTTCCCTTCGTGTAGTCCCTTAGGGACAGTCCTCAGTCCCATAGAAACAATCCCTCCTGCTCACGCCCCACAAGGCCCACCCTGCAGACCGCAGAGATGAACATCTGCTATTGCAGCTGAGGCTCTCAGCTCCTGGCTTTCTGGTGTCCATGTACCCACCCTGGCACCTCGAGGGCAAACGAGGGACCATGCATGTACTTTGGGGGGTAGGTGCCCTGTGAGGCAGGGGGTGGCTAGTGCCCTCTCTGCAGAGCCAGGTGCTGGTGAGGGAGCCACTGCTTTTCCAGGACGCCGCATCCCTGCACCGCGCAGGCCTATGGCCATCGTGGTGCAGAGCCATGTAGCACGTGCTGCGTCCTCATGTGACAAATGTGTATTGCATGCACGTAGCAACCCCTGCACGCAGGCATGCGGCGGTGCAGGGCCGGCACAGCAGCAGTTTTGCTGTGCACCTGCATCTCCAATGCATGTGTGAGCATATCTGGACATCTGCAGAGCAGGTAGCGTAAGCGTACTTGCCCCCGTGCACTTTGCAGAAAGCCCTGCGTGTGCGTGTGAGCGTCTGTACGTCCAGCATGCACAAGCAGCCAGGTTTGGAGCCGTCTGACCACACAGCAATGGCTGCATTGGGAGTGTTCCTGGCTCCCAACTCTTCCTTCCCACCTGCGGGGCTGCACCGCTTGCAGGGACTGAAGCCCAGTTAAATATAACCCTGTATAAAAGAGGATGCGAGAGGCAGGCTCAGATCGGTTTTGGCGTCACAGTGCAGCCCCAGACACAGAGCTCCACTGCATGAAAACATGCGTGGGCGCACGCACGGTTGCACACACGCTGGGTGGGTGCCCACATCCTCCGTGGCAGCTGGCAGAGCTGCAGGAGCCAGAGGAGTCTTGGGGCAAAAGCAAACTGAGCACCTGCACTGCACGGGGCATTCCTCCAGGGTCTGGAAAGCAACTAGGGGAAGGAGCTTCCTGCTGCCCTTAGTGCTAGAAAGCAACAGGGAAGAGGACAAGGATGGAGCTGCGTCAGCGTGGCCAGGGCCGGGGGCTGTGCAGGGGCTGGACTAAATGAGCGCAGTACTGCCAGGATCAAGAGTTCACCCCAATAAGGAAAGAACACGTTTCCTTGCAGGAACCTGTCAAAACGCTTTCAATACGCAGAGAGGGCACTAAAAAAAGGAAGTGTCTTTTTTTTTTTAAAGAAGTAGCAGTTTCAGTTGTGCTGCTTTCAGCAAGAAACGCATTTCCAAACCTCCCTTAGAGGAGTGAATATTGAATGCTCATAATACTCAGAACCATAATACGCCTCAGTTGTAAGCAGTCAGTATTCATAATTCCTAATAATTCAACAGTCAACATTGATTATTATAAGCTTGAACTTTGAAAACATTTGCACACTGGAATTGTTGAAGCTTTTTTTTTTTCCCTCTCTTGCCTTTATTTTCCTTTGCAGCTCTCCAACAAAGTGAAAGCCACTCAGTGCTGAGCATGTTGGCTGCTTGCGGGGGGCAGTTTAGCCCTCCCGCTTAGAAAGTTGCCTCCCAGTGGCCACGAGGACAGCTTTGATTTGGCTTTTTCCTTCTGTCTCCCTTTCAAATATTTACAAAGCTGGAGAACTTTGGGAAGCTGGAACGGCAAAATGAAAGCAAAACACCCCAGGCCTTTCTGGCCATTTGAGAAAAAAAAAAAAAAAAGAAAGAAAAGGAGGAAAGTGAAAGAAAAATATCCCGGCTTCCATAGGCACATCCACAAATGCTCCAGCACACAAACTTCTCCAAAAAGTGGAAGCTTTTCCCTTAAAATTTGGGTTCAAGAAAACAATAAAAACCTATATTTACTTTGATAACGTATTTCTACTCTTTTGAGGAAGTCTACTCAAAGGCTGGGACTTTCAGCGCTGAAGCCATGTGTGTGAAGTGCTGTTTTGTGTGGTGGGGCCCCTCCTCTGTGTCCCTTGGAGGATGTTTGCTGACAGGTGAGGAAGGGGCAGGTGCACTGGGATGAATGCGAGGAGCTGGACAGTGACCATGGCAGCATCACCCTTCCCATGGCCTTGCAAATGCCATCAAGCATCCAGGAAGACAAGGCAGCTCCCGCAAGGAGCCGGGGAAGGCTGTCCTGAAGGGCAGGTGGGATCAAAGCCGAGCGCCCCACATCAGTGTGCTGAGATTTGCTGCTTAAGTCATTTCTAAAGCCTCTTTCCTGCCCCCAAAAGCCCCAAGAGGCTTCAAACACGGCATCCAGCACGGTGCAAAGCCGCAGTGCCTCCCCATTGGGGAGAGCCCTGCTGGGCCCTGGCGTCTTGCAACCATCTTCTTCCAGCTTTTGTGTTTGCCAGGGATATAATAAAGAAAAGTCCACAAGTTGGTGCCGAAAGAGTTTTATTCCTCAGCCCCTCACCCCCATGCACTATGAAAGCACACAGCAATGTGTGGCCATTCAAGAGCCCCCAGCTGCCCATCTCTACCTTGGAAACCTCCCATGTCTCTGCTGTCTGCACATGGCCATCACCACGTGGTGTGCCCAGCTCTGCAGGGACTTGTCTTGTGGCTACAACAGGATGGGGAAAAAATGGGGATCAGAGGTTTTTCTACCTACCTGCAAGCCTTGCTGTAAGCACTGTGCTCACTCTGGCACTGACTGGTCCTTCCGTGGCTCTGCAGGAGGTTGGTGCCACATGGGCATGGCCACATGCAGGCACGTGAGCTCCTCTTCCCAGAACGGCCAGTCCTGGACGTCCTGGACTGCGGGTGCCAGGGGGTGAGCAGAGATTGAGGGTCGTCTCAGCCCCTTTGGGACACCCACTTCCCTCCCCAGCACTCGTGGGCTCCCCAGGGTCCCTGCTGCGTTGGTGGCCGCAGGACACGTGCGGCGGATCCTGCGCTTCGCCGAGCAGCGCTGCCCGCAGAGACAGAGCGGCCGAGCGTGGACACCCGGGCACCCTTGAGTAACCCGGGCCCAGGCTGCCCTCTGCTCTAGGCGTCCCTCTGCGCGCAGACACGCACAGCTTGGGCCAGGCACGCGGGTCACGCCGGCACTGCTGGGCAGGGCCCTGGCAGGCAGGCGGCTCGCTGTTGGCAGTGCTCTCTTCTCCGTAGCCCACAGTACACTCATCCATAAAGTAGGAAACACTACACCCTGCAGTGCTGTTTAGTAGTGCTTTCTACTTTATGGGTGACTGCACTGTCTCTCAGTCGCTGCTGGCTCTCCTCTCTGCGGCGCGGGAGTCTCTTCGGCCCATGTGGCTCACGACGGGGCCGGGGAAGCGCCTCCCCCAGCCCGCACAACCCAGCCACGTGGCCACCCTTTTGCAGCCATTTGGGGCAGATGGCCCCAGCCAGGCGAGCAGGCACAAACCGCAAGGCTGCCACGGCCCATGGGGACGGAGATGCAGCCCCACCAGAGCCCAACTCATGCTTCAGGGGAGACCCCCACCTCATACCCATCCTGGGCTCAGGGGACCCCCTTCATCTTGTCCCCATGTCAGAGGGACCATTGCAAACTCCATACCAGGCAAAGGGGACTCCCTCACCATGTCCTGCCCTGAGGGAAACCCACCTCGTACCCCATCACAGGCACAGGTGACCCCCTCGCCTTGTCCCCAGGAGAAGGACCCCACTGCAAACCCTGTTCCGATCATGGGGGACCCCTGCTCATTGTTCCCACTGGGGGACACCCCCCCTCAAGCTCCATGCAGAGCACAGGGGAAGACCCTTTTACTTCTCCCTGTTAGGGGGAACCCCTCCTTAAAGCCCATAACACCCCCAGACTCCAGTCACAGCAGACCTTCTTGCCTTGTCTCTGATGGGGTACCTTGCTTGAAAACCTATCATTGCCTCCTCAGATCCTATCCTGGTCATGGGGGTCACCTTGCCTTGTCCCCGTGAAGGGGAGGTCACCTAAACGCCATCTCTGTCACAGAGACCTCCCCTCCACCTTGTCCTTACCAGGTGGAACCCACATCAAACTTCACCATGGTCATGGGGCACCCCCTTACCCTGTCCCTGCCATGGACAACCCCACCTCAGTGCCGTCCCAGTCACTGGAGACCTTCTTGACTTGTCTCCACATGGAGGGGAACCTGCCTAAACACCTTCTGGGTCACTCGTGAACCCCTCACCTTGTCCTTGCGGAGGGTGACCCTCACCTCAAACCCCATCTTCACCCCTCACATCCCAACGCACTCACAGGGGAGCCCCTTCCTTACACCCACAGCAGAAGAACCCCGTCTAGACAGGGGACCCCACACCTCCTGCAGCACCTCCCACCCCGCACGGTGTCCCGGAGCCTGCAGGAGCACTGTGGGCTGGGGTCCTCCCACAGGCCCCCCTGCTGCTGACCCGTGGAGGTATTTTTGATACCCCGTGGAACAGGGACATCTCCCAGGCCCCACGCAACAAGACCAAGCCAAGCCTGAGGGCAGCCCTCACCCCTCACTGCCCGCCGCATCCCGCGTGGGGTCAGCGCCACACCCGGGGCAGAGACCAGAGCTCCGTAGGGCCCGCGTGGGGCTGTGCTGGGTAGGCGCGTTTCCCGCGCCCGCGCTC
>NW_010576439.1:306148-318609 GCF_000705375.1 Tinamus guttatus | reverse complement strand
CAGCACGGGCGCCAGCGGGGACGGGTGGCTGCAGGCGGGCAGGGAGCTCGCCGGCCTGTAAGGCACGTAGTGAATGGTGCTGAAATCCAGCTGGGAGAGCTCCGGTGAGCGGAAGAAGGGGTGGCTGCGGGCAGGCTCCGGCGGGAAGCTCCTCAGGTTCCTCTGGGGATAGGCATGGGGGAGGTGGTAAAGGGCATGTCCTGGGTGCTGCCGGAAGAGATGGAGCCGTCGCCCAGGCTCCATGTCCCGAGGGGTCAGCCTGGAGCCAGGGGCTGCGGCCTGCTCCACAGAGTCTCGGGCTGGGGAAAAAAGGAGGGAACATCCAGCACATGGCCCGCAGCCCAGCTCTGGGAGCCCCAGCAAGGCTGCCCCACACGCCACGTCCCACTCGTGTCCCACAGCTCCTCAGCGCTGCCACACAGCCAGTGACAGTGCCATGCCACGTGGCCAGTGCCTGGCACCCTTCCCACTGCCCCAGTGCACATCCTTCCCCCAGGACTGCTCTTGTCCCGGGACTGGTAACACCTCCGCCTGGCTCGGGTCCTGCTTGCACCCTGGCTGTGTGCAGCACCCCAAGGCACCTCCCGAGCACAGCCCTGCACTCACTCCCCGCTCCCCGGCTGCACGGTGCTGGGCTGGAGCCCTACCGAGGATGTTGAACATGCAAAGGGGACAAGTGTGATGTTGCTGCAGCCAGGGGTCAACACACTCCCGGTGAAACTCATGCGAGCACGAAATGATCCGTAGTTCCTAGGAAAACATGGGAAGAAAAGGAAGAGGGTGAGCGCAGAGAACCATGTCCCAGGATCTGGAGACAGGGAAAAGGAGCTCTCCTGATACTCCAGGAACGAGGACTTGTAAAATGGAAAGGGGTCTAATAATGGGCAAACTGCCGACCAGTTTTGCATGGAGGAGGTTGTTCTGCAGCCTGGCATACCTAGTTCTGCTTGCTGTGTCCAGCCACAATGGCAGGACATGTAGAGAAGTGTTTGGCTCCCTCCAAAACAGAGTTTCAGACCAAGTGCTTTAGGGAAGCAAAAATGATCCTTCCCCGTTGTTTCCAAACCAACCCGTTACAGATATTTTTAACCTACGGAGACACCAGGAGTCCCAACTATAGGGATTTTGGATCTGCAAGTAAGGAACTAGAACAGAGGCAGTGCTTTTTGCTCAAGGCAGGCTCACCTGCCTCGCTGCTTGCCCTTCTGCAGCCCTTGGGAGCTGCTGAAGGAAAGCTCCCAAGTACCTCCCACCCTGCTGGGCTGCCCGGCTCCCCCACAGACCATCTGGAGAGCTCAGGCTGTGGCTAATCAGCAGCCAAGCAGCCTACCTGGCCCTCGCTGAACTCCTCCAGGCAAATAGCACAGACTGGGGCCGAGCTGCAGCTGCTTGCCGAGTCCCAGCGCGACGCCTGGCGGCACCTAGCCTGGTACGTGCGCGTAGCGAGCTGCCCGATGGCCTGCATGGTCTGCTGCTGCAGGGAGTCCTGCAGGAAAGAAAGGAAAGAGGCTTCAAAAAGCAGTCAGGGAAAGCGAGGCCAAGGGCAAAACTGTCCTGCACCAGCGGTCAGACCGTGAACCACAGCTGGGCACGTGGAGCTGAAGCAGAGTGCTCTGGCTGGGACAACGCAGCCCTAGACACCGTGTCCCTGCTGCTGCCACCACCAATTCCTCCCTGAACACTGGGTGCCTCCAGACACCCATCCATGCTGAATACCTGAACCTCCCCTGCACTTCCTTCCTTTGCTACAGGCTTTGAGGTCCCCAGCTGAGTGCACTGCAATTAATTAATTGTGATTGATTGATTAAGGTAGGCTGTGTGAAGGCTTGAGGAATGATAATATAGGGGCTCTAATAGCAACCCCAGGACAATACTTTTGGAGATGGGCATCTAAATGGTCACCACTTTGGCTGAGCAAGTAATTAGTCTGGTATTTCAATACACTCTCAGCACAACTGCCCTGTGCCAGATGCAAGACCTCCTGCCTCTTCACCCACTGGTGGCCGAAGAAGCCAGGGGAATCCTGTGTCCGTTCACTGAGTTCCATTATGCCATGTCATTACAATTTAGATAAAGAGTTTTCTGAGTACAGGGCTGGAAAAAAAACAGGATCTCTTTGTGTCTACTGTCCATGGAGAAGGACACCAGGACAGCTTTAAACCAGGATCCACGCTCAGCAGACTGAACAGATGTGCTGTCTGCTACCCTGTTTATTAACACAGGGGTACTGTACTGGGGTGTCTGCCTGGAATAGGTAAATAAGGAATAAGTAAATGCAACCTATTCAACAACACCACCCTTGCTAGCTTCATGGTTCTGGTAGGTGAAGCACTGTGGGAAACGGTCAAAGAATGAGAAGCAAATGTTCTACACATGCCACTGAATGCGATAGCAGATGGTGATTTTCAGGAAGTTATAATGTAGCTATCTGCGCTCTGATTTTACCAAGGCCAGGGAAATGTTCTTCTTTAATCACTGGTCATACCAGCTTTTCCTCTGGAGAATCCCTTGTCTCTGTTCAGGTTCATGGGAGGTTCATGAGCTGGTCCAAAATAAGGGTGAACGTTTTGAACTTGGACAAAACAGTTGTCCTAAATCCCTGCCAAAGGTGAAAGGCTGCTAAATTTTAAAATGCTGAAATCAGAAGGCTACAGTAGAAGACGTCAGGTGACCCAGGACATAAATTCCTCTGTGGTTTTGCTAACAATGTTTAAGGAGATAGGCAAGAGTTAACATGTTCCTATATACATCTGCCCTGATGTACTGCTTTAAGGACACAGTCTTGTATTTTCTCCTTTTCATTTCTCTTCCATTTTCTAAATGGAATTATTGTGGATTTGAGGGTGATACTCATTTCCAAAGTGGCTGTGTCATCTGGGATACCCAAAGGTGACTTTATCACCAAAAGGAGACATCTAGGGCTAGACATCTAGGGCTAAATCACTCAGCATTAACCATTTTTAAGCCCAGCTTGCCTTCTACAGGAAAAAAATATATATATTTTCTCAGATCTGGAAAAATGTCTGACTCTGGAAAGATTTTTATTTAATTTGTTAGTTTTTATAAAATATTGAAATTTCTATTTTCTATCAGTACAGACAATATGCTAAAGCAAAGAGGTTGTGAGAGAGCTTTGCTGCCCCCAGCATTCCAACCTTGGGCCCCGTGACAAGCTCTGAAATGGTGCTGGCCTGTTGCACTGCAGAGGGGGCAGCAGGACGACTGTGAGAGCAGTGCCCAAAGGATGACAACCCACCTCAGACCTGCCCTGCACTGCACTGCCACACACAGGCCTCAGGTGGCCAGGCCTCCACGTCGCAAGGAGGCACGTGGCCTCTCCCAGCCTGCGTTCATGGGTGGCCTTGATGTGTTGCTGTTCGCTCAGACCCAGAGCCTTCTTCCCCAGAGTCTTACCTGAGTCCTGTTCAGCTGGCACTTTGTGCGGACAACAAAAATCAAAATGATCATGACGACAGTGCTGACCACTGTGAGAAGAATCCACACGTCATAATCTGGCTGTTGAATAAAACAGGAAATAAATTACCCCTGGGTGCCAGGTTTGGGAACTAGAGCCTAGGCAGGGGACTCCTGATCTCTTCCTGACCATCAGCTTTTTCCCACTTAATTCTTGGCCAAACTCTACCTCCTTGCTCTTTACAGATAAAAGAATCCAAACTTTTTGTGCAAATTCCAGAAGAAATCAAATTTCTCTCTCTTGCAGCATCTTAGCCTCACCTGAAGAGACAGGAAATTCTGCCTCACTCTTGATTAAATAACATAAAGTGTAAATAAGCTGAAGTACTTTGAAGTATTTGCATGTTATCTAAATGCTGCCAAAAGCTCCATCCCCAGGCAGGAAAGCTCAGCACCTCGGGTGCTCAGTCCTGTCCCAAGGCACAGGAGCTTGGGAGAAAGGATAGAGGAGGCAGTGGGAATGGTATGTCTCTCACCCAAGCTGGTGGCTCCTTGACCTCTATCTTCACGTGGGCCTCTCTGTTCTTGTTCACGACACCCATGAGAAGCTCAGCATCATGGCCTCTGATCAGAACCACAGGCTGACTCAGACCCCTGGGCTTTCTCAGCTGTGAAGAGACAAACATGGTCAGAGATGGTCCAGAACAGTCTGAAGCAGGGATGATGTCTGTTTGCCAGGCATGCCAAGAGCCTCCATTCCACAAACACCTCAGAGACCAAGGCCGTTCTTCCAAGCCTACACCATCACTCTGTGAAACCTGCTCTGCATCAAATGGAAGCTTCTTGCCCAATGCTTCACCAGCTCTTCATTAGGAGGGCTTGTTTCATTTCCTCCTATAGCTTAACCCACAATGGTGTCTCCTCTTCAAGCACAACTGGTTGCTCTGCTCAGCTCCTCCTTTACTCTTCTCTCAAGTCCCTGTGCAAAAAAGTTCTTGGTCTCTCCTGTCCCATGTGGGAACTGCCTATCACACTTCTTCTTCTGTGGGACTCCTGAGAGTCCCTCCACTCTATTTGAGCTGTATGACATTCAGTTTGTTCTTGATCATATGTGCATTCTTCCACCACGGACATGTAGTCCAAGCAGCCTGACTTGGGTTGGCTCAGCAAGTGGCCAACACAGTTCTATCCTTCAGATCAACCTGAATCAAGGTGGCCTACTGAGCCCACAAACAACTTCCCATATGCTCAACAACCTTAGTGTCAGCTCACGGACCTGCTGCTGCACTTCTCTCGCATAAGGAATTAAGCAGCAAGTACAAGAAAGAACCACAGGGATGGATCCAAGGACCAGGAGTCAACCCAGAGTTTTGTTTGACCCGGTGGCACCTGTACGACCCAGCGCGGTGATGGTTGGAGGGTCCTGATCTTGAACATTTCGGGAAGGGACAGGCCTGAGATAGTATCAGTGGAGTCTGTACCTGATCAGCAGCACTTTCATCATCAGTAATGTCAAAAAGGATTGCTCGGGCTCCACGCTCTCCTGCCAGCTTTGCCTGTCAAAAAGAACAAAGCCTGTTTTGATATTGTACATCTTTGCATCTACTTATTCCATAGGTGTTTGCCTGGCTCTCCATGGAAGAAAGAAGTGTCCGCTGCTTAAAATGAAAAAATAGTTTATATTTATATCTCTGTGCTCGTGTTGAGCTGCAGTGTGACCAGTGCCTGCTCTTGCTACAGCTTTGTGGCTCTTGGAAGGCCTCTCCCTATAGCTGCATAGGTGCAGTTGGTGGGTTTCCAGCCACAACAACCCATACATCTAAACACCAAATCCCATAAGCGCCTGGGCCATGTGCCCATTGCTTCAGGGCTAGGTTTGCTGGGGAGGAATCTGCCACGGTGTTAGCAGTGCTCGCAGCCATTTAACCCTCCCAGCCCCAGACAGCAAAAACCCTCTTGAGGTCCCTCTTTCTCATCATGGCTATCTACAGCCCTGACTTCCCCACCCAAGCACTGTGCACTGCTTTGTGTAACCCCCATCCCCTGCATTCATCAGGGAGAGGCTTAGGTGATCCCTTGGACTGCAAGTCAGCCTCGGATTATGAGTCAGATCCCTCTTGCAGTGCTTCTCACAGCTTTCCATGTCTGCCACGGCCTGACAGGGACAGCTTTGACTCCCACCTGCAAAATGAGTACAAATGTCATCCAGGTCAGGTCAAAGTGCACTGCCTAAAGGAGGTCACAGTGTCACCCAAGTCCTCCTGCCGAGCCCTCGTGGTAGACAAAGCTGCCTCTTGTGAAAGGAAGACAGGACGGTGAACAAAGTGCAGGGCTGGGCCGCGGTTACTCACGCAGGTTGCTTTGATCTGTGTGTCCCGAGCGCCTGTGCAAACAGGGATCTGCCAGGGCTGCTGCAGCAGGTTACCCATTGCCGTGCCAAACGCCAGCTCAGGGGCCAGAGGTCAGTGCTGCAGCTTCCCAGCGGCAATCGCAGAGGCTGCACGCGGGGTCTGGGCACAGTGGAGGGCAGTGGCTCTCCCGCCTCCGCGGGCAGCAGCAGGGCCGGCTCCCTCCCACACTCTGAGCTCCGTGCGGCTTCGACTCACCCCAGAAGGAAGGAGCTGGAGGCAGATCCAAGAGTCTGGGGACAGAGCTGGTGGTGCGAAGAGAGGCACCGAGAGCTGTGGCAACACTGGAGGTCGGGGGGTTGGGGGAGAGGGTTTGAGGCTCTGAGTCGCTGATGGGATTTGACATTCCTCGGTTTGGTATAACAGAAGGGGAAGCTGGAAAGCGGAATTAGAAGCTCAGGGCAGGGATCAGAGGATCCCTGGGATCAAAGGATGCTCAGAATTTGCCAGCACTGGAGAACAAACAGGACTGCCAGGTAGTGAATGCCATGCATCGGATCAGTCAGCTTTTGCTGAATGATGAACAGCTCTAGATTCCACCCTGCTGAAGACACTAACAATGGGGAAACAAGTGACTGAGACTGGGCAAACGTTACCTCACAACATTTTTTGGACTATTGTTGCCCTTTCCCAAGTGCAAAGGGTATAGCTTTATTCAAGTTATTCCAAAAAGTTTGCTGTGATAATTTTATGAGTATTTGCTGTCCAGGCAGCTCATCTCCCAGCCACACAGCACGGCACGATCCCCCTCTTTGAGGACTGAAACATTTTTAGTGCAAATATGGGCTGTTTTGGAGCAGTTTGCCAGCATTGCAGTCAAGGATTCACCCAAGGTCAGAGGAAAAAAAATACACATAAAATTGCAAAGATTACAAGAAAAGGGAAAACAGATCATTGTGCATCAGTTCTCAGGGTATTTTCCACGTCTGCCTCTGTTCTCGCAGTTCAGGTAGTTTTTTCACTGATTTTAGTTTTGGATGCTGAGCCAGCGCTAGAATTTAAGAGCAGAGAAGCAGCAAAGAGCATCAGGTGGCTGGATAAAGTTATCTGCATGCCAGGCTTGAAAGGCCTGTCTGTGTGCACTGCTTGGCAGAGGGTCAGCACTAGCAGAGATTATGATAACACATTGCACATGGCTATTCTTATCACCACTGATACAGCATGGCAATTCCCCATGCAGAGCTCTAGCAGGAAACACATGCCAAGGCAACGAGAGTTCCTGCCCAGCGAGCCAGGCTCACTCCAGGATAAAACAGCACAAGCAGAGAATAGGCCCCATTCTGCATAAAATCTATACCTAGGAGAAACTGGGTCCAGTGGAGACTTTTAAAAGTAGAGAGGGAGCTTGATGAATGCAGGACACTTGTTCAAGCACAACAGTAGGAAAAGGATCCCGAGAAATGGCATGGGGCTGCTGGACTCCTGTGGGAGGAGGCTGGTGTGAGCTGTGAGGCCAGGGTCCCTCCAGCGCCCAGCTGGCGTCCAGGCCTCCCCATCGACCTCTGCACCGCTGCTCTGGGTCACATCCCACAGCTACGTCTTGGATCTCGAGGAGGAGCATTGGGGAAAGAGCAAGAAAAGTGTCAAGAAGAGCAATGTGGAAAGAGACTTGTTTGACTCTGGAGGAAGGAGCTTGGCATGAGGGTGGAAAAGCAGCTGGACACTGCTACAGAAGGACAGCAGCTGTGGCCAGGGCTTAGGAGCCAGGGATTCAAGGCAAAAGGAGGGCCTGGGATGTGGGCTGCTGGAGGAGGATTCGTCTGTATTTCATGGCCAGACGGGGCCGCTATCGGGGAGGAGAGCTGGGAGCTCCCCGAGGTCGGCCCTTAGAGCAGGCTGCCCACAGGCAGCACGGTGATCAGCTCACCTTCAGCTGAGGAACGTTCTCAAATAAAATCCAGCACTAGCTGGACTGAGCTCTGGCACCAAAGCTAAGGCAACTAAAGAGCAGTGGCTCTGTCAAGACATGAGTGTGGTAATGAATCAAGGGTTTATTTCCTTTGGGAAGTTAAAGGTCCTAGAGAAGAGACCAGGAGCTAGTGAAGACGACCAAGGCAATGTCCTCCTTGGGCAGACCTTCCTCACCCAATCCTTGGACTCAGGAACATAACAGCATTTCCCATTCTCAGGTCAGAGATTGTGTCAGGAGAGGTTAAATGGAAAACTAATAAAAAAAAATCTCTTTTTAGCTTCTTAGAAGATGAGTTTTTAAGCTAGTCTTTCCTCTCTGTTCAAGATTGTCCGTGTTAGTTGCACAGACCAAATCAGCCATTGCTGCTTCTATCCTCAAAGCTGTCTCCAACTCCTTGTGGCAGTTTGGGACCACCATAATGTGACGGTCACACTGGGACAGATGTGGGGAGTTGGGGTACCCAGTTTGGCTCCCTAGGGCCCTTCCAAAGTCCTCGTTCTCACATTCATCCCCGGCTGCCCTGGAAGCAGCGCACACGGATGTGTCACAGGCAACCAGCTCCGTGAGTGGAAACCTTGCAGGGGCTCCTGGGCTTCCCACACGCTGCGGAGCGCTGTGACGTGCACCCCTGACACCCTGGGCGGCGAGCGGAGTCAAAGGTGCCGGCCTGCAACGTGCACCGAGGGCTGCGCTGACGCGCGGGCCGAACACAGCCTCCGTGTCCCAGCCCGGGTAATGACCAGCGCGCAGCCGTGCCGTGTGATGGCTCATGCAGCAGTTCAAACTTTCCTAGCTTTTGCTGCCACAGCCTTTGTAAAAAAAAAAAACTGCTGAATATGGGAGAAAGGTGAGCTTCAAGGCTCCAGGTACATCTCAAATACGTGTATCTAGTAAAGGCACTGGGCTGCTCCTCCAGACCACTGAGATCTTCCTTTTATCCCAACTAAAGAAACAGTGTTCAGGGTACTTGGTGTCTAGAGGGAGGCCCTCTGCCCCCAGCAAGAAGACAGAAAAGATGCTGAACAAGGACTGCTTGGGGAAAAGGTTTGCCTGCCCTCTCCAGCTGAGCTGCAGACAGGGCAGAAAAGGAACCCCAGTCCCAGGATTTCACCACCAGCAGAATGCAAACAACAGGGGCTACATCCCCTGGACTCTATCCAAATAAAGCAAAAAATATCTAAACTCACTTTTTTTCCTTGTTTGTGGAACTTTCAGGAAAGCTAATGTTAGGTTTACCCACTCAACTTTATCAGACACAAAGATTTTAAGGCTTTAATGACCCTCGTTCTTACCTGACTTCCTTATTACCAGGGAATTGTACCAGTGACCTCAGCTTTTCACATAGTAACTGCTCTTTTACTGAGGCACCTCATTCACAGGAGACCTGATATGAAGGCATCTAAGATGTCCCATCACTTTGTAATGTGGTCCCCACTGTTAGAGAGTCATGCCCTAATTCTAGATCATCCAGATTGCATTTGTCTGAATTGCTCAGCATTGACTCCTGATGTACCCGTTCCAGTGAAGTACTATATACTATTTTTTAAGATGTGGAAGATGTTTTGCTTCCATGTTTCACTCAAAGCGCAAGAATAGGGGCACAGAAAAGCGCAAATCTCTGCAAGAGGCTGGCAAGCAACAGGAGGCTGCAGAATAGAGGGAAGGGCACAGGGCTGGCTGGCAGGAAAGCTTCCGTGGTGCTAGGACAGGTTCGAGCTGTTCCCGAGCAGTGAGACTGCAGTAAACCCCACAGCAAAGCTAGACAGTTCAGAAAGCAGAGAAAGATGGATATTGAGGCTGCCTGGCCCAATGCTTCTCCCAGGAGACCTCCCTCTACCCATGGCATTTTCTCCACTTTCCAACAGCTCTTCTCTACCTTGCAACCTCCTCTTGCTCTTACTCTTCTCTGCACAACAGCTTCTTTATACAGATTCAGCCCATTCAGGGCACTTTTGCACATACCTTGTTAGCCAACGACAGGCAGGGGTTGGGATCCCGGTCCGGCTGTTCCAGCTTGACAATGGTGATGAATCCTGTTTCAGTGTGTTCATCCTCACTCGTGTTGCACAGGGACAGTGGGTGGGACTGCATGGAAAAAAAAAGCAAAGGACACTCACATCTTGAGGCTCAGCACTGCAAAGGGCTTTTCAAGCGTTCTGCACACTTTACGCCTTAGGACCTCCTCAGAACAGGGCACGAGATACGTCCAGGACCTCTGTGATACAATTTCTACCATGGGATTGACACAAGTCTGGTTCTGTCCCAGTCACAGATATTCAAGGCCATAACAACTCATGGAATCAGAGCCCTTGATTTCCAGGACAGAGCATCGTGACGGCACAAGCACACGTGCTGCAAGACGTGCCTGTGACCCATGCACTCCAGACTCACGTTACACAGCCAGCTTGTTCCCAGAGTAGCCAGCTGGGGCCAGACTAAGGGCTGACAACAAAAGCACTTCTGGTGCCACTGCACTGTGAATCAGTGCTTCCTGCATCTCCGCTGCTGCACTCAGCACCTGTCTGACAAATTCGGAGAGGAAGCCAAAGGAAGTAGAGAGAAACTGAATGCAAATTACACTACAGAAGTACCAGGGACGAGTTGGAAGAGGAAGAACTCTTGAAATCCACGTCCCAAGTAAGTGTTGGAAAAAATGCTCATCAGCGGGAGGCAAATTCCTTGCAGCAGGGAACAGAGCTTGCAGACAATGATGGAAGACAGTGCAGGACAGGATGTGGGCAGGTCGGACAGCCCAGTGTGGCTGTGCACCTCTGCAGAGTATCCTCCTGGGAGACAGGCTCCCTCATCATAAGGTGAGACTAAAGGATATTTCACATAAGTGCCATCAGCAACAGGAATCAGACCAGGGGTCCTGCTTTGCAGGCCGTTGGTCAGGGGTACCAAGGCAGCCCAAGCTCTCTCTGCCCTGTGGACCTACACAAAACCCTTCAAACACTGTTTGTCTAGAGAGGACAACAGCTACAGACCACCGATCTCATCCCTGCGGACACGGGGCCCTGCAGCAGCAGAGCCGGCCACTCAACGGGGCATCCCGGAGCAGAAGGCAGCAGCCCGAGGCCTGGCCCGACCCGTCTGCACATGTTGTGGAGACACAAGCTGGGGGCCAACATCTGCCAGCAGCACTTGCTTAACGGCGAAACCCGCTGGAGACGACGCAGAGCCTGCACGGCCATGACATGCAGTGCCTTATGCCTGCGCATTTATCATCGCCGTGACATCTGCTGAGTGCTTTTCTGATTCATGGCTGAAAAGCGTGTAAATGCTGCTGATTTTTCAGTCTGCAAATGGAGGAAAGATGATTTTGTGCTCATTGACTAGGGGCTGTAGGAAGCTGGAATTCAATTCTTGGCTCTTTCTTGGGAGTCCTGTCACCTTGCATAAAACACCTCATCTCTTCCATAAAAAAAGCGCTGGCCAGCTTCCTCCTGTCTGAGGTGTTCTGTGACTAAGCGGTGCTTAGGAAGTGGTAGGAAGCAGAGGTTATGGTACATTAAGAAAAGCCTGTAAGTAGTAAGGTTGTTCGACAGCTTTTAGCAAGACATCAGTGCATGTAAGTGTGGGAAACAAGCAAGGAAGCCCAAACTTACAATGAAAAGGAAAATTACCAATCCCTCGTGCCCCTCAAGTAACTTTACAACAATACCAGAATGCTGTGCAAAACAGCTGTTGACTTAAAAAATAGTGCGAAAAATTCAGGCCCCTGCTCTGTCCTCTATGTATTGCTGCAAGGGCAGGCTGAGGGAGACCTACATTCTCCATCCTCCCATGCCCATCCATGCCCATCCATGCCTATGTTGACCCGGGGGCTGTGACTCAACACTGCCCCTATCCTCAGGCTACTGCCTGATGCCAGCACCGATCCAGGGTATCCAGCACCGATCCAGAGGTGCCAGCTGATGTGGATTCCTCCCCATAGCCACTACGGGGCTGGCAAGAGCTGGGGAATGGGGCCGGATCAGGCACAGCCAGATGATGTTTCCTTCTCTCTCACCGCTGCTTATTGCGGAAGTCCACCAGGCAGGAAGGGTGAATGGGGATCTTTTCACCTAACTTCACACTTGACAATCTTGCAATTTAATATATGAGTGGGACACTTAAGACTCCTCAGCAGCAAAAACAGGTACTTCAAGTGAGCGCGACTCCTCTGGGACATTTTTTAGTCGTGTAACTTCAGGATGAGATGAAGTGGGCCCATTTCTCACTGTCGACAACAAAGGGCTGTAGATGACTAGCTGAGAGCCAGCTGTCTGCATGGTGCACATCAAAGGCCAGGGGAGACAAGCGGCACCTCCAGCCACTCGGCAATGCAAAACATCCTCTCTGGGCCTCGACAACCAAAAGCCGCGGCCGGGGGGAGCCACAGAGGCCCGAGAAGCCAGGAGCACCTCAGGGACAGGCTGCTGGGGCTGGGGACGGGTGGCGGGTACATGCTCGGAGGTCGGGGAGCGCGGGCAGGCCTGGCGCCCCGGCTCTGCTCTGCCCAGCCCCACCTGCTCTCGCAGCCTCCGCTCAGGGATGACTTCATGCAGAAGTGTTTCTGGAACTGCCTGCGCCAAGAGATGAGTATCTGTCCCCAAGCAGGCCAGCAAGGCCCTGGGGCCGCACAAGGGAGCTCCTACCACTTGGTGGGGCTCTTGGCTGCCGAGCGGCAGTGCCAGAGCCCGCCTGGTCACCCCTCCGGGGCAGAGGGGCCCTTCCTCTCACAC
>NW_010576439.1:273727-298421 GCF_000705375.1 Tinamus guttatus | reverse complement strand
TGCCTCTGCCCCTGCCTGGAGCTAGCAGGGCCCTGAAGTGGCCCTGAAAGCCCAGAGTGGCCACCTGAAAGCTTCTCAGGCCATTTCTGCAATAGTGCAAGAGAGCCGCTAGCGAAATAAGGGCATTGGTGATGAGGATACCTGAACCTGCACTCACGGGGAAGAGCTACGAGCAGGACGAGCAGGAGCCAGGCTCGCCGAGGCTCCCTGGCTGCAGCTCTGCACGGGGAGGGAGGGCAAGACCGCTGCCTGCCGAATCCCACCCCCTCTCCCGAATATCCCTGGGCTCCACAGCCCCAGCCAGGTGCAGAACAAAAGGAAACTAATGATTTAGTTATTGCCTCAGCGCTGCAGGTTTGAAGGTCAGCCGTTGAGCGCGGGCTCATTGTATGACCAAGCACTGCGTGCCCTGCCTGCAGACCTGCAGCTCCGCTCGCCTCAGCAGGGGCCGGTACTGTACGGCTGGCTTCTGCGCGGGGACATGAAAGGCTTTTTCTAATGTAATAACTGACGGCCTCTTCAGTGCCGTTTGAACTGTTTACAGACTGAGTTAACGATTACAGGCAATGTGTATCTTGGCTGCTGCCCAAAATTCTTACCCGCCCGTCAGATATTATCAAAGAGCCCTTCACTGCCTGCCTGGAGTCCTTCCAAAGCACAGCACTGAAATGCCGGCAGAGAGGAGGGGCCCTCAGCATTGCCTCCTGCGGTCCGAGCTAGAAAGTCACGGTGTCGGCTCCAGCAAGGTGTCCTGGGGACCGGCCACCTGAGCCACACAGAGGAACGGAAACACCGACGGGGCCGCCAACACTCCTTGATCTCGAGAGGTTACGACAAGGCTTCTCGCTGCAGGACACTAGCTGGGACTTTGCCTGTGCTGGTTGGGTCTTGAAGAACTTGCTGTGCATGAGCGTTGTCCCGTCAGCAAGCTCTGGCTGTCAGGGTTTCCCTGGAGCTGGACCTGCACCAGGCCGCCGCTTCCATACATTGCTCTTTACGCTGACCTACCCTAGGTGGTTGTGTTAACGCTGGTGCTTACACGGCTTAAAACTACTTGGCTACTGCCAAATGCGTGTTTTCATCACCCTCATGCCTAAGAGTGTGGACAAGAACAAACCAGGTGGTGGGAGATTAGATAAAATCACTTCCATTGTTATTTGCAGCTGAAAAAATGCAGGTGGAGATACATGGGCTGCCTAAATTCAGGTTAGAAAACAAGCCCCAGTACTCTGGGGCAAACTCCGCTTGAAGTCTGCAAAGACTGTAGAAACGAAGGGATGAAATCAGGAACTGGCAAGCTGTTCTAATTACGGCTGAATAACAGAGCCACATTCAAGAAACACTGAGGCTACACAGCAAAGTGCTTCCAAGGCAGGAAATACCACAGCTACAGTTGGCTGCTCCATCTTGCTGCCCAGTCCTGCACCCACTAAAACGTACAGGAGTTCTGATGCTGCTTTCAGCTAGAGAGGAAACTAACCTCTAACATGAACCTCTAACATGAACCTTGATGTTCATGTGGTAATCCGGGAAGCTCCTATCATAAGCAACTTCCTAAGAAAGAAAAGCGCTATCCATTTCAGATACAAGCATTTCCCGTGGGCCGTCGGTCCCCTTGCCACCAAATTTGATGTTGGAAAATGCAGCTCAGATGACTTTTTGAAGACCAAGTCACCACGGCTTCGAGGTCACCGGTGCTCCACAGACCAGACGAGCTACACCAGGGCAATCAGAGTGGATCGAGGCTTCACATTTCTACTAGGAGGTTGCAGTCATGCTTTAGAGCTTGTCATGCTCTACAAGCTCTCTGTGGAAAAGGACAGGTAATAACATATGAAAATGAATATTAAAATTTTGCTCCTGTGCTCCCACAAAAGGGCATGTTTCTCTTGTACAAACAAGACTCAGGAGTTTCCTTTGCAGGTAGACCTGGCCCTGTCTGTGACACAAAACATGGATTTTTCAAGAGATATTTTCTCAATCTTCTGAAAGGGTTGATGCCTTCACATGGTGCCAACTGCGTGCCTGAAACATGACAGATGTCAGCAGGCTCTGGGCATAATGGTGAGGATTGCTGAACGCTGTAGCATTGCCAGGAGACAGAATTGAAGATGCAAATATATTTTCTGTGATTTGATTCACTAAAACTTGCTAGTACAGTACGGTATAGTATAAAAATTGGTTCCTCCTACGCTTACTTGCTAAGACATGAGTTCAGGCCCTCTGGGATCCGCAGTTTCCCGGCTGCTATCGATGACATCACTGACATCTAAGGAGCTAAAGGAATGCAGAGAATGCAGCTCCAGGCTCCTGGGGATGCTGAGCTCATCAGCCGCTATGGGAGGCACGACAGATGGGGAATCTGGGTACGAGGCCCCGCTCATCCTCGGCCTTTCACGTCCCATGTACAGGCACTTGCTGCTTTTAAGGCCATACGATCACACAAAGAAGTTGCATCAGTTTAAATAGAAAAGCTGGATTTATTCTAAAATTGATTCAGTAACATCTCCAGGTGTTGAGTAGATACAAGCATTTAAGTGTGGTCCATACGAGGTCAGACCCCAAACTGATGCAACCCAATAACCTGTCTCTCACAAACCAAAAAAATAGACCAACCATGTGCTTTTAAGACCTTCCTGGCAAAGAGCAGCCAGGAGCTTAGGGAGTTACGGAGCAGGAGGATGCACCCAGAGCACTGGGATTAATAACCTGATGGATTTCACAAACATTTCTTGTTCTTTGTCCGTTCATACTTTGTTCCACTATATCCTCTGCAAATGATTTCCACATTAGATTTCAAATAAATCAAGAACAGCTTTTGTAGTTATTGAAGATATTCTCATACAAGACTCCCAAGAACATCCCAGGTTAATTCTCAAATGCGCCTTTGACTATTGCCAGCTTTTCTGTGTGCACCCAAGCCTGCATCCTGGGGAGTCCTGCAGCTGAGGATTTCACAGGTATTTAAGCAGCTTGGCTGAGGTGCTCAGAGCAGTGTAAAGAAGGGAAGCACAAATCTTCCACTTAGTTTCAACCTGCGTCTTTATTCTGGGTCATCCAAAAAAATGGCCAAAGATAATTTTAAAGCAGTATAAAATGAGATCTAGAAGGTTTTTTCTTTCTTTTCTTTCATTCCTTCTGCAAAACAAGAATGGAACCATTCATAGAGCATTTGTTTTAGGGGACGAAGCTAGGTTAGGTGTCACATCACCACAACTGGAGGATCCCTTTGTCATTAGCCTGTCTGGTATAAAGGTAAGGAAGGGGATAAAGATCCAAAATAAATGTTGAGTATAAGAACAACAAAGACATCTAGAGTCAAAATACCTAGGACTAAAAGTTTTGAAAGGAAAAAAATGTATTCTTACAAGAAGTCCATCCTTCATTTCTGGTTACTACAAATTAGAAGGTTGTTGACTGTCAATTCTAACCTGTCAATTCTGAGTTTCTTCTTCTTTCTTTTTAACAATAATGCTAGTCCTTGTCAAAGAAATAACACTGTTGAGGAGTCTAACCCTGTCTAGAGCTTCTGATATGGCTCCTCAAGGATAAAATAAACTATGTTGTGTTAAATCAGCCATCTACTCCGGAGCTGATTTGTGCTGCCCTCGCAGCTCCATTCCTTGCCTGCTTGCCTTCTCTCCTGGGCTTGCAGGGTGGAGGTAGACGGGAGGGTGGTTGTGGAAGCACAGATCCTAACTACACACATACCTGCTCTTTTCATCTTCACCCGAGTTCCTTGCTGTGTTCTCTCTCAGGGCGAGACGTTTCATCAAGTGCTCGTTGCACGGCTGTACTGGCAGCACAGAGAAGAGGTTTTTAACATTGCAGCTCAGCCCTCTATGCAACAAGCGCCTCTACTTCGGCCCTGATGGCTTGTGTAAATTACACATCCTCATCTCCCAGGGAAGGAGCAACGAGCTTCTTCCCACCACTTCCATTTCTAGAGATGTCCTCAGTCAATGCAAGGCGGATCTGCAACTTTCTTTGCAGAGAATAGACTCTTCAAATAGCTGTGCCTCGTGGGGACTGGTGTTACCAAACTACATGGGAAAACAGTGGACGTGGTCTCACTACTGCCTGCGAACTCTAGACGAGACAATTCTTGACTACTGGTGAGTTCATTTTCCCAGCAGTTCTCTCCAACGTTACATTGTGTAATGTGCATTCACACTCCCCAACACACCAAGTTCTGGGTTTCCTCAGGCAATCTGCATCGCTGTAATTGTATCAGCACAAAAAGCCATTGTAGCCAAAACCTGCAAGTCTGCAGAGCACTGGCTTCCATGGTTTCTATTTCTATTAGGAATCAGTGCAGCACTTGAGAACACAGGGATAAATCATTAACAAGTCATTATTGTTCACAGGTATTTTTGGCTGGAAACCACTGAGGTCAACTTGGACAAATGGCTATGGGGTAGCGGGGGAGGCGCTTTTCCTGCTGCAGGATTCACATCTTTGTCTAAACCCTTATAAATAGTCCGGAATTGACCTCCCTCATTCAATCTAATAGACACAAACATTGTCACAGGCCCTCCTTCCCACTCTTCATGGTCTCTGCTTTCTTCCCTGGTCTGTGCTCAAGTCTTTATGTCTACAAAGTGCCTGCCATTCTTTGGGCACATATGAAATGACAGTGCTGTTAATCATGGGCACCCCTCAGTGCGGGCAGGCTAACAGCCCAGCCAGTATTTTCCATTTACGAATCTTTATTCTCACAGATGACATCAATCATTTTGGCTACCAGGGGCTGGGGAATCCCCAAATGCTGCTTATCGTAGAATAGCCAAGAATGGCTATTCTTCAAAAATCTGCAGAGCCCTCACTTCTGCTTAGCTCTATCAGTCAATCTGTCCATCCCAAACTGAAATCATAACCTCAATATGTATTGCCCCAGTGCAATACACTGCCATCTTTACTGGCATCTCGTTGAACAACCGTTTGAGAACCATCTCCATGTTAATAACCTGGGCACTGAGCTATCCCTACAGCTTCTAGCGCCGTCAGACACTCCAGCTCCATGAAACAATATTTATTCTTGCTGTCATTCCGTTTCCTGCTTCTGTGGCCAGCTGGCCACTGACCCCATTGCTATTTAGCTGTTGTGAATCAAGTGCCAAAGGACACTTTCAGAGCACATGATGTGGCAACCCCTTGGATTATGTGGATGTGGTCAATAGGAAATGGAGTAAGCAAACAATTCTGACACAAACAGCTCAAAGAGTGTTGTACATTGCTCAGAGCACTTTCCTGGCTAAGAGGGAAAGCATCGAGATGGGTCTGTCTCCAATGTTCTACAAATCTCCTACAAAATGGTACAGAGTCAGCCCAGATTCTCAGGTGGTTGCATGCCCAGTCCAACATGAGTGGTTTTGTGGTGATTTTTTGCTAAGAAAAAGTCTTTCAACTTTAACATTTTAAAAGAACCTTTCATAAGCACAAAAAAAAAAAAAATCCCTTCCAAACTCGCTAGCTCCTGGACACATTCATGGATGCCAACAAAACCAGTCAGGCAACTGAGTCCAACTCTTGAGCACACACATCCATCTTTCTCAAAAAATATTGACTCCACTGTCACAAATGCAGGCAGGGATGTTTGTATTGCAAAGGGAAGCAACAGCTGTGTTATGAAAGCCTGAAGTATGGTTAGATAACTCCAAGCAGCTTGTCTGCCCAGCCAGAGGCTTCCAGGCCCTCTGATATGAAGTGGTAATTGATGCTCTCAGTCCCCCACAGTATGAATTAAAACAGGATAGCTTAGACCAAAAACTCTGTTCCTTGGGGTGAGAGCTGGAGGGTTTGCCTCCATCTGAAGGGATTTCCTTTCCATGAAGTTCCTCAGCAACCCTCCCCACTGTCCTGACCCATCTTCATCCAAGAGTTGGACTACCTGAGCTTCTTTTTTCCCCTAAGCTTAGATATACATATACATATATATATATCTATATATATCTATATTAAGAGGCTAGAAGCATGTGTGTAATTGCATCCAAAGGAATGAACAATATTTGCCTTTTTACAGTAGGAAGATGAGACCTGGGCTACTACTGAGGCAAGAACATGCACAGAGATAGTGGAAGTAGAATTTGGAAGCACCTAATACTTCAGTCACTGAGGATGAGACTACAACAAATCTTTTTGTCTCAAAAATTCCAAGTTCTCCATCTCCCACTATAAGCTGTTTGTAATGACGGTGTTGGATGGCTACAGGTCCACAAGATACAGGCAGCAGCTGTGTTTCAGAGAGGGCAGACGCGGCTTGCTGACCACAGCACGTTTCACACTCCTGAGGACAGGAGTGAAGTCTGTCATCCACGTCTCTAGGGGCAGAAGAGAAGCCCTCAGGGACAGCAGTGTCCCACAAGAATTCTTCAGCATATCCATGCTGAAGAAACAAGCAGGACTCTCATTGTCACTCCTATTTTATATTGCAGTTCTGAAAACTGTGCACTCCGAAACACACAGCACATGGTTTCTTCAGGGAGAAAACTCTCCTCTTTTCCTACAGCTCTGGAACTCAATGCTGAGGAGACCTTACCGAGAAACTATGATACCCTTTTTTGTACCTCTGCATGGAACAGTATATTTGTGACAGGGTTGGACACATCAACATCAAATACAGTTCAACAAGATAGGCTTTACCCAGGAGCAACAACCTGCGGCACTCAAAGGAGATCCCTCCGAGTTTGACAGGGTGCTCTTGACCCTGAGGTACAGTCCCATCTACAACTGAACGCCAGCAATCCTCAAGTGGCACAGAAGTGAATGGAATAAGAGCCTTCTCCATCCATGAGAGTATAAATACCAGGGGTCCCTCTTCCTTTCTACCATTCTCACTAATTATTCCCACTTCTAGGGCTGGGTCTGAGAGCCTTGCTGATTTTCCCTCACAAAATTCATCTGCTCAGTGGGCCCCTGAATAAGGTCCCTGCTTCCATGACCTCTTGGCTACATCCTCGGCCTTCACAGATTTCCCTGGTCCTTCAAAACCCCCTTTAGTACCCACAGACTGGGGATGAACATCAGTTGATTATAAAACAATTTCTTTTGTTGATAGAAAATTCTTTGCAGGGCGTGAACAGCAGGAGAAAGAAAGGACTTCTCTGAACTGCGAGCAAGCTGGAAACCCCCTGAGGGCAAGAATCTGATCCCTCGTCTTTGAGAAAAGCAGGCCTGTCTGAACAGGCCGCGGGAGCCACATGCACGGCCTGGCGGGTCCCAGCCTCCTGGCCCCGCGCGCCGGTGCTTAATCCCCTTCCGGGCTCAGGCATGCGCTCGCCGGCCTCCTCCCCGCTATAGCCCCACACACCTGTCTTGCCCGGCTCTACCTGCCTTCCTCCCTGCCCCCACTCCTCCTCTCACCAGCTGCCTCATCCGCCCCCGGGGAAACCCTTCGCCGCGCCGGGCCGCGGCTCTTCGAGCCCCACGCGGATCCACCGCCCACGGCGCAACCTGCTGGGGAGGGACCCTCTGCCGCTCCTGGCCACGGCGAGCGTCGGGCACCAGGATTGTGCGGGTGACGCTGGATAGCCAGCGACTCCCGCGAATCGGGGCTGAAGAAGAGGAACTCTGAGGACCACAAAGTGCCACCGGTTCCCAAAATGAAAAAAAAAAAACAAAACCCACAAAATCCCCCCATAAAATAACCCCAAAAAACAAAACAAAATGAAAAAACAGCACATTCAATAAGGTCAAGTATTTTGTTAAAATAATCACCAATTATTATTTTATCAGCTGCAGAAAAGCCAAGTCTCAACAGTTTCACATCTACCAGCCTTATGGAGGCTATGTTAACCCCAGTCTTATGGAGAAGAGGTATAATTCACGTGTTTTTATCAGGCCACATGCTGCAATTTGAAGTGACAACCATGCTCTAAATCATATCCTAGTTTTTTTCTAAACAGAAAAATGAGAAATAAGTCTTTTTAAAAAGAACTGTACATTAGCAAAACAATCAATACAGACAAAAAAGAAATCAGCAATGCAGACATCTTTAATATGTAGAAATTCCTCCCAAGAAGATGTGTGCTGATCTGCATATGAGTGATGATGGCACCACAAGCATGCATTTACTACGCAGGTAACGGGGCTCTTCCCAACAGCATCACTTGATGCAGCTGCGTAGTCCCAAGCAGCCACATCACCCTTTCTGCATGATGTGTGTCCCACATGCAAGAAAAAACAGAGACCTGCTGGTTGCCCCTGAAGACGGTCTCTTTACTACCCTGCTCTACTGCCACCACACAGCTTCACTTTTGGGTTTTAGGCACAAACTTTTCATCAAGACCATTTGCTCTGGATCTCAGGTACTCTGTTAGTCACTGTTCTGTACTAGCCTCTATGCTAGGAGGAAGCAAAGCCAGTGGATTTCGGGTGGGGGAAAAGGGGCTGAAAGTCTGTTTGGGTCCTCACCATTGCAACCCAACCTATGCTTTCAGCTACCAATGTCTACATCTGGTAACGTGGCCATGATCAAATCTGTGGAAGAGTCAATCAGTTTCTGGTAACGTTTGATGACAGCGTCATATCTGTTGCAGCTCTGCTCATCGCAGTGCCCTTCACTACGTCAAGATACAACATACAACTTCTGCGTGGGGGATTCTCCTGAAGGCCTGTGACAGTCTTGTCTGCCATTCCTGCCCTCTCCACTAGGGAAAAAGCCAGATCATCTCCGCATCCCTTTCAGCTTCACTGCTGTGGCTCCTACGGGCCTTTGGCAAACAGTGCACTGCAAATTAGGGCAGCTTCAACCCACTACAGCCTGCTAGAAAGCCAGGATAAAGAAGAGAACACAACACACACCTTCCTCTCCTTCCACTCTCTTGAGATGACCACCACCACTCTACAGGGGAAGAAACACTCTTGCTTGTTCCCCACTCTCCTGCTATCTCTACGAGGTTGGCTGGTGCACATTGCCCTTTCCATCTCCCAGTACCAGCTTGTAGGCTGGTCCTAGCAACCTGTTACACCGGGGACAGCTGGGACTTCGAGGGAGCTGGGCACAAAATGAAGCGACTGAAAGTAAGGAAAGGTATTTTGGTGGAAGCACAGCAAAACTCCCATCAACAGTGCGACAGGAGCGGAGAAGAAAGTGCAGGGTGTGGAAAAAACGGGGAGTAGAAAGGCTGTTTCGGAGGAGAATAGGTCCAGAGCTCTGGGCAGTTTCATTAGAGGAATATTAAGTAAATGAGTCAGAGCTTGTGGTGCCTGAGGCTCGGGAAAGCTGCTGCTAGTGCAAAGGGATGGCAGAGGAAAATTAGGTTCATGGCATGCTGTCTGCATATGAAATTCAACCATAACAAAACAAGAGGAAACATGTTGCCTGCTTAATCTCTGCAAATGTTAATAAAAGTATTAAGTGCTGCAGACATTCGATCAGTGCCTTCGTCTGTACCTGATTCAAGCTCTGCTTCTGTGCCTAGCTCTGGGCTACTAACTTAAATTAACATTTTCCAATTCATTGGTTTTTCAAAAGCCAACAAATGCAGAGCACTCAGGGATCCCCTTCTCCAGCAGCACCTACAAAATCACACTCCTGTCCTAGATTCCTGATTTTGCATATCAGGCTTTATGCATTCATAGCTGGAATCTGTCTATGAACTTTGGCTTTCATTCTGCACCTATAAAATTCTAAATTACACTGACATGCAAGAAGAATATCTAAAAAATGCATTCAGCTATATGCAAAAGTTCAAAACATCTGTTGGTTGAAATTCAGTGCCTGTATAGAAAGAAGATACGTAGTATTAACACTACCCACCATCTACCCATGATAGTGACAGAGACCACGAGAAATTAGAGGGAAATTAGAAAGGTTATAAACATAGAAAAAGACAGTATTAATGGATTATTTCAATCATCACCATCCAGGAAGGGAGAATGTCATATGGAAGAACGACCTTGGTTTAAATACTTTAAATGAGCAATTCAGAGAAATGTCCAACGGAGAAGCAATAGTATTGCAATATTCATAATTCTCTGTTCAAACATACCCCTTGTAGGAGGGGAAAAAATGACTCTCAAAACATTAAAAAATTATAAAAATAAAGAATCTAGTTAGAAAGACATTTTTAAAAAAGCAAATGAAAAGGCAGCACACTTTTGGATGACACAGAAATTGTTTAAAGACATCCTATTAGAAGTTTTGAGTAAGCACACATCATTAAACAAAAAGACCTTGCATGGACCCCCAAACCCCAACACAGTTCAACAGTAAAGGAGAATTTCAGAAGGAAAAGACAACCTTTGGAAAGTGGAACGTGAAACCAACTGATGGGGACAGGAAGGACTAAAAGCCTGGCTAAAAGGGAAAAACATGGTAGGGGCCTACATAGAAACAATAAAGTCCTTTTCAACACGTCAGAAACAGGAAGCCTATTAGTGAGTTTCTGTGGCTAACAAATAACACTGGGAATGAAAGATCCACTCAAAAAATATTCTCAAAAAACCTAAATGAATTGTTTGCCCCATGGTTCACTGAGGAGGAAGTCAGGAAGTTCCCATGCAGAGCATTTCAGCATATTCATAAATTACTTGGGGAAGGGGGAAAGAATGAGGTGACAAAATTTGCAGATGAAACAGTATTTTTTGGAATTATCCAATCTAAAGCTGCTTGTGAAGAACTGCATGAAGGGTCTCAGGATACTCCATGTATGGTTTAATGAGCAACCACAAGCCAAAAGATCCCTCCCTGCCCATTTTTACCTCCACTCCTGCTCCTGGCCACCTTTTCCACTGTTTACCCTGTGTTTGACTTCTCCTTGGGCTGATTCAAGTTACTAAAGCATTATAAAATGAATCCAGAGAAAAAAAAAGTAGATAATTTTCTCTGGTTTTAGTTTTCTGCAAAGTTAAACAGGTTTGATAACGAGTCTCGTGAGCATTGAAGCCACAGCCAGGAAGGGAAGGCTACCACGTGGAAAGTGGTGGGGGAAAGCAATCGTAAGAGAAGACTAAAGCAGAGTTTTCCTGCCCTCAGCAGCAAGGAGTGATTTTTCAGGTTCAGCTGTACATGAACCTGCAGCTTGAATGACTACGTGATAAAATGACAACAGAAATTCAGTATCAGTGAGTACCAAGGGATGTGCTTAGAAAACTAATTATAAGGAGAGAATGACAATCATTAAAACAACTAATTAGACTCAGAAAAGATCCTGGGATCCTGGGAATCATTATGGGACATTTTCTGAAAGCATCACACAAATACTCTGCAGTATCCAAAAATCAAAGTTAGGAGTTACATTTAGATTCCATGATACAGGATGATGTGGAGGTGTGAAAAGCTGAGAAACTGACAAAGGCAAAACTCATCTGAGTTAGTAATCAGAGTGACCTGCCCACAACCTCTAGTTCAGTTATTCCTACAACCACGGACGCAGGAATAGAGGGGGATACAACAGCCTCACTGGTTTTCTGCTGGTGCAAGGACACTGTATCTCCTCTATACTTTAAGAAAAAAATGCACAAAACTTTGCCTTTCCTTAAGTTAGAGCAACATAACCACCCTGCCTGTACTTGGACTTTTGTTTTGACCTCAGATTAATTTCAGCTTTAAGCTCCTACCACCGAGCACCAGAGTAGTTTCACACACACGTCTGAGCTAGTTGCCTCACCCCTTTACAGTTGATGCAAAAGCAGCTCTTTACTTGTAATTCACAATTCATTTACCCTGTGAGAGATGCCAACGCAGATCAATTGACCCTAAGAAGTTCTAGTTCTCTCCAGTGACTTTTCAAGAAGGAGATGAAGCTCCTCTCTATAAAATACAAATTTCTGCAGGGAGCCAGTGTAACAATAGGGACTGAATTTTCTAGAGAAATAAGTATCATCACAGACCTCTCATTTTTCAGTTTCAAGTAAAGGCATCTTTGACATTATGTTTTCCAACAAATGGAAGAAACCTACTCTTCAAAGCCAACAAAGCAAGTTGCTTTTTTACCCCAAAGTCTCACACAAAGGAGATAAAGACAAACTATCCAACACATGAACATTGTTACACATGCTGCTTAGTGCGCTGATGGAGGAGGTTCAGCACTACCTAATACGATAATAAACAATGGGAAGAACCTACCCAGAATGAAACTCTTGACACCAGCATTATATCTTAAATCCAGCTGCAGGCTTTGATGCCAAGTAATTAAACCAATCACAGAATTCAGCATGACTGCAGTTACCATTAATATCTCTGTGGGAAGCCTTGTAAGTGGTGCCGTGTAGCTCTTCTGGTTGCTGCAGCACTGCTTAACTCATTCTTTTTAACCCTTTTCTTCACCGTGTTTGCAAGGACACCACTCACCGCCGGAGAGCGAAGACACAAAACTGTTCTGAATTTGGTCAGCTTTACACAGTAAAGGCACTTGATGCACTAGACCTATATTAATGTTGACTCAACACTGTCCAAGTAAGACTGAAGTGATTTTCCAGACAACGGGAAGAAAGAGAAGAGCTGCTGACAACTTCACTTTGGTTTGGTTATTCAGATTTACAACCTCGATTTCTCATTTGATTCTCAAAGTCCAGTCAATAATAGGTAAAAGTACATTTAATTCTTATTTTACTATAAAGTTGCCATCTCCTCTTTTTTATGGGATTGCTTCACAGTTGCAGCTATATATTTTTTTTCAGCAGGCAGGTTCACTACCAGGAGCTCTATGAATGCAGAATATAACTGACCTCGTGCTTAGCACATATTACATCTGGATTCAAGAGAGAAAATTGATTGTTAGCTTGCTTAGTGCGGAACTTGAGTTATTATGTTTTAGTCATAAATTTCTTTATGGTTTGAATTTTACACACAATCAAACCTATTTCTTTTTCGCTGCTGCTCTTCAGAAAGTTAGAGCTAAATGTTTTGAAAGCCTGGAGCAAACTCAGTTCCCATCCCAGTATCTGATGATGTCAAAATTCCAGGCAGATGGTAAGCGTATCTGTTTACACGGCTTATGTCCTCACAAGGTGAGTTCAGCAAATCTAATACTTTCTCTTCCCATTTGATGAGCTCAGGAGCTTTTAATGAATTGCCTGTGATGATAATATGATTAAGTTAGGGCTTTATGCACTTCTACATGTAGCTTGTACACCTAGATCATATAATAAGAGAACAGAGGAGCAAAGGAATAGGTCGCTAGAGAAGGCAATTACTGAAATGAATGGGCAATGCTCTGAGAGATGCTTATCTTGTTAAAACATGGTGGAAAAGAAAACAAAACAGAACAGGGGAACTGAGAAAAAACAAAGGATATCACCTTACAGGTGCAGCCTGAGTTGAAATGGCAGATACATTTTTTCCTGGAGCGATATCTGAACTAAAGATGAATTCCTTAAATTGGTCTGAGCTCTGACAAAATGCAACTGAATATCAAAATTTAAAGAAGAAAGAGAAATCATTTTGAATCTCAAAATCCTGCCACTCCTTCAGTGCTCACAAATGTCTCCTGTGATTCAAATAAGCTATTTTTCCTAGTAGATAACACTTTTGTGTTAAAAAATGTACCATTTCTGTATTGTAAGTCTCCCTGCTTGCATCAAAAGGTCACAAATGAGAATTAAGTCTAATAGTACCTTCAAGAGTTTGCAAAGAGTTTGCAAACAGCCTGCAAATATGCACGCTTGTTGTTTCACAGCACACTGTTGTGCTGAAGACTGGGAATGATAGTCCAGAGGGAAGCAACGGTTATGTCTAAATTGCAGCACTGAAGAACATTTCCCAGATCTTCAATGGAGAGGCAAGTCTTGGCTGCATCCCAACTGGGGGGGAAATGCCAGGTGCAGCCTCCTCCATCCCTTTATCTCCTGATTTCCATGGAAAGACGACTCAGTCCTGCAGACTAAAAGGAAGTTCAGGTGTGTTCTGGCCACTTCCCTGCTACTAGTGCTTATAATGCAAAGAAGGAAGGTGATATGAAGGTCTACCACCGGAATCTAGTTTCACTCTGGTTTCACACTAGAATCTAGTTTCACTCACTTTCACTGCAGGATGGTTTATTCTGAGAAGAGTCTTGCAAACTCCTCTATTTCATCAGTTCAATCCCAGATAAAAAGACACAGGCTTCTCCAAGCTGGTGAGCGCATCACTCAGCTGGACTTTACATCAGATGAGTGTAACAAAAAATAATTTCTACAAAATTGATTACCATGGTATTTCTTGTTTCACTACAGAAAGGAGAAAAGAAAATGTACTGGGACAGCAGAGAAGCACTTTCTTAATGAACAGTGCAGATATGCATTACAAACGGCCTTCAAACATAAGTATCTAATGCACTCAAGTGTGAAGCCTAAGGTGAAGAATGAAGAATTGATTAGAATTAGATTGAATATTCACTTACACAGATCTGTTTTGTTCATCATATTCTATTCACTTCAATTGAGTTTCATTATTTAAATGGAAAAAAGATGACATAATTTAAGAACTACCTATTTACTTGGAGAAATCAATCAAATGGAGAAACTTGGACTACTGCAATTCTGGAAAACACAGATACTTAAAGGGTGAGGGACTTCTACCTTTGAAATCATGGACTCTGAAACAACCTGAAGTGGATAAAAGGGCAGTATCAAGATGAACAGACACACGTGAATACGTATCAGTGCCAGGATGATAGCATGGAGGAAATGTCACATGTGATTCTCTGATGAAAGTTTAGAGAGCAGATTAAAACCATGGGAATGGCCAAACTGGTCGGCCATTCCCAGCATCTGGAGATTCGTGGCTTAGCACTTCTCTTTTGAAAGAGAGAGAGAGATCACTTCTAAACAGTACTGATGAGATTATTATTGGTAGCTAGTACTTAGTTTTGTCATCCAACTTCTAAAGGTTATGGAGAAGCTGGAAAGGAACTAGAAAGGAAAAAGGGCTGCAATCTTCTGAATGCAAATCTGAAGTATCAGCAGGATCCTTTTGCAAAAGACTTTAAACCTCCCCGGAGTGGTCAAGAACAACTAAATGTGCTGTCTTTCCGAGACCTTAAAAAAATACATGCTGAGTGATTTTTCTCCTTGAAGATCTGTCCCGTACCTGCTGAATCCTTAACGCAAGTCAAACGGCCAACATTACCGAATGGCCAGCAAGCAACTGGGTTGACAGCACCCACTGCAGACAAACAATGCCATCTTTCCCCCGGGATAAGGAAAAAACGCAACTCAACAAAAAATCTTACTTTTTTGCTTATATAATCATGCTACAAAATAAAAAGTCTGAAGCCACAAAGGTCTTAGTGGCAATTAACAGATTTTGCATGGATTTTTACAGGACTTTTAAGGTCATACATAAACTTTGGGGCAACCTAGGAATAGTCGGACCCCGTTCACTAAGCACCTAGAGATATTTAGCCCACCTGCTGAAATATATGCTATGCATATGCTTTAGTGGAGTTTATAAATTATTAAATATCTCTCAAATTTCTCTTAATATATCCAACAGAATTACATAAACATAAAGCATTTTGTCTTTACAGAAACATCTGAATACTCAGGTCCATCTTTCATATTATTTACTCAAATTAGAATGTCCATCTATAAACACCAGTGTTTCCATTTCACCATTTTTTTCTCACTTCATACATCATGGCATAAGGGGCACATAACTTTTTTGGAAGAAAAAAAATATGCATTCTTCTTGCAGATTCACAGAATTTATATATATAAATATATATTCAGTACTTCTAGTATGGCCATACAGTAAGCACTGACATAGAGTACAGTGTAGGCCTGCAATTCATCCCAACCACAAGCCTTCAGTGGAAGTGCAGAGAGCAGTGAATGTGCAATTGTAATATACATCTCAAAAAAAAAAAGTCCAATTACTAGCAAGTAGCCTTCTTTTATTCTTTAAATTAAGTAGTCCACATACATATTCAAAAAGTGAGTGACTCCAAGCAGTAATTCCTTGTCTCTCTCTCCCCAAAGGTAAGCAGGGAGTGGTGGCTCAAGCATTTGAGGAAAATAGTCTGCAAACCACAATCTGCCTAATTTGGCACCATTCCTGGAAGCTTCTGCAAGGGTTCAGAGTTTGATAAAACTCCAGATGACAGCTCTGCAGATGGAGAATGGAGACACCCTTTAGAGAGGCCACTGTACAACTTGACCTCTGATGGAATTCACTGATGACCGCAGGCACGAACGCTGCGGCAGGACCACAACATCTCCTGACACAATACGTTAGGCAATTACCGGTATCAGTGTATGGCTTTATCTCCTAGTTCATGACACAAATGAACAGAGGCCACCTGACGGGTTTGGCTCATGCAGACAGGAAGGAGATCGTCTGCTTGACATCAAATGTCTGGGAAGACATTCCATGTTGTCCCTGCAGGTTCGGTGTTGGCTGGGGGGTAAAGATGGGTTATTTTCTGGCTCCAGTGAAACTCTGGTATGACCTCAGGAAAGTGTATGAGAAATCTTATCTTGAGAAGGGGAATAAAGACAAAAGATTTTAGACATTTACCATGCGGGTCTTTTTTGCCCTCTGGCAGAACTTACTGCTACCAGAAAAGTCACATTTAGGAACACGGTTAGAGTGAAAAACAAGCTGCCACAGGCTCACATTACTGCACTGTCTGGATTGTGAGACCCAGCTTAAAACCTCCTACTGGGACAGAAGTTGACCCTCTTCTGCCAAGGCTCTACAGAATTTGAGGACCACAGGGTCAAAGACATGAAAATCCCTCAGAGGAATGAAACAGTTGCAAGGGTATCTGCACTGATGCAATTTATATGTCTCTGCTTATTTGTTCCAGTGGACAATCCAGAACCACTGAACAGAGGTCTATTATGGACAAGAGATCTGAGATAAGAGGGACTTGTTCTAGTAACACTTATCAAGCATCAAAATCATGAGATGCGATTTCAGAGGATGAAATGGAGCAACTGCTCTGACTCTGTACGAGTCAGTCTAGGAGGGTGAGCCAACTCCTGGGCATCTCACTGACAGCTCCAGCTTCAGTGCTTCCTTCAGCCAGGCTGAAGCATGCAGGGTCACCTAAATGCATCTTGCCTTATCTTGCTTTCAGGCTTTCGGGCAAGAAGCAGTAGACGGATATTAATTAATCCTTCATACCACAGAATCAAGAATGTGTTTACTAGGAATCCCAGAAAAAGGCTGGCCTTCAAGCAACAGAGGTAGCGCTTGCTGACATCTAAGGTAAAAAAGTCAATCTCGCAAAACCCTGAGCTTCTGCAAGCTGTCCCTGCTGGCATTATCCCACATTTCTCACTTGTATCCGACAGGTAAAATGGCTGACTTTTACCACTGATATATTCAGAATTCCTGACAGCTGCTAAAGCAGTGGATACACTGCTTCAATGGATCAATTGTTTCCGACTGAAATGAGGGGACCTCAGAAAATCATTTGGCAAAACCTGAACATGAAAACCTTAAAATGCAAGTGATCTGGTTGGCATGGGTTTCAATGTGTTCACTGGTCATGTTGATGACCAAGTATCTGGTGTTCTCAGGTTACCACGACTGGGAGAGAGGCCTATTAAAAGGTTCATAAAAAGATGTCTCTCTAAAATGCAGGGAGGATCTTATTTCAACCACAAGAACATCTGACCATTCAGCTACTATAAAGAGAGATCAACTCCCAAGAGCATGTACACAGCCTAAACATTCCTGCATCAAAGACGCAGGTTCTATTGTCTACGATAAACACAACAAGAGGAGACATGAAGACATCTAGCACTGCCAATGGAACTAGCTCATCAGCAGCCTCCTGCCCCAGGAGTATCTCATGACACCGGTCCTCGACAAGGGCAAGAAGCTGCAAAATTGAATAGTATATACATCTGATTCTTTCTTGCTAGCACAGACTAGTGAGAAAACTGGTGCCCCAACATATGAGTGTTTCTACTCGTGCCAAAAATAGGACTGCAGCACACGCGTTCCTCTGCGGGTTAGAGATTTGGTGCAAACACCTTCCATAAAGATGTTTGCATCTTTAGGAAGACTTAACTTCCAAAGGTACTCTGGCTTTAGCAGGGGTCACAAAAGCCAGAGCCAGTGTTACTTACAGGACCATCCTTGCTACTCCTGAGGGTTGTTTAGATGTGGGAGCTACTTCACGTTAATATTAGGAGAAATACACTCAACCAAGCACTCAATCCAATCCCACATGGAGAGCAGGCAGCAAGCAATGAAGACATGAGATTTAGCAACCTGCATACGGTGTGTTGATGAAAAATATATTTGCTTGTCAAATACATCTCTTTCTTTAGTTTGTCTTTCTGAGGCAAAGGAGCATTCGTGCCTAGCTCCATGCAGTTCCAAGGGATGAAGGGAATATGTCACTAAACAAAATTAAGAAATCTCATCAGGAATTAAATATGACTAATCTATCCTGCTAAAACTTGGTCTCACAACTCTGAATTTTGCCAGAAATGGAGCAGTGTAGCATAAGCAAGAAGGATAAAGCTTGCTAGTGAAAAGTGCGAAATACTCACGAGAACTGAGCAAGTGTGACATGTTGAGAGATTTCCTTATTTTTTAATAAAAGCTTAACAAACCTTGAAGTCATCTCGATACGTCTGTCCGAAAGGAAGACAGACTTTATTTCAAAGAGGTGTAACAGTTTAACAAGGGATGACCATCATGAAGAGGCCAAAAGTGAATGAAACCATTAAAGATAACAATTAATAGTGAAGGTTGATGACCAAAAACTTCCACATCTCATTCTCTATTCAGGAGATACAGTCAACCTGGCCCAGCTTTAACGGGACGGTTTGCTGCTTGGGAGGAAGTTACTGTGCTGGTTCCTAAGGAATACAGGATTTGCTCCTCCCTCAGTTCCGTATTTCAGGCTCCACGCATTCAGGGCATGGTTGCCACAGTCATTCTAGCCATTCTGAGAAGCAAACCTTGCTTTAAAAAATAAGAACCTACAACAAGACTTGGTTTAATATTTATTAGGTATTACTGCATTAAAGAGGAGAAACGGGCTGTTTGATAACCAAACTGTATTAGAGGTTATCATCCTGCCGACAGAGCGCAGGTCACGCGCCGAGTGCAGACAAACACCATTCAGGCAGAGGTGGGGAGGGATGCAAATGCTCTTCTCAGGAAGACGTGGAGAGCTAATAAAACACTGATTACATGCAGTTCCAGAAAGCCATGTGTTGAAAGCCATGTGTTGTGGTCTGCGACCATGGATTCCAGGGGACTCTATGGTGCCTTCAGAGTGAAGGAATAACTGAGCCTGAGGTTGGTACTAGATGGTAGAGGGTCTACTTAGTACAGGAGATATACTGCAAGGGCTGAGGATAGTGGGCCTAATACTTGAAAGGCTGTTCTGTAAAGATGAGAATACAAGAACTGCAGTGGGGCTTCAGACCAATGGCCCATCTAGCCCACCGTATTTGCTTTGCCAGTTGCCAACCATGGATGCCTTAGAGGATAAGAACAGGTCAAGCATGTAGTGCTTCTTCCCCAGAATACTCCCTAAGCGACCGTCCAAAAAGCTGCATTTTACAGGATTCCTGAGGCAAAAGGGGCACCTGTTATTTAACAGCCATTGATGGAGTCTTCTCCCACACATTAGCTACAGTTGCTTTTTGAGCCTTTTTAAACTTTCAGTATCCACAGCACTTCCCACAGCAAGGAATTCCACAAGTCAGTTATACAGTGCATAAAGCAGCAATTCTTTTTGTTCCCTTTGAACCTGGCTTCCAGCAGCTTTATGTGATGCTCCATTGCTATACTTTAAAAGACACCAACAGTCAATCCCTGTTCAAGACTCTATAGATGTTTTCTGTATCACCCTCTGTTGCCTATTTTCCAGCCAGAAGATGACCAGTTCAGAGAGATATTCCTCTGGGAAACCCATCTCACACTTTTGCTTATTCGCTTGTTCTTCTCCAAATCTTTCCCAATGCTACTATATCTAAGATTTCTACAGTGGTAAAACTGCCATATTCCTTCATTTATTCTCCCTCCTTTTCAATCTTTAAAGCCCTAAAGGTCTATTTGCTTTCCTGAGAGTTACCAAGTACTGAGCTGACATCTTCATGGAACTCTCTATTGTAATTGTCAAATAAGATTTTCAAAAGACCATTCAGAGGACAAAAACAATTTAATGTAATAACGGACTTCCCACATGCAGGTCTTCATAGTCTCTAGGAGAGACAATAAAGAAGGCTCAGTCTCATAAGGTTCTTTCACAACACTTCACAGTTCACACTTGCCTTCATTACTTCAAATTAGCTAAAGTTTTAGCAAACTGTTCCATGTAGCTTATAAACATGCTGGATAACATGGGTGCCCAGCACGCATCCCTGTAGAACTCCAGTCATTAACTTCCTCCACTGTGAAAAGTTACCACCTAGTCCTATCATCTGCTTCCTATTTCTAAATTATCCATAACCTTCTCATTCCATGTGAACTGATTCTCCTTAAAAGGCCCCAATGAGTGACTTAGGCTTTTTGGACATTTCACTGGACCTACCTAACTGATATGTTTGTTGACTCCTTCATATCCATATAATTATTCTCTGCATGATAGTTTCTATGGACCAACTCCATTTAACAGAACACTGGTCTGTACTTTCTTTGATGGCTTCGAGCCCTTAGTTTTAAACAAGACTTTGCACTTATGACTAGCAGTTCAGCTACTTCATCCTCTAAAACTCTGCAGTGATTATCATCTGAACCTGACAATTAACATTATCAGTTAATAATGTTAATTTTGCCTATCTGCATCATCATCTCATCTACATATATTTCAAACCTGTAGATTTGAAGACAAATGAAAGGGGAAAAAAAGGAACTGCATTAATTTTTATGCTGAGTTTAGCTGCCTAGAGGGCCTCTCTTAATTTTGCATAGGTCCTACAGATTCTCTAGCAAGCTTTCTGCATCTGATGTGACTACGCAGAATCTGTTATCAGTCATTTTAGTTATTTCTGTTTTCCTTACTTTTTGCATTACGTTTTTACATTTAACCTATTTTCCTCTTTTTAACAAAATAATTCATTTTTTTTCAGGATCCTTTTATATACTCTCATACTCTTATGATTAGATATGCTGGTTTCCTTTCATCACTGTTCAAGTATTTCTTAAGAGGTGCATTTGATCTTAATTCCTACTGTGGTGTCTTTAAATAGTCTTCACTTGCAAGGATATAACTCTTAGTTGCCTGCTTAGCTTCTTTTAAACACATTTATTCTTTTTAATATAGCTCCACTTTTTGAATTAAAACACATCTGTGGAAGACATTTTGGCTTCCGACTCAATATCCTTGCAGGAGCAAAGCACATTATTGTCACTGTTACACAGCAGCTCTTCAAAAGCAGGATTTTGAATGAGGTCCTGCAAAAGACCAAGACAAGCACTGCTTCTCCCCTTCTTGGTTCCCTGACTAGCAGCTCCTTGAAGTATAATGGTTCTGATTGAAGCTTCCCATTAGTGCTGAATTTCCTGCCCTTGCCACTTCTTTGATCTTCCTCAGTGTGTCAAAATCAATATCACCAGCTGGGCTGAACACTCAGTTGAATGCTCATGTGGACCCAAGATGTTCCGTTCAGGTGTCTTCAGCAAAAGAAAGCTGTGACTAGCTTTCTTACAGAACACCGCAGCAGGGACCTGTCCCAAGGGCATTTCCTAGGCTTCATATTACTGCACACGCAGTCACAAAAGAGACAGACAGTCACTAAGGCAGCTTGAAAACATGATCTGGCACCAACTCAAGCTGTCACATCATGCAACCGTCAGAAATGGCAGGAGGTGATTTCTCAAGCAAGAACCCACATGAATTGTTTTGATGATCCTTCCTAGCACAGGTCTTGTAGGAGCTGCATGTTGCACAAATACGAGGGATTTGTTCATCACCCAAACAAAACAGACAACGAGCACCTGTCTGCCATGGACATATGTACTTGTACGAGCTTTACAAACAGCAGCTTTTGGTACAGCCTTCTTTAGCCATGGGGGGGATGTCAATGGCTCTCTGCAGGTGATAACGGTAAGAACAGAGGATCACAGAAGAAAGGAGGAGAGCAAAGGTTTAGAGGTGAATGCTGCTACGCAAGAGCCTAACACAGTCTGTGCCCTGATAGTGACCAAGATGATTGTACACAAAAAATAAGAAGAAACAAACTTATTTTGAGAAAAAGTTACAAAGAAAAAGTAAGGGGCAACGATTAGAAGAAAGAAACACCAGAGGGTAGGAGAGTAGATAAAAAGTAGTCAAGGGGAACTCTATGATGGGTAGGGTCTGAACCCTAATCTGCTTTTATAATTGAAACTAGGTGAAATAGAGGGAAGGAGAGAGACAAAAGCCTTGCATCCTTAGGGAAATCTTTAGACAAAAGCTGCTGTCTCTGAAGCTCAGGGACACATAAGGACTTATAAGAGCTCCTAGTATGTCCAGAAATGAGGACTATCATTCAAACAAGAAAGGAGCAGAACACAGGAATAAACAAGGCACAACATCACAAATGGAAGAAAGGGACTACAAAAACATTTAATTTGCTTATTCATAGAGTTTATGGCCAGAGAATATAATTCGACCATCTAGTCACAATTTCTAGGTATGACAATCCATTAGATTTTCGTCGGTATCCCTACATTAGACAGTAATATGCATTAGATTAATGCATTTGACCACTGGAGACTAAATTACCAAGATGAAGAACAAAAACAAAATCAAATGGCCACACATGTCCCTAACTAGCCTCTTTGGGGGTAAGGAAGTGATGAGATGCTAATATGTCCAGATGATCTATGGAGATGATTCATGTCTTAAACTACAAAGGAAGAGGACACACACCCAAAGTTTTGAATGGGATGGGGGTGGAGGGGGAAAACAGAGTCTTCTTCTACCTTGAATCTGGCGATCTGTTCAACCTTGTGCATAGGAGCAAGGCGCACACCCTAAGCATTTGAGAAACAAGATTCTCTCTGCAATCTTTGAACACTGCCCCGTATGCCTTAACGCCTTGATTCCAGATGAAGCTGATGCCTGATGCTCCAAAGAAAGGTGACAAGGTCCCAAGTTTACCCTTGGCCAACCATGCATGGAGGGAGGGAGAAGAGTTCCTGCCCAACCCGTGCAGCAGGCATATAGCCAGAAGCTCTGAAGCATGAGATGTGATTACAATTGCTTCATGCAGACTGACAGTGTTATGGACAAGTTAAAAGCAATCACAGAATACACTGCTTCCTGTACTCTGTTGCCAGTGAAACAAGAAAAAATAAGCAGATACATAAAAATCACAGAATTCAAAGACAGAAGAGACTACCATGACCATCCAGGCCACTAATACCTACTTTATACTCTCTCCTCTTGTCCATAGCTACTCTCATTTTAAAGATCAGGAGGCAGATGAGCCCCATATTTTCCTTAATGACTGGTTCTAATTATCCCTGCATCCAAAAAACAATGGGTTATCTAAAAAAAAAAAAAGAAAAAGAGAGATAACTACTTGTTTAATGTCAGATATCTGGCTTGAGTTTTCACTTACTATGCATGGTTATATCCTTGTCTGCTAGAGTGCTCTCATCTTTCCCAAACACACAATCCTATGTGCAAGTAGATATAGGCACAAAGAAATCAGCATTTTCAACTGGATACAGCATCCTGCAGTGACACTACCAACGCTGAGTATAAAACTTCTGTTATTTTTTTGGTAGCTGCTTTTCATTGTATTCAATTATGGCATAAAAGGGGGGAATGCTAGTGTAGGACTTATCTATTTTCATCACTGATAGGCATAATTATTTTGAGAGTTTGATTAGCTGGGCAACACAAAGACATTTCTCAACAATATTTTTCTGATATATATGTGTGTGTGTATATGTATATATGTATATATACATATATATGTATATATATATGTATAAAACTTTCCAGAAAGAATGTGGCAAGTCCTATATTGAAATGGACTTCAACTTGACTGTGATTATTTTGAAAATGCCATTTTGAACACAACACATGCTACTGGTGCATTAATATTTAGAACCTAATGGGCCTGGATGTGATTAATCATTGAACATATAGCAGTTTGTGTCCTACAGACAAAAAGCAAACAACAAAAGTGCTATTAATGCAATCCACATTTTTCCCTTAGACACACCAAATTTCCTTCATTAACGCCACATTGCTGCAACATAACTAATGACAATACCTGGTTAAGGTGAGAATTACAGCTACTAATCTTCACGTTTTTGGACAAAAGCAGATCCCCTCTGATTTGGAACTCATGGAGTAGTGTGCACACTGTTCCTGTACTGTGCTTAGATACTGCTTTTGTATTTGTGCCATATAAGCAGAAGCCTATGTTTTGGGATTTGCATCTCATCTCTGGCTTATAAACATATGTGAAAAATAATTTGAGATAAAGACTCCTACGCTTAAACACTTTACTGACACATATCCTGTCTGTAGATAATGCATATCCACCTCCTTTAGAAATAAATTCATAAACATACCAGGAGAGATTAAGACTTTACTGCAGATTAAGTTTCTAGAGGAAAGAACCTGCTATAAAATATGAATATTCATTGCTTGAGTGATACATACCCTCCTATTCTGAAGCTCAGCTTAGAACTCTGCTTGCTTTATAAATCAAAATTTCATTTATTTGATTCTTGGCAACCCCTGCAACACAGATTTTATAATTCTGTAGGCACTTGGACCGAAAGATCAAATTCCTCTGCATATTTCCCACTGTGGTTATTTATCACTTTCTTCCTTTGCCGTTAAAAAGG
>NW_010576439.1:256241-273676 GCF_000705375.1 Tinamus guttatus | reverse complement strand
GCACTTTTAAGAAATCTAAAAATCTATAAAAATACATGGCAAAATTTTTGTTCAGAATAAATTCTAATACAATGGAGCCCTCTTTGATCATGTACAGCTTGTCAAGTTCTAATGTCTTTGGTAATTTTGAAAGCTTTCATTTTAAAATAATGGATTTGCATGAATTCAGAATTACCTTTCACATTTTTGCATTTCATCTGTATGAACTACCTACCAAACCTTTAGCACTAAGGAGGCCCAGAACAAAAAGCAATTTTGGTAATGGTTCACAGGAACCATTTAGTCCACAAAGTCAGTCTGGCTATAGTCAACAGAAATGACTGAGAGGCCTGTTTCCATTCCCTTGTAATCTTACCCCTCCTGCCAACTTATCTTTGGGAAAGGTCCACTTGCTCCTTGGATGCCTTCCAGGAATGGTGTAAATGACCAAGAGTCCTCTATTGACTGTCACTCACTCTAGGCCTGTTGATTTAGCCTTCTGACCATACGTCTTTGCTCTGTTGCAGTTGTTTCTGTTTATTATTATTATATCTACCCTATGCAATTACTCCAGCTCTAGGCACTTCTTAGTATGGAGAATCTTTCAATTCAGAATGGGTCTAGCCCTGCCCGCGTCATCAATAATTCTACCGGGATATAGCGATTAATGTTGGAAGGCACCTCTGGAGATCACCTTGTCCAACCCTCCTGCTCAAGCAGAGTCACTGAGAAGAAGTTGCCCAGGACCCTGTTCACATGACTTTTGATTTTCTCCAAGGAAGGAGACTCCACAACCTCTCTGAGCAATCCATTCCAGTGCCCTGTCACCCTCACGGCAAAGCTTTTCCTCATGTTCAGATTGAACTTCCATGTTGCAGTCTGTGGTCATTGCCTCTTGTCCTATTGCTGGACACCACTGAACAGTCTGGACCCATCTTCCTTACACCCTCCCTTCAGATACTTACACACATTGATCGTCTCTGACCACCTCTCCAGCCTGTCAAGGTCCCTCTAAAAAACAGCACAGCCCTCTGGTGTCTCAGCCACTCCTCCCAGTTCTGTATCATCAGCAAACTTGCTGAGTGTACACTATGTCCCTCCATCTAGGTCACTGATGAAGAGGTTGAACAATACTGGATCCCTGAGGGTCACCACAAGTTACAGGCCTCCAACTGAACTTTGTGCGACTGATCACAAGCCTTTGAGCTCTGCCATTTGGCCAGTTCTCAACTCATCTCACTATCTGCACAACTAGCCCACACTTCCTCAGCCTACCTCTGAGGCTGTTGTGGCAGTCAGTGTCAAAGCCTTCCTGACGTCAAGGCAGACAACATTCCCTGCTCTCACCTCATGTACCCAGGCAGTCATTCTATCATAGAAGGCTATTAGGTTGGTTAAGCACAATTTCCCCTTTTATAATGCATGCTGATTACTCCTGGTCATCTTCTTTTCCTTCATGTGCTTAGCCATAGTGTTTAGGATGAGCTGTTCTATCACTTTTGCAGGGATCAAGGTGAGGTTGGCCAGCCTGTATTTCCCTGGGCTCTCCTTGTTCTTCTTGAAGATAGGACACTAGTCACAACTGAGTGACACTGGCTTTCTTCTAATCCTCAGGTACCTCTCCTGGTCTCCATGTCTTCTCAAAGATGATTAAGGGACGTCTAGCAACAATGTCTGCCAACTCCCTCAGCACTAATGGGTCCATCCCATTAGGGCCTGTGGATTTGTGGATGTCAGGTTTGCCTAAATGATTTATAACCTGATCCTCCTCCACCATTCATTTCTTCCGACTTTCATTTCTCCAGACGGTCTCCAGACTTCAGAACATTTCTCCACAGTCTGGAGTTCCTGAGGGCTGGTCTCAGTAGTAAAGCCTGGAGCAAAGATGATGTGCAGTATATCTGCCCTCTCTGTATCCTTTGTCACCAGGACCTCTGCCTCACTCAGCACTGGACTTTCCATGGTCTTTTTTTACTGCTGATGTATTTAAAAACAGCAGTGACCAGGACCAGATGGTGCTCTGAGGAGCATTCAACAAACATCCTAGGTAACAGAAGATTTGGGTTTAAAGTCCTTCAGACCATTACTTAAACAGAGAACTGGTTCCCATTACCCTTTTTATTTATCAGGAAAGACGAAGGCACGAAGGGTAAAGCTCTCTTTGCATATACTGAAGAGGGGGATGGAAGTTCAGAAACCACCTCTAAGCTCAGCTTTCTCTAGCAGCTAACTCTAGTTGAGACTCCCTGCTCTGCATGTCTTTTGATACACCTAAATCCCAACTCTTGATACACCTACCTCCCATGCATTCAGCTGTTTAGACCTTTTAATCATCTAACTCTCCATCCCGGCTATTCTTGCAAAGTGGCAATATAACCCTGATTGCTCTACCTAATCTCTGTGAGCCAGCAGACCTACAGATTTTTGTCAGGCTTTCACTTAATACAAAAATGCAGGGTTTTAAAGATTATTAGCTACAATGAAAAATCATCTAGGTCTCCCATTTTTTCTCCTTATAAAGAATTCATTATATTTTATATTGCTATTTATTCGCTTTCACTAAGCATTTTATTTCCTAATTTTTAAACATGCTTGGCCCAGATAACATCTTAAACACTGTCAATATATTTCTACGACATTACTTTTTTGATTCACTGCTTTGTATTTTTCCTAAAAAATTTCATTTCTTGAGCAGTATCTATGTCATATGTAAATTTTTTTTTAAAAATATTTTTCTTTAACTGTTAGGGCCATTTGTCTCGCTGATTCACTCTACTGCAATTTCCTATTTTAAAAATTAATGTCAGAGTTCCACTTTTTGGTTCTTGGGCACTGCCTTTTATTACACTGAAGTCAATATTAGTGGCTCAATTATTGCTAGCTATTGAGTTAGTTCTTGCCTGTTACTTAACACTAAGTCAAGCATATCTTTCTGTGTACTTTAGTACTAGCTGTTCCAAGAAGCAGAAATTGCTTCTTTGAACTTACTCTTATTGTGCTATCTGACCACTTTATTCACAGGTAATTTAAGTCCCCATTATCATTTGGTTAGACTTTCCCACTTCTTTGATCTTTGTCAACATTAGGCACTCAACATCCTTTTGTTGATCCAGGAGCTAGTAGTATATAAGACTACTAATATATTTACTTTCTTATGGGTTGGGACTGTAACCCTCTACAAGCAATTAAGCAGGTGATTACAATTCTCCAACAGCACTGGGCATTGCAACATGGGCAGCACTCTCCATTTCGAGGATGTGCAATATGTGATGATCACGCTGGATTCGCCACACCAGCGCGCAACTTGCTTCAATGGCTGGTTGTTATTGCTGTTAAAAGCATATGTCATGCTTCTTTTTTGACTTTATCTAGACTTCTTTTTCAGCTCTTGAATTGTATTCAACACCTAAAATAGGAATTAGGGTCCTCCTCGGACTCTATTATACCCCACCCTAATCAGAAGGTTCATGCTAAAACTAATATTTTTAAAATACTTTATTGGATGGGGGAAAGGTTTTTTTTTTTGTGCTTTCTGGTTTCTGAGCCTTTAGGGAGTTTGTTCTGTGTTGGCAAGTTTTTCCTGCAGTCACAAACTAAAACAATGTGCTCCATGGCTTAATGAAAGTTGACTTTCTCATACAATCACCCAATTATATAACTGCTTAAGATTATAAGGAAACAAACAAAAACTACTGTGAGACTTGCAATAAAATAATGCGTGTGGGATAACTGATTAAATGCTTTGGTCTATTAACCAAGTTTACTGTTTTGCCTTCTGAAGCTTTTTTCTCCAGGTACGTTATGTAAAGTGACTGATCACTGCTTCGCTTTCTCTATAATAAATTTAGTTTGAATTTATACTTGTCTCTTTAAATCTCTTTGTTTGGGACTTTTTCAGATGTTATTCCTAAAACACTGGCACAGCTCTATACAGAACACTCCGATAAGCACCCCACTCACGTCATACCTGTTAACAGGACCATCCTTTCCCCTGTATGCAACACTAGAGTCACATACACTCAAATAAAATAAATTTTTTAAAAAGCTAAAGCTTAATCTTAATTATGGATACTTTACTAATGAGCCTTTAAGGGATGGCCTATTTCTCCAATAAAAAGTTTTTTATTTCATAATCTTAGATTTGCACATGAATCCTATTGTTATCCAATCTGAATTGGACAAACTCTTGAGCTCTTCTCAAGACTCTGAAGCAGCTCTATCCTTTTCCTTTTGAGACTATCTGTATTCTACTGTCTTCAGCTAACACAGTGAAATCTCTGCAATATCAAATGGAGCCTGAAGCATGGACAAGGAGGAAAGAAAGAGGACTTATTCATAAAAAAAAAAGCTAACAGAGCAGAAATAACAAATACAGAGGTCCCAGAAATTGCAGTGGCAATCATATCCAAGGGAGCGGACCTGGCACACAGCTATAGGAACTGCAATTTGGAGAGCATGCAGAATCCTCAGTTGCTAGTGGATCTGCAGTTAGCAGCAAGATACAAAGTAGACCTTGCCCAAAAGGTCTGGTTCTTCCATGTTTAACAGCCGGCCTCTTTCTGCCTTCCGTGGACTTTCTCCACCTGAAGTGCAGGCCACGGCAGGAAGCTCAACAGAGATCTGAGCTTCTAACCATTTGGAAACTGCAAACTAGCACATAATGCTACTTCTGATTTATTGAGCAATAATTAATGCTTAGAGCATGTAACATCTGTGCACTGAACAGGCTCCAGGACGATTTCTGTGAGAAGTCTAAGGTGTTGGTTTTTTGACCTATAAAGCTTTAAGCGGCGCTGCCTGCTTGGGAAATTCCTCTCCCTTTGCATCACCGCAGAGCAGCGCTGATCCCGCTCCCGGCCTGGAGCGGCCCAGCCGCGCGGGGCCCGGCCGGACAGCCTGCAAAAACTGAAACCCAACATTTCCCAAAAGAACTGCTCGCCGAGACAGCCCTGGGAGAAGGGATCTGATGTTCAAATTATCTTGGAGGTAAGATTTTTTTAAGTTAGTTTCCTCAAATTTAATACTCATGATCAAAGTTGTTTGCTGTAGAGGATCCTAAAGAACATGATAGGAAGAAAATGAAAACAAGAAAGCATTCTGGTAGACATATCTTTGGTGAGTATCTACTTTATGCCAAATTTTCTTGGATAAAATTAAGAGCCTATTTTTAAAGATATATTGACCAAAATAATATAAACATAATTATAATTCAAAGAGATTTTTACTTGAATACAGGACTAGTTCCGCAGCCCTCATATTTAAGCAATGCAGTTAAAACCCTGAATTAACACAGCATTATTCTGAGAAAAGGAGTGAATTGTGCATTCTTTTTTTTCTGAGATAACTTATGCACTTTATGTTCTCATGTGATGTCACGATGGCTGACTGTGCCTTACTCATTCTGACATATCCCAGTAGAAGAAGCCAAAAATGGTGCAAGAGCTAGTCCTCTCTTCCTAACCCAGGAATTGCAAAAACTAATCATGTTAGGTACCTAAATTACAGATAAAGAACCAATTATGAAGGTACCTGTGAACACTTTATTTAAGTAAGAATTCCAGTGAAATCAAAGGTAAAGCCTACCACCTCGGGATTCTGCAAAATGGAGATGTTGGCAACTACATTTGAAGCAGGACGTTCCAATAAAGGACAATTTATGTGAATTTAATATCTTACTGTTTAGAAGTGAACTACAAATGCGCTCTCCTATTAGTTTCTTACTTATTTTGTCCCTTAACAGTTATGGTGGTAGATCAGTGTGCATCTCAAGACTCACTTTTCCAAAGGCAGGAATAAACTGTAGGATCAAGCCCCAGATATTTTTTAAATAGCATTATGAGCTCTAATACACAACGGCACAATTAGCAACTGCACCATAACACGCACAGAGAGGTCCCAGGCAAAGCTACAAACGGCCTCTCCCAACACCGTGCCAGGCACCATGGAAACACCCTGCTGCAGGAGCCCAGATACCCCGTGTCCTGATGTGAGACTCCGATCCTAAAACCAGATCCAAACGGGTGAGCGCTTTAAAACAAGACTCAGTCTGTGGGAAAAAGAATAGGAATGACCACCTGAGCAAACTAGTTGTGGGATCAGAGCCTAAGAAAGAGATACACGGTACAGTTCAGTATCTGTTTACATAAATTACACAGATAAGATTAGTGTTTCCCCAACCTTCTTCTTTGGAGGATGATTTTTAAAGAAGGAAACTCATTTGTAAATCCAACCCTATTCACGGTGTAGTATTCAAAACACCTAGTTTGTCTGGGCTTCCAAGGTGACTTCACACACTACCAAAGCCACATCTGGAACCGCTGCTGCGAGCGGCGCACGACAGGGGTTATCTTCTTGTTCCGAAAAGGTCTATCCTCTAGACTCTGCGCTCATTGCAACACCGCTCCAGCTTTTGGTATGGAATCAATATTGACTTTCCTGGACATTGCCTCATGACAGAACAGGACCTTGAGTACATTTGTCTAAGATATTTTTTTATCCTGGTAATATAATTTTATAACAGGGCTTTCATTCTGAATAGTTCTAAAGGCTTCACAGGCAGCTTTAACAGCCTCGGCAGGCTCTCCATGTGCTCTGCAGCCAGGTGATCGGGCTGGAAGGCCAGCTTCTTTTCTTCCAAAACCATAAAATATTTATTATTTTAAATTCACAAACTACCGATTTGATTAAGATTGCAAAACAGCTCATTTAAAAAGGCAAAACAGGCAAGAGCCATGCAAAAGTTAATATTTAATATTCATGCAGGATATTTTATCTATCCAGATGAATTTTGCTGTATTTACCTCTCCAGAATATAACACGTGACACCAACAAATGGCGACCAGAGACAGCCCATGAAGGTACCAGCGTATTGTGCTGCCTCAAGAAGCAGAGCTTAAAAAACAGCACGCAGAAGAGGAGGCTCCTGCTGACGAGCGGAGCCGTCTCCCGCGGCACCTGCATCTTTTGGCAAGATGTTCACATGCTCTCCACTCTCAGTAAACATCAGAAAGCAGCACTAATTTCATTTACAAAAATATACAGTGATGACACCACAGGAAGCATCGTGGTGAGAACGATTTCCAGGAACAGCCAATACGCGAGGACAAAACTGGCAGCAGCAACAAATCTGGTGGGCAGAACGTGGACGTGCATCGTAACTGGAGCGGAGCCCTCTCCAGCAGGAGAGGTGTAAAGGAAACCTTAAGGATTTCATACAAAATGTTGCTCCTTTTGGACAGATCTTTCCTGTGTCCCCAAATGTGACTCAATGCACTCTGCTTTATAACACCAATTAAGCTATGCAATAACCTTCTTGGGATCAGCTGACTATATCCAAAATTCAACACTATTACAAGCACAATCGCAGACCATGACAGCACGAAGAATCAACCACTAATACATATATATATATGCATGCCTAAATATGTACATGGAAGATATATAGGCACTTCTCCCTTAGAACAGTATGTGAGCTTCAAGAGCAGTAACACAAAGGAGCAAAGCAAACAGGTGGACAGCTCACACCAAAAAAATAACTTGTTTCTTAGGTTATAAATCTGTAATCGGGAAATAAAACCATATCCATTCCACTAGCTGCTGAGTAGTACGGAAAGCAGGAAGAGGAGGACTGAGAAGACCCACAGAAATGGATAGAGCAGAGGGGCTCTTACCTGCAGCAGTTTGCCTTCCGCTGGAGTAACCTCAGCAACGTTTGCAAACTCTCCCTCCAGGGTGATGGGCTCCACTTGCAAGGGGGTCACCCGGATGATGGCTTTCTGCGCTGCTGCTCGCTCCGATTCCATGGCGGCCGCCAGCACCAGCCGTGTGTGGCCGAGTCCGACCTGCAGCGTAGCCATGAGCAGCCAAGGCCAGAGGAGAGCCAGCTGCCGCGGGGGGCCAGCACTCATGCTACCAGCTGCAGCAGCGCGCGCCCCGGCCACACATACCGCTCGGGCCCGCGTCCTCACCCCGCCGGCGCGCTCCAACGGCACCAGAGCTCCTGCGGGCTCAGGGCGTGCGACTGCCCTCGCTGGGCGCAGGAGAAAGAGAGAGGGGCTCGGGTACCTCCAGCTTTCTCCTGCCCACGCCGCTTAGGGAATTTCTTCCCTACTTCTCGCCACCACGGTTTCTCTTCCGCGGTGCCACGTGCTCAAAGGTCCCTGGAAGCTCAGAAACATATTTAAACCCAAAGTAATCAAAAACAAACAAACAAAAAAAGCCCCAAATCCTAAATTAAGTGTCCTTTCTCCTCCAACAACTAAAGGCAGAGATCGGTGATAGAGAATGGGCAGATCACGAGCAAGAAATTAGTTCAGACACACAGGAACACCGTGCAGCAGTAAAAACTCTTCAGTCCTGCAGAGAGGAGGAACACGGAGATTTCCCCATGGGAGTGATGACCTTGCCTCTCCAGTCCAAGGTTTAGGAAGATCAACAGGTTCAAAATATCCATCTCAAATGTCCCTAAAAGATGATTTACCTTCTTGCCAGCAAGTCATCTTTTCCCCAGTGTAAGCTCATGCTCTTCATTTTTAATGTTACCTGCAGTCATCCGGATCCTTCTTGAAAAGTACACAGGAGGTATTTCTTGAATTTATATTTATAGAAAAAGCACACTATGGTGTGATTCTCCTCCAGGTCTTCCCGAATCCTTCCATCCTTGTTCTGCCAGAAATGCTTCACTTACGTTTGGAGATCGATTTTCGTTTTCTCCATGTTAATCTGTTTTCAGATGCAGTTCTCAAAGACCATTAGTTGAACAAGCAGCTTCTCTTCATAATTTTAAGTTCCCAGGAAATAAAAAGGTTTTAGAAGTTTAAGGGCAGAAACCAAGCAAAAAATTGCAACGCATCTTGTTCCTCTCACACTATTTCTTCAGGCACTTGAGTTCCAACATTAGCTCTTCCAAACACATATTAATAAGATCCTAAATAGAGGCCCCACAAAATAAAATATAAAGTTCCATGGTGCACGCAAAGCTCACATGAAATGTATGGAGGAGTCTTCATAACTGGGCCAGTAGATACTGAGGGAATGGGCAACCAAAGCGAATGTTGCACTGGCCACTCCGCTGTGAAGAGAAAAAGTGATTTGGAGGAGGAAAAAAAAAAAAAAAAGGCAGCAGATCCGCAAACCTGTTTCACAGAGCGCCCGCTGGGCTCCACAGGAGCTGAGACAGATGGAAATATTCGTATAAATCCTGCACAGAAGCTATTTCCAATCGCTTAGGAGAACTGTGCAGGTCTGCTAAGGCTGGTCTTCGAGCAGCAGCAAGGAGCAGCCCTGCCTCGCGTCCCCGCGGCAGCAGGCAGGTAGGCGCGAGCGCAGCCCCACAGCGCACGGAGACTCCAGCGAGATCAAAGGGAGAAAATTACAGCAGACAGAGAGCTCCCGGGGCAGGCATGGCTGAACGCAAAGTGTCCGCATGGAAGCTTAGAGACTTGAGAAAGCAGCCCAAAACATTTCTGGGGAAGAAAAAAAAAAAATAATAATCCCTTTAAAACGCCAACGTCTCTCCCCTCGTTACGGCGCGTGCAATTATCGGCTCTGCGTGGAGCAAGCGCCCCAGAAGAGAAATGGAAACATCAGCCCCGAGCCAGCAGTGAAGCCAGGCGGGCCGTTTTATTATCGAGCAGGCAGAGAAATCCCACAGGAACGGGGTGCAGAGCAGCCAGGAAGAGGGGTCTTGCTCAAGTTGTAGGAAAGCTTTTTCGTGCCGAAAAATAGGAGCAGGCGCTTCTGGATAAATCCCAGGCTGCGGTTTGTCGTCGCTGCGTTCCCAGCTCTTTGCCTCCCTCCCCTGGGACTGCGGGGCTCTCTACCTGCTGACACAAAGTGAGGGTGGAGCAGCTGGAGGCAACACCCCCGGCCGCGGCTGCGAGCTCCGGGACTCCCTCTCCTGCTCCCCTGCCTTACTGCATTCCCCGGCGCGGGCCCTGCTCGCTCGGCCTTCCCGAGCGCGCGCATGGAAATCAGCGCCGCTCGCCGCCCCGCCGAAGCTGCGCCCAAAAAGATTAGAATGAAAAAATAAATGAATAAGCCGGCAGAAAGCGCCAAGGCGGCTCGAGCAAGGAAGGACGGGGGCCGTTTGTCACCGCCAGCTCCAGCTCCGCACCCAACCGTCCTGGGGGCGCTCCGAATGGCACCGAGCCAGGATCTAAAGCAACTTCCCGCACTAGAATGTACTGATTTATTGCAGCCTTATGTCTTGGGCCCTGGGAAGGGCTCCGTCCATTTCACGCGCGGCCTTTCTTCGGCTCTCGCTAATTTAGATTCAGGAGCCCCTTTTCTAGTTGCTACTGCGAGAAGGTTTCAGGTCAGGCTGATGTCAGAGGTCTGGAATTCAACTGTTATTCTCCTCTGACATCACTGAGAGGTGAATAATACTATAGGTCAGACCTATAACCTCAAAGTAAGGTTGCAACTGGAAATGTGTAAATCGGCGTGTGATGGAGTGGTGCTCGAGGAGGATACTCAGAAATTAATGCAGAAACAATGAGGAGGATGCAGAAAGCCCACGACGGAGCCCGGGCTGCGGAGGGTCAGGCCCTGTCACCCGCGGTGCGCACGAGAAAGCGCGCTCAGGAAAGTGAAGAGATTAGTGGCTTTTTTAGTTACCCGTCGAGCCAAACTAATCCCTGGAGGAACTCCACAGAAATTAGGAAGTTACATAAAATGAAAAATTGGTCCACTGATTTTTAACTTGTCTATGTAATAATGATTATTTTTTGATAAAAGCGTGAGCAGCAATCGCTGAAGTGCAAAATACTTATTTTCCACTATGATCATCTGTCATTTTGTAATTTAACACTCACAGATTAAATATAAATGCAATGTCTATTTAAGTTTAAAAGTTTCATTTATTGCAGATTGCTGCAATCATGTTGCCTAAGCAGGGATGTAAAGGAACAGCTTCGAGGTAAACCAAATTCCCTTTTTTTCTCATGAACAAGAAAACAGTTAAAGACATGTCTTGTTACAGAAGTCACTATTTATTATTTACTGACTGAGCTACATTCACATTAAGGTGCTAAAATGCTGAGACATTCAATCGAGAGGGTTACCTGAGACTCGTGAGGCCTCGCGCAGTTTTATGCTACTCTCCTAAAAGTAGCGAGTGCCCTTTCTCCTTTGCTCTCTTGAGGTTATGTCAGAGAGAGTTGGTTAAGGACAAAGACAGCTTATGTGCGTGTGTACTCTGCACGCGATGCATGGCAGGAGATCCAGCTCCACGGCTGTTTTAAAAACAGCATATTAAAAATTCTAATATTAGAATTTCATAATTTGTCTTTACAAGGATACCGCGTTATCTAAGACATTAAGACTCCCCTACCATAAATCCCCAAAAGCATCAAATCTTTTTGTGGAAATCAGGAACAAGAAAGGCAAGCTAAGAAGTTCCCTTTGTATTTTATTTGAATTAAAGAGGTAGCAACTTCAGCTTGACAAGGCTGAATTCTTGTGGTCTCCAACTCCTTCCACCTTGAGTCTAGGAAGTCTAGCCTGATGCCCTCAAATCTTCCTTTTAATGGCACAGACTACCACAGCACACAGACCTGCACTATTCCCACAGCACATTACGCAGCCAGGAAGCACAAAACCAAGCTCAGATAGTAAAGCTGCGTCTATATTATCCAACACCTTTTAACTACCAGAATATTCTCCTTCATTTAGAGATGGTGTCCTTATATTTTCACTTGAGAAGGAGGACTTGAATATTAAACACCTAGCCTTTCATTACTAAAGCCAATAGATGTGTACCACATGTATGTTATAAATAATACAGAATGACAAATCTGAGGACAACCAGTCTAGTAATGCTCCCACTAGTCATGACCTACAAGTATTGCCATATTGCATTGGACTAGTTTGGAGTGCCAGTGAGTATTTGAAGGTTTCATCTCAGTTCATCCTGTTCACTTAGCACATCCTGAACATACCTGGAAACTTCAGACGCTTCCAGATGGTAAAACTGAGGCAGTCTGGATAAATTCTGTTTCTTTCGTGTGCAGTTTGCTTATTTACACCTCTAGCTCATTATAAAATAAGTATGAACAGGCATGAAGCAATGAAATTTATGTTTTAAGTGCTTTTTCCCATATATTACTCTAACCCAACATAAATACTCCCTGTGCATCCTTTATACTTTAAACAATATTTCAACATAAATACAAGACTTAGCTATTAAAAACCTTAGATCTACTGTCAATATAAATATAATAGTATTTAATAACTTAAAAATATATTGTGAAGACCTATTTAAAATAAAGTACCAAAACAGCAGATAACCTATCATTACAGATATCATTAGAATCAAAACGAAATTATTAAAACAGGAGAATTCTCCATTAGTGTAAGTGATCAGCAGCTTTTATAGGTAAGGGATACCCACCAGAAAGGAGACATTTGCTGCTGAAAGAGCACATTGCATTTAGGAAGGAAGAGCATTTCCTGGTTAATCACTTAGAAAATTAGCTCATCTTTCCTATAGCTGCTCTCCTGAAGTCTCTGACCCATTCAGACCTAGAATCTTGTGACTTCCCTATGCTTTTGTTTCACACACAATTTCCATTAAAAGGCCACAGTATGACTTCAGGCAGAGACAGTGAGAGCCTCAAGCAGCATCTATGCTGAATATACTGTAGCCTCCAACGATGTTAAATAAAAAGATTCCAAATACAGCACTAAAAACAACCTGCTTAAGGATGTTTTGAGGACGCTTTTAAGGCCTCTTGCTTTCAGAAAGCTCAGACTTCCTATTTCTGGAGAATATGAGCAGCTAAGTTATTACTTTATATTAAATACTGGGATCACTAGATGGTTTATTACTTGACAGGTGGAAATTGTAATGAAGAGGTGTAAATAATGGAATGACTAATTCCCCTCAAACCCAAAATGAAAGTTTAAAAAAAAAATTAAAAAAGAGAGCTTTTTTAAAAACACAACTGAAATGATCCAAAGTGCCTGTCTGTGCAAAGCGCTGCCTCTGGAGTCCAACAAGAGAGCCCAGCTGGCAGCTGCTGCACATTTTCACATACTTGTCACCCACTTCTCACTCTCTTATTTCTTCCTTTGGAAAGTGCTCCTGCTTGCAAGCTACATCGACCAGCAGATGGAGATCTAGGAAGAAAAGAGAACACTGAGTCAATATTAGTCTTTGCATACATCTCACTTAGCAGCATACACAGGAATTGTATTTCTATTGGTTAAAGTAAGATCCAGCCTAGAAGGCAATTATAATTTCACAGTTTGCAACCTATTTACCCTATTTAAAGAATAAGTTTTACTCTAATTTTGCCTAACTTTAAACATAAAAGATCTTAAAAGAGAAGTTACTTGTGTGAACCCATTCTTCAAGATATGTTATTTATTTCCACATTCACTACAGCAGGTATCGACAGCCAAACATCAATTACCGTAAAAACTCTGAGGTCAGCAGTACCCTCAGAAGTACACATTTTATTTTGTGTGCACTTTCATTGATCCATAAAAGAGACAATTGCCTCCAAGTTTGCAGCAACCAGGACCAAGACACTCGAGAAGACTCGTGGTGTCGCAGAGAAGCCAAGCAAGAGACTCTTTTGCTGAAAATAACCTTGACTCTGGCAAAAAGAAGATACTTCCAACATAACATGGCCAGATCAAAGTGTGAAGGTATCCTGGAGGTCAAGAATGTGAACAAGTCACCTTGTAAAGTGACAACACTACCAGTGTGAGAACACAATCCATCTGAGTGTTAATATCTAACCAGAATCATAGGAGATGCTGAAAAGCCCAGGACCAAGATGTGTCCTCCTTGTAAGCCATCACTGAGACCTGCTAGAGACACTAGATGAGCACTGACATTATTCCCATCTGGAAAGTGCAGGAAATACTTTAAATGGACACTATGGTAGCATGGGATTCCTTACCTGAATGAAGATGTACCCTCAACAAATGCACTTAAAAATGTATTCACCTAGGGAATGGGCAATAAGTATTTAGTGTAACTTGCAATGTGACAAAGAAAAAGAACTAATCTGAACCAGTAGCATCGCAAAATCTGTCTGCATTCCTGTTGCAAACAGAAGACTGAGAGATTATTTGAAGAAAAAAGTCCAGATTATTCACAAAAAATATATATATGGACAGGCATTCAGGAAGACATTTTTTTCCTTAATGGATCAGCATGCTGAAAATCCAGAAGTAAAATATTCTATTTGTTCCATTCCAAGACCGCAACTTCCAGAAATAAGAGGTGCAAACAATGCTCTCTAATCAGAACGTTGTCTGTCTTATCTGCTCTTTTTGTTGATGAAACACAAACTCAGACTCTACTTCAGCTCAGCTACAGTCGCTGTCTCAGGGTGCTACAGAGAATGATGCAGAGGAGCTAGAGGGCAAGAAGAAGAATTCTTCACACCTGAAGAATTAGTCATTTGTGAAGTCTAAAAGGGCTCCTGTTGCAGGTGTGCATGGTGCCAACATTAGCAGACAGATCTGAACCTGAATTCTGAAAATCCCATTTACCAGTACGTAGTAGAGAAAGAAGTACTTCTTGGCATCTTCAGATCTATGTCCTAAGAAATACTCTGGGCTTGAAATAAAGCAAACTCTGGAAGGTATTATCGATTCCTCATACCTCAGTGTGATAATCAGTACAAGAATTAGACAGCCATTTCCAACATCTCTTAACAAAAAGATGGGAACAGATGACAGACTATACTCTTAGAATGACACATCCTAGTGCTTCATTTAGTGCTGAATTAAGTTCTGGGTCCTCTGTTGCATCTCTGACTCTCTAAAGAAGGACTAGCAAGTATTTCCCACTGCTGACAAAGGAAAGGGAGCCTGTCTGCCAAACTGTAAGGCCCACAGAATTAGTGCATGAGGAGTGAAGATCTGGTTAAAGTAGACACATTCAAAAAGGTGATCCAGCACAGACAGGAAAGCTCTGCTGCAGCAGCAGCAGAATGTGAGCAGGTCATACACTTCACTCATACTGGCTACTGCAGATAACTTTTCAGGTCATTTTCGTTTTCAGGTTTGATATTCTGTTCCAAAGAGAAGCCACTTCTGACACGTTCACTTCTTCCGTATCTTCAAGTTGCATTTAGATACAGCTCAAAAATCTTTTCTGAAATGCATCTTTGAAGAGGAAATGGGTGGCTATAGGTGAGATTGGGATGGCATATCATTCACCACTGAATTCGGGGTCCATGGACCTTCAGTAATTCTTCTTTACTTTTTTGCGAAGCAGGACGGATAAAATGAAGGAATATTACTTAACTTCACACCAGAACTGTTGTCTTAGAAGAACTGGTAAAATACTGAGTGGTATCGGAAGAATAAGAACATTTTGAGGCTATAAAGTACCTCAGGCCCTTCCAAAGGAAAGTCTCAGATAACTGTATGACCTCTCAGAGAGGCTTATGATCATGAAGCTAATGATTTGTAACCAAGCCAAATGACCCACAGCCACTGCAGACGATGTGGTCTTTGAAATTTTATTTATGGGACTACTCAGCTTTTGAGTAGAAAAGATTCCAAGGTATCTCAAGTCAGGCATCTAAAATAAATAGCACCTTCTCAAAGGATGTTATTTTATATTTGCTCTGACACACTAAATGCAAGGAAAACCAAATCACAAACAAACAAATTTCTAAAGTTTGCTCAAGAAAAAGCCATGAATTTGACAGACTAAATTTAAATAATGCAACAACAACAAGAGAGAGGAAAAATGAATCTGGAAGTATTATTTCCCCTATAACTGCTCCAGCAAACAGTACAGCAAAAGTAGATATTTTAAAAAAGAATTATTTACTGTAATCACAGCCTTACCAACACAGCTGGACCAGCAGGGAATACCTTTTTTGTATGTGTATTGAAATGTAGATTAAAGCTTAAGGCTGCATTTGACATTATGGACTTTAAGGCATCTACCTTTACTGACTGTGTTGGGGAACTTGGTGTAAAGAGGCTCCTTCGCTAGCAAACAGGGAGAAAAACATCTCCAAAAGGGACTTCAGAGCAGGAACTGAATGACCCTCACTCACAACTGATTAACAAGGGAGCTGAAAAAAAGACTAGGCTATTTAGCAAGCCAGCTAATTTTACACTAAATATGAGAAAAACAACACTGTTACTGACATTCTACTACTACTAAAAAACACACATCAAATCATGACGTTCCAAACATGCCTTAAGAAAAAAAAAACAAAAAACAAAAAGACTCGAGTCTGAACAGAAATAAAACTTGAAAAATGGGATTAAACAAGACATTTGCTTTTCTAGAAAGAACCAAAACCCATCATCAGTTTCAAAACAAAGAGTGTTCTTCAATCACTGTATGCTAATCACCTATGCTAATTACATGGATTCCCATAGAATATTATGCATGCTAAAAGCCTATATGGCTTCCCTAAATTCATGGAAGACAAATCTATCGCAATCTATCTAGGAAAAAGATGAAGAAGACACTGGTGGAGACTGGAATCCAGGGGTAGAGAGACCTCTCGTGATCCTGTTCAGCACGATGCTCTTAAACAGGTAAACTGTTAGCTCAGAAAGCTGGTTAAGGATGAACCTTCTGCTTTGAAGGAGGCAATTTCATTGATTTATGATGATGCAGAGCTAGGCTGGCAGATGGGATGAAATCCCAGGGATTACATTTTTGTGGGGCAACAGATGTCTCCTTTGCCACAGGATGGTTGCTAAAGGTAAAGAAATCTAGTCCGGTTCTTCAGAGGAAACTAATGCTTTCTCCAGAGTGAATGTTGGGACTCCTGCCTCATTGTACAGAGTTATGGCCTTGTTTCTGCCCTAGATTTGCCTCCAGTCATTTTTACTTCCATTTCATTGCAATGGCCACATTACGTTGGCTCTTGCCATTTGTTAGCTAAAACTTCCTGATGGTGTAACAAGAAAGTGAGTGATGCCAGAGGCCTGCTGGAACACATGGAACAGAAGTCTTTTCCCTAGCAGGTTATACATCAAAGCACAGGCTTGGAAGCTTGCAAGTGGGTGCCCAAAGAGAAAAACAGCAGAGGCAATCACGTTTAGAGGATGACATTTGAAGAAACAACTGAAAATTGTCATCATGCACCTTTCTAGCTCAGACAGATTAAGGAAGAAGTTGTTTCTAAAGCTTCACAGAGGAAAGGAGGCATGGACAGACAGGCACAGCCAGAACAACGAGGCTTGGCTTATATTGAACTTCACGGCCTGCATCATAAGGCAAATATATTTTGAGCCAGCCGGAGCTTGACCATATTTAGCTCGGGTGTCTCTAAACTTTATACGTACCCTAGCCTTGAGAGGCGTGATGGTAGAAAGGCAGTCTTGGATGACTATCCCATTCCCCTCAAAAATGACTTTATGCTAATCATTGCTAACACACAGCAGTACTTCATTGTGGAACAAGTCCATGGCAATGCTTTCCAAAACGCGGCCACATATTTTGCAAGTGTTTTGCTGTA
>NW_010576439.1:238883-256224 GCF_000705375.1 Tinamus guttatus | reverse complement strand
CAGAATTCTCAATTCTGTGACTTCAGTAAGAGCCTGTCATGTTTCGGCATGGCACCCAACCCCTCTCAGCTTGCTGATGGAAAGATCTTACTCCTTATTCAAATGTTAGAAACTGCTGGGCATAATGATAATTAAGAAGCCAGCTTGTGTTAACTGGAATAGATACCCTCCCCTCTGAAGGTAGCAGCAACTCTTCAAGCTTTATATTCAGGCTTCTGATGATAACTCTTTGATTATCAGTAGTGAGGAAATTAGCTTTTTACAAGACTTGCAGGCCACACTTCTTCTTCTTCTACAATGAATCCAAAGAAGTCTCTGTATCTGGTGATGTTTCTCTATCTGTAGACCCTTGGATTTTGTGAAGTGTTCAGCTTTAGATGTCCTGCTACTTGTTTTTCTCATGTATTTCAGTATATGTATTGCCGGTCTGGTACCAAACTTACTTAATCAGCTGTGACAAAGTTTGGTCTTGAATACCCCTTTCATCAAACCAGTGCTCCTGTTTTTGTGGCTTCAAACAATCACCTCATTACTCAATCCTTCCTTCACAGCACTGTCGCACTTCAGCACACATATCTATGGACTTCATCTCAATATTGTAACCACCCCAAAATTTCAGATTTTATTTACTCATATAATTTATTCCCTTTTCCACATAATAGTGTTAAGTGTAAGCATTTCTATACAGGCCTAGCTGTAAGCACACTAATAAGCTGCACGAGTATAGTATTTTAACTAAAGGATACTAAGATACTTACACTGCGGACAACACTGCAGACAATGAAAATTAAACTGTCCTTGCTCCCCCTTTCTGTATGGATCCTCTTCCATGCAACCTGTCTGGGTAAACTCTAGAAAAACTTAGAATATTTTCTCACCGGGTGACTTGCCCTTCTGTGAATTGCTTCTTCTCTCCCTGCCTCTAGTTTGTGCAGTGGGAACTGTTTCTTTTACGGATTTGTTCACGGGTCCAGCTCCTGATGTGCAGATCCCTATCTGTTCTGAAGACACCCCTGTGTCTGCCAGACTGGGTAGACACTTAACACTAGGATCCATCTTAAGAAAAAAAAAAAGAAGAAGAACAAAGACTACTCAAAAGTTTCTTGTTATCAATTTAGAAAACTAAATAACAACTGGTTTTCTCCATTCCAAAGGACATTAACAAATGTTGAACACTGCCTAGATGATTTATGTAATAGTTTGTCCAATTTCATAAGTGTTTTCAACTCAGAACTAAGGTTGCCAAATTGTAACTCAAGCCCTTACAAAACATCATATTAAGTAAAATATGAAGTAAGAAAATCAGGATACACAGAGCTAAGACACATACCCTCACAGCCTGAACCTTTTCCTTGGTCACGAAAGTAGCTAAGAGAATTTCAGTACAAAAATTCCAGCTGCATTCACGGGTACCAACACCTGTATGAGTAAGTAACACTTAGGGAATGACTTGATAGAGCTGTGTAATACAGCTGTATCATAGCAATAAAACCATGAATGCAAGCTGCACATCTCTGGTGGGAGATCTCATTCATCCCACTGTTAAAGACATTCAATTTTTATGTTGTTCCTTGCTTTTTGGAGCCCTCTGCTGCTGTTCCATATGTATGTTGCAGGCAACCATTTATTGAACTCGTCTATTTCCTCAATCATGTAGTGAAATCTGTGATTGCTTTTGATTTTCAAAATAAAGAAAAATAGAGCATGCATCTGCTACCTTAACAAAGTAACAGTTAGAACGCCCATCATTACAGGGATTGGCCAGAGGTGAGAGGGGGCCTTTATCTGAAACAAGGAGTTTCTGATTAGCCATCAAAAAAGCAGCATTAGCATTGAAAATACAAAAATGCAAAGTTATCCAAATAAACACAACATTAAAACAAGTTCTATTACAGATCCTAACCACGCACGAGATTTACACTTTTGTCTTTAGAGTAGACTGGAGTACAGAAAAAAGCAAACTATAATTACAACCTGTCAGACCCCCAAAGTACAAATGAAAATGCTTTACAGCATTAAAATCTTAGACAACTTAGGCCTTCCATGGAAAATAAACACTTGTTTAGTCAGTAGCAACCCGACCACCTAAACGGTGAACAAAAACCTTTGCCTTTAGTGGCAATTCTCAAAACACTCTTTTTTAATGCACAGTAAAGACAGCATGCTATAAATCTAAGAAAGTTTCTGCTTCAGCACCTAAAAACATGGTATAACCTGGCCCTTACAGGCTTATATGCTCACTAAAGTGGGGTACTTTTCCTTTTTATTCTCCCTTTGCCTCACTTTCCCAAACAAACCCTTCACTCACTGTCCATTAAAAGCTCACTCTTAAAAAGTTATCAGTCCAGGCGCTAGCAGGTCTATGGACTGTATTAACTCAAAAAATATCTAGTGCTGTTCTCGTTCAGGGCGCCCTGTTAACCCTTACCTGCTGTGCACTGCATGGCTGCTCTTCCTGAACAAAGATCATTGAGGACTGACTTGGGGAATGGTCCAGCTGCTCTTTCAGTTTTCCATGTGCTTCCTGTGCGGTCACAGGCTCTTGCACTATCTGAGCAGAAGCACTTTCTACAGACTCAGGGGTATGGAGAGCATAAAGAAAATCAGAAGGCTGTGACAGAGAATCTGTTCCTATCACGAACGATGTAATGTCTGAACCTACAGGTGTAAGAGGCTCCAGGCGACTAGCCTCGGTTGACGAAGGTGTCTCAGTGTTCTCAGCATTAATGAGCAGCTGTTGGCCTTTGCTAGACTGAGGGGTTGAGCACTGGTTCTCCACAGGCTCCACCTTTACCATTTCCACTTTGGGTGATGAATGCATTTCATCAACAATCTGGAACACAGCTTCAAGATTTACTTCAGACTTCTTGTTTTCATCAGATGTGCTACACGGCCAGTTAGAGGGCAGAAATTCAACTGTGTAAGATGACTGCATTGGAGGATTCTGGAGAAAGAAAACACGGGGAACTTTAATATGAAAATGTTATAATGACAGCGTGTGAAGACCCTGTCAGTGAACCTGGGCCACCAACTCAAGTGTCATGTATTCAACAGTTTGTTATTTTCAGCTAAGTCAACAGGTCTAATAAAAACAGGCTGCTTCCCCTTTGCCTTGCTCTTCCTCAACCACGTTACTCCTTGCAAGCCTCCTTTCTTCTACTCATTGTCTTTCCTGGAGAGAAAGAAAGCTCAGTTATGAGTGGCTAGGTACTCTTTCAGATGCGCATCCGCGTGCCCTTCCCACTGCACGTGCACATACACCCAAACACTCAAAGCAGAGACTTCAGCCCCAGTAGAATGTGGGGGGTGCACAAGACCCAAACCCTTCACATGCCACAGAAGTGATAGAAAATGATAGAGCACCTGCCTTCAAATCTTCTAAAACTCCAGCATTCCTGTTAAAATATAATGCAAAACATAAAATATAAAGGTTTTGAGCAAGAGAAAAAAGGCACGTACTCCGTAAACATGCATATGGATAACAGGACTCGAGAAACACCCAGTTACTTACCAATACCACCTGCTTTTGTTCTTCAAGTGATTCCCATACATTGATTCCCAGGGATGCTCCAGGCCCAGAATGAATGTTCAGATGCCTACAAAAACAAATACTGTAGTACTGCCCCATCTGTCATGGTCTCCCACCTGGATACTTCCACCAAATCAGTGCTCAGAGCGTTCAACAAATGTTTGACTAGAAGTCTATGCAGATTGATGCTAAAGCCTCATAGATCTTCAGGCCAGAAGCACCTCTTAAGGAATCTGGAGAGGCTGCCTTTGCCCTCAAAGGCTAGATCCAAACACTATAAAATATTTTGTTTTAAAAATACCATAACATGTCAGGATACAATCAGCAATCTGATTTTTTTTTTCAGTAGAAGTTATAAAATCAGAGATCCTTCAAAGCAGAAAGAAAACAATGAAGACTCTTCCAAAAGCAGTAAAATCCTACCTAAATGAAATGTTAAATCACATTTTAGCAGCACGGGCCTAGAGATGAGTCATATTTAAAAGACACTGGAAGGGTCATTTCTTCTGAGAAACAGAAGTCATATAATGACATTGAACTCAAATGTGTCTGAAATACCTTCTTATTTTTAAAAAAGAGCTAGTGTTATGATTTAGTCACTAATGTCTGATTGTGCCCAGACCTCCTAGCTAGGTAATTGCTAATAAAAAAAGCCATTTCCACATATGAATAAATTAGAGGACAGGAAGCCACAGGACCACCTACTAGGAAAGTCTGATCAGGTCAAATGCCATTGAAGGATTTAGTCTCTCAGCAGCAGTCTCTGAGGGAAACATCATTCAGAGGGGAGAGGATATTGAGATTCCTTCTTTTGCTGTCTGCAGATAATCATAGATTTTTAAAGGAAGAAAAAAAAAGAACAAAAAGAGAAAACTCGAATTGCAAAAGCTTAGGTTAGGTCAGGCAAAAATCTCTTACTAAAGGCAATACATCTTAATATCTTTTAGGATACAGATTCTATTTCCCCCTGTTTTTTTCTCCAAATTATGCTTTTTTAAATATTAAAAAACATGTTTCACTTTTGTTGCATTATTTACTATCTTACATTGCTATGACTTTAACTAAGATCAGGATTAATAAGTCAACTATCCAAGGATGAGATAATACCTGACAGATTAATAAATAAATAAATAATAGATATTTCTTAAAAGCACCTTTCCCTACTCTTCCCTTGCATAGCTCAGGTTGAAGCTGTTGCAATAGTGCTTGAGAATATCATCTTGGATCTGGCCTGCCTTTCCAGTGGGGGTAAGTATCCATGTAAAGACACAAATATTTTCAAATTTTCTTGAGAAGATGAGACAAATAAGGCTAGGGGGGAAGGCAGCAATGAAACAAAAAGAAAAATGGTAAAGACTGGGAAATTAGGAATCAAAAGATTAAGTTGCTGCTTTACTGAGCTCAGGAGAAAAAAAATGTTACAGTTAAGTGAAAGAGAAGATGGGCACTTCAGTCTTTATAAGACATACAAAGGGTGCAAAGGAAGGGTAAGCACAAATACATTTAATCCTAGCAATCTCTGTAGAGGCCCATCCGCCTCTCGAGCTTGGGCAATTACTCAGCAGTTGTCCAACGTCCATTTCATTTTAAAATAATACGGCTGAGTATCATTACAAATAAAAGCAAAAAAATCTAAGACTGCTTTTAAAGTCAGGGAAGTTGCCTGTCTTTTCTTCACTCACATTTATTTTTTCTACTGGCAGTTACTTCTTCATTTCTGTGGGAAAATACTGGCAGTTAAGAAAACACTAGCAGCAACAACGAAATTGCAAATCTGTTAATAATAAATAAAATACCAATATGTGGCCTGGGTTCACAGCTATGATAAAGGAGCAGTGAAACACTCTCCTGCTAGAGTGCCAGGAGTTGTGATTTGCCCAAACAGCTGGTGTGGGAGAAAGACAGACTTTCCTCTCCAAAGACTGTTATTTCCCTCTAAAGATGGAAAATGAAGACTGGTTTAGAAAGCCCAGCAGTGGGGAACTCCAATCACTTGCTGTGTGTGTATCACCATCCATATTCCCTTGCAGTCTGGTGTTGTAGTTCTCCGTAGCTTGTCCTGGGAAGCCAGTCTGGGCAAACACGAACAGACGTTTGTTACTGGCCTTGTCTGCCCATGCCCCAATTCAGAAGCACCTAACAGCCCTGGCAGCTAAGGTGGGTCCTACAAGCCCAGCAGCTTTGGCAGTTCTGTACAGATGATGCTAGTGCCATCTAACAGGGTACAGTGGGATAAAACACCCTAAAAACACCCTTCAAGTCATCCTTTAGGAACACTGCTCCTTTCTAATTTTGTATTGAATTGCAGTAACTGGTGGAAGATATGAATGGAACAAAGCAACATGCAAGTTCTGTTCTTCAGAATATGAAGAATCACATATGAATGCGATTATTCATCCTGAGTTGATGTCCTCCACTGGTATTACTGCTGTTCAGGACTTGTGTGTGTCGTGGCTGATGATCAACACCACGGTAGGAGAGGACGGTCTGTGCTGTAGCCGGCCACATCCCTCAGCGAAGGTCTGGGGAAGCACCTGCACTAGAGCCCACAAAAGGTAAGTTGACTCTTCTTCACAGCTCGGTCCATCTTCAGACAACCTGCTGGCTTCTGTACTGTCCTGCCACCAAGCCCCAGGAGACACAATCTCTCTACCAAGAGACTGAAGATTCTTGAGAAGTCTTGTTGAGCCATTCTGGGTATTTGCCTCACTCTGCTCAGAGACATCCAGTTACTCCTCTGGTCAACCTGGTAGACAACCCTGCTTACCTTAGAGCTGCTCACACAGAGATCTCCTAGCGGCCTCGTGTCAAGGCCCACCAACAGTTTCGGACTGAAATTCCCTTGTTAGAGCTTTATTATCTGCTTATGCACTGGTAGGTAAAGTGATCTGAATCATCTTTGATTCCACACACTGCCCACAGACTTACTTCTCCAAACTATTTATTTTTACTAGACACTTTGGACAGAGTATATGAATTATCTCACTTTAGCACCATTGCTGTCAGTCTAGCCCTGAAAACATCCCTGGTTACTCCATTTGAATGATTTGCCATCCCAATCATCAATCTAGAGCCTTCTGAGATAAGAAATTACTTGACTTCCCAAAGTCTCCCTCTGGGCTCACATGCCCACATTTTTTATTGGTAATAATTTACACAATCTCATGATTGAAGTGAGAGGATAAAGAATCTACATAGTACAGGATCCAGTGGATGGCTGGATAGTGACTATTTATATCCTTCTATCAGTAAATTATCCTGACCACAACTTGGCCATCCCGAATAAACCTATATAAAAGATCTTGAGTAAGAGACAAAGGTTGATATTTGTAAGACAGCGAACTGGGTAATCAAGGTTGGGCAAGTCAACCCTTTTTCAACACACAAGTATAACTTGCTTTGCTAGTCCTCTACGAGGAGGAATGTATATGAATTACATTGTAATGCCAAAGGAAGCTCTTGCAATTCTACTTCAGTTTTCAGTATTTGATAAACTAGACCCTCCAAATCAGTTACATTTCCACTGAAGTTATATAAAGCATTTTCAATAAGTACTCTAGCTGTTTTCGTATGACACCTCTGAGGTGGGACCAACTCCAAAAGTCACTTTTTGGATGAGAAAAATAGAAACGTTTTTCTCATTCATCAGATGAGCCTCAGGACTGCAGAAAGTTGCCTGGGACAAGAAGCAGAGCTGTTTCCCAATATTTTACTATATCAAAACAACTCATTTTGCCCAGATAAGGAAACTTTTCAACATTAAACTTATTCACTAATACCAATTCCTGGTGAAGTCAACACTCCAATTTCAATAATCCACTGACGAGGACATCCAGTATGACGTTAAGATGAGAATTAAAAATCACAAAGCTACTTATTTCATACTTTGTGGTTCTTGGAAACAGATATTGTAAGCACCTCGCTTTTAACTTACTCAAGTTCCTCAGCTTTAAAAGGGATATCCTTCACCCCAGCAGTTCACAAAGCCTTTGCTCATGGAGTTCCCTCTGCTCTCACCTGGATTCCATAGGTTACACTCACCTGGAAAAAGTTGCAGTGGGTGTAGGCTGAGGCTGTAGGAGTAGCACAGCCAGACAGAGGATCTATGTGGGTGGTTGGTGAACAACACTGCAGTACAGCTAGAAAGAATCCAAACACATGTATCAGACTTCCAAAACCTGCCTTTGGTGTAACACATTTCTACTGCTTTATTTGACTGAACATTTTAATAATCATATTGAAAATTAAATTCCAGAAATGTATTATTACCTCCCAAATGAAACAGTTTAAAAATATTTATTCCAATATATACACTTATTCTAAAGTAGATATGCACACACTTAGAAACTTCATAATCGTAACCCTTCTTGTGTATCACCTTCTTGAACCAGCTTTGCTGGAAGACAACCTTAAAATGCTGCCTTTTTCATCAGAACATAACACAGGAAGCTGATTCACTTGGAAAGAATTCAGAAATTCATATGCACACATTGCAATTAAAGAGTGATCTTATTTTGAAATGCAGCTTTGCAGATGAGGCAGTGTTCTGCACATATTATTTTTGGTGAAAAGATATTTAACTTAAGGTAAAGGCTTTATTTGCAATACAGACCATCTTTAAAATGGTCTTCAATCTAAGAGAGGGATTATTCCTTGCAAAATCATAGTTAATCTAGTGTTCACAAAGGAAGGGTATCTCAATCCAGAGAGTACTAAGCATAACCAAGTGGCAAACATAGATCAGAAATTTATTTACAAAGTTTGCCATCTGCAACGGGTTTCCCAGGAGAGAGCTGCTACTGCAACCATACGCAAAGAAGGATTAGATACTATATATATATATATATATATATATCATGTTGCAGACTTCTTGTGCAGTTGGGAGTGATAAACATGGGAGCTAAACACGGAAGAAAAAACTAGTGGACATCCTTCTAAAGAATTACGATAAGTGTAAGATTTATGTAACTTCAAAAGCCAATTTGCTACTTCATGATGAAATCTGGGTGTCAGGAGATTTTTCTATGACATGGGAACATACTCCTACTCTGGATATTGCTAAAAGCTCAAATGATATATGGACTAAGTAATATTTCACCCGCTGGATACTCCACAGAGTGTTTACAAAACCAAGGTGGGGGGGAACAAAAACACACATACAATTAAGAAAATGTTTGGAGGGGCCATTGCAAAAACAAGGCAAGAGAACAATGACCTACAAAGGAGACTTTTTTGACCCCATTACAGTGACTAAGGGAAAAAAAGATCCTACTAGGAAAAAAATATTTCTGATGAAAAAAAAAGCAAGAACCTGAAGGGAAGAAGTGCTTATGAAACATCAGATAAGTGTAAAGCATCACATGCAAACTATAAGCACAAAATGCTACAAGGACTACAAGGAAAAGATAAAAGGCAGAACTCTTGCCCCAGTGAGCAGAGCTTGTGACAACAGCAACTCATTAATCAAGTAGATCATTATGTTTGTAAACCAAGATGAGGAGAACAAAAGTAATAGTGCAGAACAAAAACTGAAGACAAATTCTGAATGTTTAGGAAATGGAGAATGTTGCATAAACAGAATGTTTGCATTCACAAGAATGGGCTTTTTTTTGGTCAACACGGGCTTTAGCAAAGACTGATCTAACAACAAGAACAGTCACATTTTTGGAAGTATCACAAGGAACAGGAACAGAAAGGGTCAGTTAAGAAGCAAATTCACCATAAGATGGAGGCCAGTTTTAGAGAAGTACTACAACATCAGCCATAGTCACAAAAGGACACTCCATCTATATCCAGACAACTTTTGAATAATGTAGCACTGAAGAAAGCCCCAAGAATGGCCACATCAGAGGCACAAGATGCTCAAACCATTTGTGCAGACCATGTCTGCTGATGGGTGGTGGTACCAAAGAAGGCACCAACTCGTTCTGAATACCTCAAGTCTTCAAACTGAATCAAGATTCAATAAAGATACTGGCTTCAATCACATGCTTTCATCCTACAACATTAATTGTACAGAAGAAACTTCTGATCTCTTTTATCCATAATATAGTTAATGTAGTGAGACAGAGGAGAAAATAATCAGCTAAAACAAATTATGCCATCAGCTGTTATGAAGTAACTAACAGCAAGTATTAATACTTACTGGAATCCTGAGCAGAGAGGGATGAATGGTATCTTCTGGAATAAGTAAATATTTGTTAACTAAGTTATAAAAAATACAGACCTTTTCATCAAGCAAGTATAACTGAGAACTGCTTTCTGCCCAAAAAAAAAAAAAAAAAAAGACTTCTATTCATACAAACTATGGATGGGCATTTTCTTATACTCTTTAGGACAAAATATATGGAAAATGAATATTGCTTTATGAAAATGGAATTGCTTCAGCTGGACTGTAACTGAACCAGAAACGACCACTTACAAATAGGCAATGAACAGCACAGCGCACAGAACGAGGAAAGGACTGAAGATCCTACATGTGATCATATTTCAAACGCACTGATAATACACTGGGATTTCCAAAGCAGTTGCAAAACTAAAAGGAACTTATAGAGAAGCATGTTAACAAAAACATTTAGAAGTTAGAAATCCTGGCAGCTAAACAAGACAAACAGAACAATGTATAATAAAATACAGAATTACTGAACACTGGATAACCAATATCTGATGGTAAGGGAAGGGGGCAATAAACATATGGACAGATACGTAACTGGATAATCAGGAACTAGATCTTTGTATTAAAGTAAATAGTTCCAGAAGACATTGGCAGCTATCAGAAGGTCCCTCCCCAGAATCAGAAGCAAAGCAAAGCGATTATTAGGAAGTAGTAGAAAGGGAATGCAGAATGACAGAGGTTCCCCCACACCATGACTACCACTCTACAGCCCAGAGGAATATAACAGAATTGTTAAAAGGTCACAGGAAGGGCAACATGGATGATCAAAGGTATAGAATATTCCCTTGAAGAAACAGGGACGAGGCCCCTGTCAACAAGTTGACGAGGACTCTTCAGTGTAGAAGCAAATGCTGTATATGCAACACGTCTACACTGATTGGGGAAAACAGACAAGTTCATGGAAGTGAAATCCACTGAGAACTAGTAAATAATAATAATAATAAACTCTCCCTCAATGGCTAATTAACTCTCCAAGTCAAAACTGTAAGAACATTTTGGAAAAGCATCAGCCCACACTTGTCCTACTCTTGTACTCTTCTTTGAGCATTACTGTCAGAGGGAATGATGACCTCTATGGTTTGGGGTTGATTGAGGCTAACAGTCTTATCTTCAAAGATGAGAACTGTTCATTAGGGAAATACTCAAGTGTTCATTAAGCCCTATTTTCTTGACACTAGCAAAATTAAATGAGTTATATGCAAATAAACAAGGGAAATTTAGCTGGAGGGATCACATAACACCAGTAACACTAAAACCATTCTGGAGTTGGCTATCAATAATATTGATGAAACTGATTTGCTTTCAGGAGTTAACAATATTGACAAGATATTTGCAGAACGTACTGAATCAACCTGGTCATTAGAAGTACTAAAAGCAGAGGAATGATGTAATATCCAGCTCTGGAAGATAAACAACTGAGGCTCTAAGAGGCAACAAGGGATCCCAGTACAAGTATTTATTTCATTACAGTTGCAGGCCATGCACACACAAAGTATCAAATCTCATCAATTTTTTGTCCAAGATTACAAAAGCAGATTGCAGAGAAACTGCATTTAAGATATCCTATGCAAATTGTGAGTCATTGTTAAGCAAACTCGAAACCATTGTGACAAAGTGAAACTCCTCGTGTTGCCTCGGGAGGAGGGACATCGTATTATTTTGCCTGCTCCCTGTGCAGAGACAGGCCATGGAGAGCAGGGCAAATCAGCAACAATCTTCGTCGAAAGCATTGAGGATACAGCTGTACCAATAAACTAAGATTCAGATCCGCTCTCCAGGTGCCCAGCCTATGCCAACCCCTGAACCAAGCACAGCACTTTTAGGGGATAGTGGCAACCACGACGACAATCTAATGCTATAGACGACCAAGATCTCATAGGCAGAAACTCGCCCTAGCAAAGTTTAATAAACTAGCACTAGCACGGACATGGCCAGACATTCTCGGCATCAGTCACAGTCTCAGCAAAGACATATCTTGCCATATGTACCGAGAAGTTAGAACTCAGATGTAAACACAGTCTAAGAACATCAAAAAAGCACTGTGCTTACAGCTCAACATATACAATTACAGACTGGCCTCCAGGCTTTTTATGGGCTGCCACACTTCACCCAGGCCAAAGACAGCTGAAAGACCCAAAATCTATACAGAAAGAGTACAATCAACAGCAGATCTTTACCAAGCTCGATAACCATGGTCATGTTCTCCAAAGATCCATTGGAAATTGGCTTCTCTGCATATTTAAGATTGCAAGGAACATCGGTGAGTGTTAGTGACAGCTCTGTGCCAAAACAAGTACAAATGGCCCTAACCAGCTTTTCCCACCCCACCTCCCACACGTGCTACATGCTAAACACCAAGGAAGGACCTGGAGATCATCCTTTCATTTCAGTTCTGGAAGTTATGCCTAAAGGAAGCTAATTATTCAACAGGCAACTGGGTTAACAGTGCCCAAAGCTGTGCAGGAACCCTACACAGTTAATGAACAAAAGGGCTCATCAGGAAGGGATAAATTCTCTTCTAAAGGGCTATGTCTGAGAAAGCAAGAATGACTCAACCACTGGGAGGTACCTGTTTCTCTCTATAGACTATATGTGTAAGGTAGATGACAAGCCCAGACACATGCAAGGAATTATTATACATTCAGATGAATCTTAGGCAAGATTAATCCTACTACTAGTTTTACAAGTGCATTACTAATACATCTACTCTGCTTTTCTCAAGGGAAAATATGGTGCTGTTTTATGGTGTGTTAAAAAATAACTAGATTTTTTAGCTGGTTCTCTATTTTAAAAATCTAGTTCTTACTGGCATGTATGTGAATTTTAAGCTTCACATCCAAAGAAATACAATTATCATAAGAGAACATGTATCATTTAGAATGACTACTCCTAAGCTAACTTCCCTGGTGAATGATATCACATTTAAATGAACTCCCCAGCCACAGATGTCTTCAAAAGGCATGATCTGACCTGCCACATCAGGTGCAACCAGTAAGTGATGTTTCCGACACGGTCTCATTGACTGATTTTTCATTATTAGGATTCCTTGTGACAGGAAAGCTTCACTACATTTCTTTGATGCAATCCTACTACTATAAAGGTTTTGCAGATAGCTGAAAGCAAATAGGACTAAATCCTTGGAACAATTATGCTCTAATGCAAGTGAAAAAAGAATTTGGATCAGCACCTTCTGTTCTCTTGCCCTTCCAAGGAGAACCATAATGAAAACCAAGAAAGTCTTTTTGCCACTGAAGTTAACAAGTTAAATATACACAAAGAGAACTCTTTTGATAAAGCTCCACTTTGATTTAATGGGACTTCACAAACCTTATCAACATTAAATGAAACCAAAAACGCCAACTGTAAGATTGAACATTCACACTTTAGTCTGATCACTTATGAAATACAGAGCTTATGGTTGGCTATCGCTTTTCAAATAAGTTAATCTTTATATAAAGTGCTCTTACAATGAAGGCAGTTAGACTTTTTCATGTGGACATTATGATGAAATAAGGTTTCTATATTCCGTATCTTAGAATATACAAAAAAAAAAAAAGCATAGTGCATAGATTAAGAGAGATACGCAAAAACAGAAGTTGAAACACTGGAAGAGCTCAAGGCATTCTAAAAATGAAGGGAAAGGGAAATTTTCCTCTCAGAAGTACTAATGAATTCATTGGACCTTCCAAATGCCTCAGATCCACAACTTTCCCCTTTTGTGATTAAACTGTGCCTTAATTTTTGTGCCTTTGATATGCTTTCATGGTGTTTGATTTGAAGGTTTTGCCTATACTATTTCCAAGTAGATGCCGTAAAGGAGAGGAAGAGATCGTTCAACAACACAGCTGGCTACTACTGCCACCCTTTATATCCCAGTGAGAGAGACTAGAGTCACACAGTTGGACAGATCTACACATTATGATCCAGTCTAAGCTAGTCCTTAACTGCTCTATAGTTCATGCTGCAAACAAGGCTCTTCCAGAACATCTCATCCTAAGACCGTGTTTAAAACAAGCAGTATGAATCACGCTCTAGAGATGCCCATTCCTTTCCCTTGAACACAGTCAAGGGACTAGCTCAGACAAAATTCAGCTCATCTGAAGGTCAGTCTGACCACCTCCAACCCAGGCTTTGTAAAATGATAGAAACCATGAAACGACTGAAGGAGAGACCATCTCCCACCCAAACCAGGATACTCCGCTCCAGACTGCAGCTCAGCAGTCTCTGTAGGCAGCACAGGGCAAGGTGCATGTGACAAGAATCACCTGCCTCTGAAGCCCTTATGAGAGTCCTCAGGAGATACTTGTCAACTCAGAAGGATTCTGGAGTTGCACATGTGAAGGAGACTGTAGCAACCAGTCGTTGAAACATGGCCCAACATTTTCAGCAGAGCTGTTAGATGAGCACAAAACACGTGTGAAGTCTCTCCACAACAAGCAGCACACAGTGAAATCAGCAGCCACCACATCTAGGATTTCTAAACAGGGACATCTGAGTCAGCGAGGGTGCAGCTGCCAAGGGAGGAACAGGCAGAAGACAAGAATAATAACTGGGGTTAAGTTTGTTCCAAGGAAGAGCCACTATGTTCTATTTTCAGAAGTTCAAGGAGAAAAAAAAAAATTACAATATTTTTCCAATTCAAGGCAAAGTGGAGCAGAACAGTAACTTGCTTCAATACCTCTTCTTCTGGGGAGCAGAGGAATCACTTGTCTGAAGTGGCACTGAAAATTTCAGTAAATTGTTTTTATACAAAATTAGGAGGAGTCAAAACTTTTGTCACTCTCCCATCTTTTGGGCACAAAGCAGACCAAAAAAAAAAAAAAAGGCAAGAAAAATATTAAGAATAAATGAAAATTGCGGCATGGGTTTTTAAGCAGAATGAAATACATTCCACAGGAGTCTCCCAACTGATATTTGACCTTAAAAGGTCAACTTGGGCAAACATGAGAGCAAGGACTTGTACGTTTAATTTCAATCAGTTCTCAGTGGTTTAGTCATATCCACCTCAATGTTCCTTAATCAAGGAGATGGGTAAAAAAGAAAAAAAAAAAAAAGTGAAAGTTAGGCTAACACCAATTAGCGCTGGGCAAATGCTTTTCTTCCTCACCCTTTAACCTCCTCAGCCCAGGACACAGTGTCTTCAAAATTCACACAAAGGAAAGGAATATCAATATCAATCAAAAATATCTTTTTGCTATAAAGTCTAAGTGGAAAAGAGGACATTACACCAACTAATTCCCACTTGAAATACGTGTATATTAAAAGGCACTGCGGATACAGAAATGAAGCATCACTTTTCAACATCCTTTCTTGCAAGGCAAGCGCACTCCACACGTCCTACCTGTCGGATAGTAGGCTTGCGAGTACTGCACGGACGACGTGTAGCTGCTGTACTTTGGAGGAGACGTGGCCACCGTTTGAGCCCCTTGCTGAACGTGCATGGGGGAGGCACTGGGCTGCAGCGTGTACGTGACCTCGGTTGGAAACCTCTGGAGCACAGGAAAGGCCACCCCTTTGTCCGCAAACGTTGGAGAAGCCTCCATGTGCCCTGGAACCAAGCCGAGAGAGTTCTGCCATGTTCTGGAAGGGACTGGAGTCCGATCGGAACCTTTGGGGGGCAAAGTGCTGTGGCTCTGGGATGCGGCTGACACGTAGGAGTAGGGAGACAAAGTGTCTCGGTACGATCGCTGAAACTGTCCTGCAGCCAACGGTCCTGCATTGGTTACAAAATAAAGTAAAACACGTGTTAATGAGAAGAACTATCTCAGTAAGGAACAGGAAGAGCCCAAACTCTACATTATACGGGAAAACTACCTTTACTCCAATGTGCTTAACCCAAAAACAGGCTGCACTATGCACATGAACGAAGGGCAACAGCTGCAGGAGCTAGTGCATGAGCACGGTATTAATGCAAAGTTGCCTATGGAGCACCTCATTTCCTTAAGCTCTGCAAGTTATCAGTATTTATAAGGACGCTATAAGTCACAATGCGTAGTAAATGAGTAAACCAGACGAAGCGAAAGTGTTCTGTGCTAAGCCAAACAACCTGGGGAAAAACAAACAAACAAAAAAAGGAAGCCATAAAGGAGGACTGTACCAAACTCCAAAGCAGAAGCTCCAGCACAGTTAAGTGAAAGACTATCTCAAAATCCTCAAAAGGGCTCTGAACTCCTAGTCTAAATGCTTTATGACAAGTTATTTAATTTGAGAAGACAAAAAATCCAAAGATGGAAATGTTATTGAAAAAAACAAGACTTTGGAGTTTATAAATTTTAATCAAAATTAGAAGTTTGAAATATGTTGTTTCCATATTCAGATTCTGCCCTGGGTTCACATGGCATTTGGGCAATAAATCAGTCTTTTTTCAAGAAGCATGAGCGAGAATGCTATGATTTCAGTAACTCATTTGGAATTCATTATTGTGTGTGTGTACAGACAACTGTCCTCTCACATGCACGGCTGTTTTTAGCAATACTAAGGTTCACTTGTTGTTTTTAATTAGCCAGGTTTTTGCAAGCAATTCTGATAGGAAAAAACAAATTAGTCAAGTTGTTTGGGATATTTTAATCTAACCTATTGAGTCTTTTTATTCCTCTCTCATTTTAGTTTTAACGCATAAGCAAGCGATCAGAGGATGTCAGGCTCCTATGCAGCAGGCGCCTCCCAGGACTTGCCCATGGGCACTGAACACCATTACACGGTGCAAGGCATTTGGGAGACAGCCTCTTCGCAAACAAAAGTATCCTCAGTTACCTCCCAAGTACAGCAGGTTAAAACATGCTCTTAGCAGTCAGTAGGGATCAGAGTGAACAGGATGCTGTCAGACTTGAATGCATATAAAACTTCCTGTGTTTTCCCTGTTCATTCTGTAGGTCTTTTTAGGACCCAGGCTCTGGGAGCACAGGATCTCTAGAGCTGCATCCATAAACACAGAGCCAGGGAACTGAAAGGATTAATTTTCCATAGGATTTGCTATAGCAATGGCCTGCAGCATGGCTTAAAAAAAAACTTCATTGCAGAAATCTCAGATGACTCAACCCTAAAATGGTTTAAACAAATCTTAAATGCTTTTTAGTCTTAATATTGAAATAAATAAGCTCCTTCTCAAATGTTGCATGTTTTTTCTTTGGCATTAGAGGTGCAGCCCTGCATGCGTAACAGACAACACCAGCTGAGTTAGATTCCAGTTTCTGCAAGGAAAGCAGCCAAGCACAAATTCCTGATACCCCTGATCTGTTCTAAACAAGGGCCCGTCCTGCAGGACGCAGCGCTATTGGCCTCTCCCCTTCTCCAGGTGCCACATTCCTAGGAATGGCTCCGCACCAGCTCCTAAAGCCCCAAACCCCCATGGCAAACGCCGGGCCGGAGCGCAGCGGTGGCCCCATCCCTTCACACCCCTGCGCTGATGGAACCGCGGCACCACGAGGAGAGACACTCGCTTCCTCTCTATCGATACTCTCTATATGGAGCACAGTCTCAAACAGGAGTGGAATTTATAGAATAACCCCCGTGGCCTTAGAGCTGTCTCTGAAAACCAAGACGCTCTCGTGGATGGGCAGCAAGGGAGCGTGTTCGGAGGGGCCCCGTGGCGGCGCGGGCGTCCTCACCGGCCTTGTCGGCCTTGGCGGGCGGCGGCA
>NW_010576439.1:193130-230878 GCF_000705375.1 Tinamus guttatus | reverse complement strand
CGCCTGCTCAGCCTCTTGCTGCAGCAGCCATACAGCAGATGCCTGGGGGCAGGCTCCCCATTGGGGACAGATGTCACCATTCCTTGGAAACTGTCCCAGTTGGATCCCAGGAAGGAGAATTCGCTGCTTTGGCTCTGGGAAATGGTCTTCCGCCATTGCTCGAGTGGAACTTTCCCCAGGCGGGCAGGCTCCTCGCAAGGCCCTTTCCTTCTGGTATCACCTCTGCAACGGTCTCCATCCAGGCAGGGGATACCCAGGGCAGGGCCTGGGGTATCCTGTAAAGCGCTGCTTGGAGCAAGCAACTCCTGGCTGGGAACATCTTCACCTGTGCTGCTTTTCTTGGGACAGGCTCCTCCATTGGATACCAAGCCAGGAGCCTTCAGAGGTTCCTGGGGGCAGGTTTCCAACTGCTTCCCAGAACTGGTGCAAATTCTGTCAAGATTTTCCTGTGCAGGGAGGTTTGGAGCTGGGTTTGCACCATCCAGCTCCGCTGCACGTGCTCTGCTGCCCGTTGTGCTGGCTGGCACAGGAGCCCAGCTGCCCGGCTGCTCCCTGGGGCCCTGGGGCTCCACAGGGCTCCTGGCCCCACTGTGGGGCTGCGGAGGGGCCTCTTCCCCTTGCTCCTCTGCCTCCTGCTGCCCCTCTCCTGCGGCCCCCGTGCTGCCCTCTGCCCCGTGCTGCTCAGCGCTCTCGGCGTTAGCAGGCCTGGGCTCCAGGCCCATCCTGACATCCTGGCAGTGGTTGTTCAGGTTGGGATCGCTGGACGTGCGGGTCAGCGGGCTGCTGGAGTCGCAGGCTGAAAGCAGGTCATCCATGGATCTCGTCTTTGGTAATCTAGAACCCAAAAGCAAAGTCAAGCTCAAACCAAAACTGAAGCTTTCCTTGTTTCCCTAGAAAGTGAGGTGCAGAAAGGAAGCATTCAGGGTGACAGAGCACTGGAACAGGCTGCCCAGAGAGGTTGTGGAGTCTCCTTCTCTGGAGATCTTCCAAACCCGCTTGGACGCAGCCCTGTGCCACGTGCTCTAGGTGACCCTGCATGTGCAGGGGTTGGACTAGATGACCTCTAGAGGTCCCTTCCAACCTTAAGGATTCTGTGATTCTATGATTCCTTATTACAGGTGACTGGGGCTGGTAGGGGAGGCCAAGCAGCACGAGCTGCAACCCGCAGCGCTGCAGAGCAGCCTCAGCCATGGGGCCCTTCTTCCATGGCTGCGACATGGCCACGGAGCTCCTGCTCTGCAGAACAAAGATCACACCTACTAGAGGTAACACTGGCCAGAGAACATACAGTGAGCAAGAAGGGGAAAAAAGAGCCTGTGAGCAGGAAGGAGCCTTGGTCTGGGGCTCCGGGCTCTTACCTGTCCAAACATCTGCCGCTGAACTCCTGGCTTTGAGATCCAGGGGGCAGGTAAATGTCCATCTCCTCCTGTCCTAGAGGATGAGGGGAGGAAGCTGGCAGATACACTGCTGTCCAGACATGCAGCGCTCGTACATGGCACACAGGATGCAGCACCTGCAACAACCATCACATTCAGAGAAACCACTAAAGAAAACCTCCTCAGCCAGCTCCCTTCCTGCCCTCTGTGCCCGGCTGTGCACGAGCCTGCAGAGCCAGAAGCTCTGCTTACCTGCTCGGAGCCCGGCATGTAGAGAAGATTGTGGAAGTTCTTATTGCCAGCGCGCAGGAGGGACCACACGGAGCAGGTTCTCTTGTAGATGTTGTGCATCTCGCGCTCGCACGGGCTGTTCCCCAGGAAGGTGCCGTAGAGGCAGGAGTACGTGTGCTGCACCAGCTTCACCTGCCGCACAAAGAGCGACGCCCGTCAGAGCTGCTGCAAAACAGGGTCCCCTGGCCCGAAGGGCAACATCTTCCACCCTCCCAGGACAGCTCCTGGGCTTCCCACCCAGCTGGGTACCTCAGTGCTGTCCTCTCCATCAAGAGGGCAGGACAAGGACAGGGATCACTTAGATCAGTTGACTGATGCCTTCACTTTAATAACATATCCATCCCTCTATAACCACAACCTATATTATCTGATAATCAGAGATTAGCTTTCACTCCACCATTTTTTCTTAATGCTTCAGACTCATATCACTCTGAGATGAAGAATCAGGCTTCTGAGCAAAACAATGCTCTGAACCTGGGGGAACCTGGGGAAAATGTGATAAAATCAAAACAAAACAAAAACCACCAAGCAAAGAAAACCAAAAAAATCTCAGAATATAAAAGTCTTCATCACTGGCCAGCCCAGTAGAGGTGCCTGTAATACCCCCTGGGAGAAAACAGAATGTACAAGCAGCTGAGGAGAGGCAGACAGGAGCACGGCATACTGAAGCAAGTCAGAGTATGAAAAAGGGCAGGGTTGGACCTACACAGTGACCTTGTTTCAGCCATGCCAGTAGGAAAGTCCAAGAAACACTTAAACACTTTCCCATTTTTTTACAGAATTTAAATTTTGCATCTTTCAATTGGAGCAGCATAAAATGTCACAGCCCTCTCGCCACCTCTGCTCATGTCTGCTGAGTAATTGGGATGTTTGCTTGCGTGTTTCTTACCAGGAAAGCTTCATTGAATTCAAAGAGGCAAGGGAATTGCTTCAGAAGTTGATGAACAGCATCCAGCCACTGCAGAAACACCGGGCACTGCTCATTCTGATCTTCCACCTTCTCTTGGTGACCACAGCGATCACCAAATTTGTGACCAAAATCCAGCCAGTCTGATTCAACAAGCACTTGGAAGCCCTGGGAATAAAAGGGAATGTTACCTGCAGGCAACTTCGCTGCAGGACAAGGCAAGCCCTATTTGTCAGTAGTGCAGGGCTGCAAAGGAGGCTACGTTAGCGCTTGGCCTGGGAGCAAAGCTACCTGAAAGTCAGAGATTTCCAAATACAAAATAGCAGCTGTTATCTCCATATCAAACAGGACATAAGTATATAAGTATATAAGTATCAAACAGGGCGTAAGTATAGGAAACAGTAGAGAAGCAGCTGAACCTTGAACACGAGAACATTTACTAAAGTACTAGAAGCTGAGCAAGGGTGTGAGTGTGAGATACAGCTCATGCAAAACAGACAGGAAGAGTACATGGGAAAACCCAACAGCCACAAGAGCAGCTCAAACTCCACTGAGCTGCTGCTCCGCTAAAGACAATTCTCCCCATGTTCTTCCTGCAGAGATTCAAAAGACCAAAGCTGCCTTTTCACAGACACAGAACAGCAGAGCAGCAGAACTGGTACCTCCATGGTCCTGTAGTAAGGGTCCAGCAGGATCTTTGCCAGGGCCACGATCTGCGGAGTCCTGTCCCAGCCATCCGAGCAATGGACCAGCACTGGACGCCCTTCTCTGTCGACCGCGTTGGCGACCAGGACTGCTGCCTTTAGCATGACAGAAAGGTGCTGCAGCCACTTGGTGCTCTCCAGAGCTGAAAGCCAGCTAGAGTGTGTGCAAAAAGAAAACAGTTGCTTAGCTTTCCAGTGGAAAACAAAATACATATTATCCAAAGACCTCTTGGAGTCCTCAGTGAAAACCATCTCTGAAAGAGAAATCGGCCAGTCTGGGACTAAGTACAAGGAACACAACAGTTAATTTCAGTTTTTCCCAGACAACCACTTGAAATCTTTTAAAAAATCTTCTGAAAAGACACTTAGTTAAGTCTCCCAGTGCTGCAATCCCTTCTGGATTACCAAGGATCAGAATGAGCAACATTCAAGCACTAGAAGCACTTTCCTATCCCTCCAATTTCTGACCCTAAACTCTTGGAGAGGATAAAGGAAGCAGCGAGGAGAAAAACAATAGTCCTCCAGGACATTTAGCAGATGCAGTATCCAATTCATTTAGAGAGAAAGGTCACTTACTTGCTAGGATCTGGCACCTGGCTGCAGACAGCACGCAGATACTGAAAGCTGTTCCGGATGGAATGGATGTTGGCCATGCCCATGAACACAACTTCACAGTTTGGGTAATACTCTGAATACACAGACAGGAGGGGAGGGAAAAAAAAAGAAAGAAAAAAAAAATCACCGAGTGCTGCTGCCACTGAAGCAAGTGTCTCCATACCCGTGGTTTGGTGTCCCCCCTCCCCAGCAGCGCTCCTAGTCTCCGGCAGCAGGGAGGCCCTTATCGTCCCAGCAATGTATCCGGGACGCTGACCTCTGCAGCGCTGAGGAGGGCTCACGGCCTGGATGCCAAAGCACAGCCCTGGCTCAAACTGTGCTCCAGGACCCGCCAGGAACAGCGTGTTGAGAGGAGGGTGCTCAGCCCCACGCACCTTCACACTCGCAGCCTCCTCCCTTTGCTCTGTTGGCGACGGCCGCCGTGTAGGACCTTGCGTCGAGGATGAGCAGCTTCTGAGGAGTGCCAGCATTCTCCACCCCCGAGCACGCCGTCAGCGACGAGTCTGCAGGGACAGCCCGGGCTGAGCTCGCGGCAGCCGCTGTGCCGCCACCGAGCGCTGGCCGAGCACGGGCTCCAAGGCCTATCCCCCGATCAGAGGGGACAACATGCCCAAGACCATCAGTGTAGAGATCAAGTTTAAACCCTCCCTTACAACCGCCCGACCTGCTGCTTTCAGCAAAGCAAACGCGGTGCTGCCCATAACCCGCTGCCGGGGCGCAGGGAGCTGCCCGAGCCCCGCTTTGGGAGCGCGCGAGGGAGCCGCTGTCTCACCGAAGTCGGCGTCGCAGGGCTCGCTGCCGTCGCTGCCCCCGCCGGGCTGCGCCGCGCCGCCCGCCTTGGCTCCGGGGTTCAAGGCACACGCTTTGGCAATGGATGTCACCAGGTACTCGTCGTCAGCGTTGCGCCAGCCCCACCAGCTGATCTCGGGCTGGCTGCAGCGAGCAATGACCGCCCCGTTGCGCATGTGTCTGCAAGGGAAGCGAGAGCCTCAGGACGCCCTCCGAAGAGGTGAGGAAGCATCTCGAGACTTTAATTCTCTCATTTATCTACATATATTGTGCCACCATCCTCGCTGCTTCATTTACTGCGTCCGCCCTCACAATCCCCCAGTGGAATAGCACGGGGCATTGCAAATAAACACGGCCTGTGACAGCAGCAGCCCAGAGCCCGGCACGCAAATCAGGGAGGTGAGGAGCAGCTAACGGGGCTGCAGAGCGAGGCCGCAGAGCAGCAGCTCACTGGGGCGTTTGCTGGGGCGTTTGCAGGAGCAGCCTGCGCCCGTGGGCAGCGGCACCTTGGGTGGACCCCAACTCAGACGGGTCCAACGGCCACGGCCAGGCCCCGACACCCACTACAAGGAACAGAGGGTCCCGCACAAGGGGGAGGCTGCCAGTTGTTTTAGTGCTAAGTAATTAGAGTGCAAGAGAATTTTAAATAATTACAGTTATACTTTGAGCAAATAATATTTATTGTAGTACTAGTCTGTGCTCTCATTATTATATTTTTTTTCTCCCTTCAAGCAAGTGCTGTTGTTAAGCCATCTGATTTATTGGTTGTAAATTAGGAAGATTATCTCACTATGCGCTAGATTGGCTTGTTTCTGGGCAGAGGCTTGAGCTGGGGTTTATGAATAGCCCCTAAAATGTGAACCCTACCCTATTTGTTAGCAATGAAGGCCTGGCAGAAGGGGTAAAGTAGGAATAAATGCTCATTTTTCACATCAACGTATGAGTGAAGTTACTTGCAAAGGGCCTGAGTGGACAATTAAGCAACAAAGTTTAATGGTGATAAAAAATTATCCAGGATAGTCTACACCTGATTGGAAAAGCCACCCAGGATCTCAACGTACTGGGTAATAAAAATAACACGTAAAATTTCACGCTGATAAATGGGATGTTTTTAAAGATGTGCAAAAAGAATCCCTAACTATAATATGAAGCAATTGGGTATAAAACAGCAGTCAAATCTCAGGACAAACACTCTGAAACCCCTGTCTTGTTCTCCAAAAACTTCAGCTCAATGCTCGAGAGAAGCAAAAAAGTTAAGAAATTGTTAAAAGTTATTGAAGAAGAAAAAAAGAACAGAAAATATGATGGCACCACATCTTATGCTTACATCTTCCAAGTTACACATATTTCTTATTAATCCTCCTCAAAAACAATGTAGTACTCAAATACAGCACTCAAATTCAGTACTCGGCGTAGTACTGGAAATGCTACAGCAAAGGGTGAAGGGGCAATCAGAGGTACAGAATAGTTTTGTTGTAGAAATAGCTCAAGCTGGCAATGACTCTGTCACAGCAGAGTGACAAGAATGGATGTGAAAGGCATAAAATGTCAAGGCAAGATGTATATATTGGTTCCAAGGTGCATTAAGTTCATGGAAGGTAGATCCATAAAATGACAGTGAAAATGGCATGCTCTCCTGAATCCCTCTTTTAGCAAATCTGCAGAACATCCGCATACTTGTCCCCCTTGCTAAGTGCCTTCCTTGAGCCTCTCCTGCTGCTCCCTGGCCCTTCTCAGACACACGATACCAAACGGGCAGCCCCAGCACCTCAGTTCTTCACAGCCCCAGTGCCTGCCTCTCCTTACCCCACAGTCCCACTGCAGCAGCCTAAGAACATAAAGATGCAGAGAGAGCATCTGGCCACCCCCTTCCAACCATTTGTCTTGTGGTTGAAACCTCAAAAGCTGCATCACTGGCCAAAAGGGGGACATATAGGGCTAAATCCTAAAGCATGCTAGCACGAGCGTCATTCCATCGCTCCAAGGTGAGCGTGTCACCAGTTGTGACAACAGCTGGCAGAAATAATTTTGCTAATAATTATACTTTCAGGGACAAAATCTCCTTATTCTGTTGAGGGAACTTATCAGCAAACCAAGGAAATTTATTATTGCTCTGAACAGGTAATGTTGATGAAGCCCCTGAACCAAAGACTTCCCAAGAAAGAACATCCATGTTCAGCTGAGTGGAAACATTGCTGTCCTTGTTCTTCTGGTGCTGCTCTGTGTTGCAAGGTGAACGGAGGAGCAGTGGCTCCCAGGAGATCCGTTCTGCGGAATGGTAACACACACAGCAGCCAGGGCTTTGTTTATCCTGCTAATGAAACGGAGCCAAGGGGCAGGCTCGGTGCTCCCAGGCTGCTGTGCTGGCACCCCCACAGCCCTGCCCGGTGCCAGCAGCACCGGGACAAGGCGGGCGCCGCGCTGGGAACTGCTCCCAACAGGCGCTCGGGATGCGATCCCTCTGCTCCGGGGTGCAGAGGAAAGAGCTCAGCTGTGGCAAGGGGACATGTGCGAGGCCATCTGAGCGTGGAGCCAGGGACAGCCTGCTAAATGCAGTGCTACTGACAGAGCCATGCTAAATTCAGAAAGTTTCATGGTTCCACAAGATAAACAGTGCAAAAAATACTGGTCTTGAGGTAGCCAGTTTCAAGAGACATAAGGGTGGTCTCACAAAACAAACACGGCCAGCACTGAGGAGCGTGAAGAGACCAGCAAGCAGAAAGGCTGACCAGTGTCTGTGGGCCAGGCAAGCCTGAGCAGTGAGGGCCTTCCCAAGGCAGGGCTGTACCCACACCACGGCTCTACATTCTCCTGCAAATTCCCCAGCACAGGCACAGGAAGCATTTCGGTTCGTTTCTTGCTTGGGACTTTTGCAGAGATTTTCCCCAGAGAGTAATGTCGTTGCCCTTGAAACAGAGAGCTGGAAGACGCTCTAGCATTTTAACTTACATGGACATAATTATTCCTTAGGGATTCTCAGTTTAGACATGAAGCCTTTTCAGGATTCAAAGTTGGAGTAGAAAGTGCCTCTACAGCTTATCAGTTAAGGTCCCCCCCAGACTCATGCAGAATACATGGGTAAAGCATATTTGGTCCGCCAGCACATGCCATCCGACCTATAACCATCATCCAAGCAGCAGCAACTAATTTCTTTTAAATCTTCCCTCTGTTATCTAGCCAAACGAGTGCTCCTGCACCCCGGAAAGCCAAGCAGCTTGGGTTAAAACACAAGAAAGAGCTGAGAGGGTTCACAAAGCTGCTGCCTCTCCGCCGTCACTTACACGCACCTCAGCTGGCAACCTTTACGCAAGTGTTTTCAGCTTCCAAGTCCCTGGATTAGAGTCCTGGCCCCTTCCTTCGTGCCCAGGAGGCCGAGAGGGAGCGCTCAGCTCTGCAGCTCCCTGCTGCCTCCGCGCCACCGCTGCGGCGCGACGGGGCAAGGCCGCTCAGGAACCGTCAGGCAGAGTCTCAAGGTCTTATGAAAGTGGCTGTGCAGACAGAGGAAACTGGCAGAGAGCATCCGTCTCCCTTTGCAGCCAGCTAAATAATTCATCGCATCCTTTGCGTTGTTTTAAAAATGGACTGTGTCTGAGGCTCCTGCTGTGCTCCTCCACTGCAGACAGACACATGGAGATCTGTATTTCTATAATGTTTAAAAAGCTAAATTATACTTTTTTTGTATGGAAACCGGTAACATGATACGTTCAGTATCATATGATTTACAGATCTGACTGTGAACCACTGAATTCAGCCCTGTTCTCAAAAAAAAAACCCAAACACATCCAACAAAAAACCCTCTCTCAACTTTACTAGATAGTCTTGTAGTTCCCGAGTCACTGAGCACTTAGTGCTCTTAGGATACATTCATGCAAGCCCACTTGTTCCCAGAGCTGAGTGCTAGGCTGTTGTCTCCTTGTTACAGAAGGAGAACACTCCAGAAACAGGCATGACCCTTGTGGACTCTGCTGGCCAAGAAGACTTCAATCTTGAGGGCAAAGGCTAGTAGAGAATGCGTGGGAATGAGATACAAAGTGGGCAAGCACCCTTGGTTGCCCCATCTTATAATGTAACTTGTCAGCATCTTCTAATCTGATCCCTGGCTGCAGAGGGTTACAGCTCAGCCTGTGAATTACTGGGTACCATTGCAGTGATGTTATAAAACTCTGAACAGAATTGTTCTAGCCTTCCATTTCTTTCAGACACATCACTCTCCTACAAATTGTTTAATAAGACATCACCTCCCCAAACCTTGCTTTATTTTCTGCATAGCCTCTTGCATTTTAAAGCACGTATATATTATTTCTGGAAGGCTCCTCTGCTCAGGGAATAGGTACTGTTCATATTTACCTGCTAGAAAAGAATCAGCTTCCAGCCGTGTGCAAACATTGCAACCTACCCGCTAACTAAACATTCTCAAACTCTCAGAACTCAACTAAAGCAAAAATGATTTCCGGCTGGGTATTAAAAGGTATATCGAGGCCTTACTAACTGGTAGATAGAGGAGCCACAGAGCAGGCCCATTTTGGCTGGGATTTCTTTTAGAACTAGCAGTTAGGCAAATACCAATCCCAGAAAAAGTTTAGAAACTCCCAGAAGGACAAGCCTAATTCCAGGTTGCTTTCTTGTTCCAACTCCCATAGGAGGCGAGTCACCCACATCTTTATATCCAGCTGAAAGTAGGAAAGAAGCAATAGTTCCTGGAACATCTTTTCTCCCTTCTGAAGAACATCCTGCGTTTTATCATCAGAGATCGAGTTCCTAGCAAGGCTCACGTGCGGTGGGAGGAAAAAGGGTCCTGGGAGCAGGCACTGCTGCACAGCCCCGGCACCCACCCGGCTTCCCAACACTGAGCAAGAGAGCCTGAAGGGAAAGGACAGCCCCGGGGGGTGGCGTTGAGGCGATGAGCGGTGCTTTGCTTTTGTTTTTACCTGTACACCACAACAGGGATCCTCTTCCAAGATCTGAACGACGCCACGTTCTCCAGCTCCTTGTCAGTAATCCAGACAGGAACCAGCAGCTTCTGGGGATAACTGGAACAAAGCCTAGAAAAGAAGGCAACACGGCAAGGTGACAACACAGCAACCAGAATCTATGCTGGATAGACCATGCAGAGACGGAAAGCAGGAGCTGCTCAGATTTCTCCTAAAGTCAGACAAACTGACAAGGGGCATCTAAGAGCAGTGTCCGCTCCAGACTGCGCCCCACGCTGCTTGTGTCAGGGCAGAAGGGAAGCGGGTCAAACCAAGAGGCAAATTCCAGATGGTGACGGGTGTTCCCTTGAGTCCAGGTCATCCCTCCAGCGCAGCCGATGGCGGGAGCAGGGCACAGCACACAGGGATGCTGCATTTGGGATCCTAGTGAGGACTCGCCTGACGTGTGAGAAGATGGGAGCCTTCACATGGTGCCTAGACAGCTTCTTGGAAGCTCCCAGGAAGGAGGCTACCACGGAGAAGGGGAATTTAGGAAGCAAAATTTAAGCTAACAGCTGAGAAGCTGCAGACCAGTATATCTGTGATGCATCCGCTGAAATGCTTTTTGTTCCACATGTAAAACTGGACAGGGAATCAGAGAAGCCCAATTTCAATGTGTGCCTGAGAGTAATGGTACCTGACAGGAGGCCAGCCTCTACTAAGGTATGGAGGAAAATTTGGAAGATCTAAAGTCTATACACTGGACTTCATCTAGATCTAAACAGAAAATTAAACATTACAGGAGCTGTCTGAAACTAAAAACTGACTTGATATAGCACTTCTTCTAAAAGTTAAGTAGCTAAAACTCTGCATCTTAGGAAAGTGATAAAACAGATGGTAATAATATTCAGAAAAGAAGTAAAAGGAAAGTTTCAAGAAGTTAACCCAAATTTAAGGAGGGTGCATAAAAACAGGCAATGAGATCAAGACAAATGCATGTGCACTTCTAAGACTAGATTTCAAAAAAATAGAGAAACTGAAGAGCCAGGGTAAAGGAGCTGCTGACTTATCCAAATCTTATAAAACTGATATAAGGAAAATAACCTGAGTTTTGGGGGATAAGTTTGATAGTCTGAGACAGGGAATATGTAGTGAATAACACTTAAGAAGTGTGAAAGGAAAGTGTGAGGCCACATCAAATTACCAAACAACTAACAATGTGCACAAGGACTGGAACCCCTGATGCTAAAGGGAATCAGAAAAGCACCAGGGCTTTTCTACCAGTGGTCAGAGCATGCTGGAAACGTCTGCGAGAGGCTGAGGGAGATTCAGAAGGGCTGGAAGGGCAGAAACTGCAAGGAAAACTTGTGCAGCGCCCACGTAAAATGCGGACGTGCCACGACGTGATGCCAAGGCTACATGTTTAGATGCCATCACCTGCTTCTTGGTGCCCTCAACTGAACAATATGGAGGACACATAACTCCTTAGTCATGAACATGCACATAGCTACTCCAGGCTAGAAAAACTGGAGGAAAAAAAGATCATTTTGTAACCATGACCATCGCACAATGGTAAAATTCAACAATATTTTTAGAGCGGAAATTCCCCCATCACTGTAATGTATCAGCTTCAGAAAGGGGAACTACATAAAAAAAAAAGCTTTTCTTGAAATGAGAGGAAAAAGCAAGAACAGGAAAAGCTCGCAGGTAACATTGCTGGTTGTTTAAACATACTCTTCTGGGCATCGGAGAGCTCAAAAAATCAAAGAAACAAGCAAAAGAAAGCAGGAGGAGCTGGCAGACTGAACCAGTCAGCAAAGGACAGGCTAGAAGGGCATCCTGCAAAGAGGGGAAGTGTTTCTAAATGACACAAACCCAAAGAGCCAAATGTAAAGCTAAATTAAAACTAGTAAAGGGACAACAAGAGATGTCATGCAGGTTTTGAGGCTCTGAAGGTCTCATGGATGTGCAAGATCATAACAGAAAAGCAAAGATATTTGGCCTGGTGTTCACCAGAGAAGTGCATAAAGGTGTTCCCATATCTACTCCCCTTTTACAAGGGACAAACTGGAGGAAAAGAGTAACATGGAAACATCAGCAGCAAGCATTTTAGCATTCATTGCTAGAAATGAAGAGGGACTTGTCACCAGGACTAGACAATATTCACTCAACTGTTCCACAGCCACCCAAGTATGCAGCAGGTCAATGATTAAGTGAGATGTGTAAGCTATTGCTTACATTGGCTGGAGCACCAGGGGAGTGAAGGTGGCAAACACGCTATCCAGGTTTTAAAAGGTCTCTGGGGAGAACGTGGGAAAGCACCCGGCTCCGACCTCCCTACAAAGGCAGCGGCTGCTGCGTCCGGACGAGAGTAAATACGGACGCTCGGGAAGAGTCAACACAACTTCTGTGGGGGAAGCCATGCAACAAGGAGCACCTAGAGCTGCCTGTACTCACCACGGAACAAGCGGGTACAACCGATGCGGCTGACGGGCTTTGGCTTCACGGTTGGACACGGTTCATGGACGGGCAGCAGGACTGCAGTGGCCCTCGCACTACACTGACCCAAGCCACCAAATGACAAGGTTTTTAAACTGTAATATTTGATTGCAGAAAAAGTTGTTTTATGCAGTAAAGCAACTGCGTAAGTCAACACAAGTCAATGCCTACAGAACAGGGCTGGCAAAGCCTCTCCTTACATGGAAAGCAGCAGCCATATCAATGAAAGACGAATATTCACGATAACTGCCAGTTTTATCACTGCAGGTCCTAATAATCCTTGAAGACTTATTGTCTAAACATTCGTAGGGCAAATACAAGCAAGAATGCTAAGTACCTCTCTTCTCATGCGAGCAAAATATTAAAATTTGTAGGAAAAAAAAACAAAATAAGAGAAAAAATGAATTAGGAGTGGTCACAGAAACAAGAAGACACATTCAGCTCTCTCCAACTCAGAGCAACTACTTCCAGATGAAATAACCAACAATAAAGTTGCAACTGTAAATAAAGACCAAGGAAACAAAGACCGATACCATCACTGAAAGATGACTAGTTTTTTTTTTGTTTGTTTTGTTTTGTTTTTTTAAGAGAACTACGTGTGCACAAATCCCACCAGCTTTGCAGCCAATAAGCAAGTTTCCAGCTGAGACAACACAGGCTCATTAGATGAGGTCTTTCAGAACATGCAGTCTTCTAGGTATACAAACCACTGAAGATGCAAGAGCCACGGTGAGATTATGTAATAATTTTATTATTATGGTATGCTGAAATAGTTTACTTTTATCATGACCGAAGGAGTGGTGATTACATGCCTATATTGCTCTGGTTTTATGATGGCTGTCGCCAGGAGGAAGATAATAGTTCCCAGATAAGACCATCTCGGAACAGACTTGAAAGAAAATGAACAAAGCCATTACCTTGGAGTATCCTGTCTCTAGCCACACTATTTTGCCAACGCTGGGAAATGAAAGATAAAAAGAACTATAAACAGTTAAAAAGTAACCTGATTCCTGTGAATAGAGGCAGGTGGTAATGATCAAAAGCCAAAGCATGATTTAAAGCCACCCTCCCCGGAGCAGCAAGAGAGAACTGGTTTCTGAGTTGCACAAGCAAATTACACCACCTTGAAGATCTTGGGACGTCTGCAGGAAGCCGGGACCTGCCAGGTTCCCCAGACAGGAACTCAGCAGACGCTAGGAAAGTAAAAGCAGGTCTGCAGGTCTCCTTTCACAGTCTTCTTCAAAAAGCAAACATCTGTCTTTAGAGAAGATTGCTCTAGCGCTGGCCATAACTGCTAGGAAGTGAAACACAGATAGTTAATCTAAGCTGGACTTTCTCAACAGAGGGAAGCACATCCCAAAATCTAGACTAGAAGCTGGGGAAAAGCCCAACTGCCTTCAAAGACACGCAGTGACTCTGGCTAGGCCAGGGACAGGCTTCCCACTCCAAAACTGAACAGTTCAGAAAACCAATTTTTATTTGATGCTCTTGGATAAACTACATAAATGCCATCCAAGCAATGCAAAAGTCCAAAAGCAGTGATGTGGTCCGTATGTCCAAGCGGAAATTGTAAATCAAACCCTAAATATGGTGCGTGATGCTTGGATTTCTTAGGAAGCAAGTGAGAGAACATAACAGACAAAGAATGGCGAAATTCCACTGGGATTTCCCCAAACCGGTGTTTCTGGGGCTTCTCAGAGACTGGCCTCCAAAAACGATGACCTGAATCCATCTAGTATACACAGGACAAGGAGGCCTCTACTAACGGAAGCAGAGAAAAGGCTGAGGGATACGAGTCATGTTAAGAAAAGGGATACAGAATATTCAGAAATGCACGTCAGTCAAAGCTTAATAAAATCCTGCTGCTGTTGGCTTAATGCCACCTACTGCAAAGCATGTGGAAGCAGGAGCTTCTTCCTGAGCTCCTCCGAGTGCTGGTGGGAAGGACCTTCGAGGGATCTCCACTCCAAACTCGTGCTCACAGTGGGACCATCAGTCCTGTGCCACGTGCTCTAGGTGACCCTGCATGTGCAGGACGGGTTGGACTAGATGACCTCTAGAGGTCCCTTCCAACCTTAACCATTCTGTGATTCTATGATCCCCAACGTTGAATCGGGTGGCCATGGCTTTGTCTACCTGACACTTGTCTACCTGAAACCCTCCAGTGAAGGACATTCCTCACCTCTCTGGGGGTCCCCTTCTCCTGAGGAAGTATTTTCTTCCCCAAGGCCCAGTCTTTGCCCCCTAAGCTCCAACTTGTGGCCACTACCCTTATGTGTATTACTGGCCGCTCCCAGAGAGTTAGGCTCCATCACCTTCGTAGCTGCCTTTCAAGCAGTTGTAGGCTGCAAGCAGATCACCATTTGGCTGCCTCTTCACCAGATTAAACAAGACCAGGTCATTCCAGGTCTCATTACTGGCTGTGCTCCCTACATTTCTCCAGTTTCTCAGCATCCCTCCGTAACTGGGCTGAATGGCTGCCCTCCTTTATGGAAACTTGGTATTTTTTCCCCCTTTCAAACAGTGTGAGAACTTCAGAGAAAATGACAGACTAGAAAAGCAACCCTGTGATGGAGGAATTCTTCAGGCTCCAAAAAGTCTTCAAGGAAGACCCATACCCACAGATGCAACCCTGTGATGGAGGAATTCTTCAGTCTCCAAAAAGTCTTCAAGGAAGACTCACAGACTGCAAGCTGCACAACTCAGCATTTACAGCAACTGATGCCAGCCCTGATGTTTGGGCTGTATTTCTTCTCCAGTATCCTGATTTGAAGGAAGGAAGGAGGACCCAAACTCATACTCTGGTCGAGCTGAGAGTTACCAGGGCCAGGAAGGGGTACGAGCTATTTAGGATTGTGACAGGGAAGAAGAAAAGGAGACTGGGAAGAGCCTGACAGCAGACTACTCACTTGTAATTGTTGTTGATGTCGGAGACTCGCCAGACGTTCTGCAGGTCGAAGCCCATCCTCACCAGCTCCATCTCAAACCGGTACTTCACGTGGTCACCTGGAAGAGCAGAGTAGCATATACTAAGCTAAGCAGAACTGAGGGAATTTAAGCTTATTATTTTCAGCTTTATAATAACTATCAGAGGTTTGAACAAAAACCATAGGCTGTCTGGATGGCAGGGATATTGTTTAGGATGCCAGAGAGACTCGCCCTTCACAGGGGTTCCTCTGCTTATCTGGCAGCAACAAATCTCAGTCTCAGAGCATGAAGTGCATAGAAACAGTTGTCCTATGTTATATCTTAATATAAATACTGAAAAGCTCTTGGCTTCATTCGTACACTGTGGCACCAGTTTCCACAGGTGAATTTATTTAGGCTAGAGAATATCTTCTCTGAAGGACCAGACACCAAATATCTCCTACTTTCTTGTGTCTGAGAGAGGGAAAGATGATGTACTTTACTCTCCCTCTACCAGCAACTTTTGAGTACTTCTCTGCTGCCATTCTATCCATTCCCCCATCCTTCATATAAACTGTGTATGGACATTTCATATGTTCTTTCTGCTCTTATACCAGCACATTTTAAAGTCCAAAATTAGGTTTATCATTCTTTTTTTAATCTTCTCTCATTCACGCTGAAACAGTTCAAAAGACCAACTAACTGAAAGGGATCTTTGTGTTCAAGAGAGGACAAGCTGTTGATCCACAGGAGGGCACCATTACAATATTGGGATTATTTCTACATGTTCCAGTGTTTTACTTTGGTCTGTGTATGAATGAACCTGATCACAGGGATGTCATGGTATTTCTAGGTGTAGAAGAAGTACAGACAGAATCATGTCTACTAGGAAGCCTCAAAGCTGATTACATTTACTATTCAGGGACAAGATTACTTGCTGTCTGTCATCACGGTGAAAGCATGAGGTGTTCTCTTCATTCACAAGGAGAGAGGAACATGAGAAATATCTGTTGCTGCCTTAAGGGCTCCTCATTGTGATTAGTGTTATTCTTTTTACTGTGCTTATTATCCAACTGCATCCAGACATCAGTTGGATATCTAGGTAATCTGGGCCCACGTACAGGATGCCATTGAGCAAGATGGACTTGGGCTATGGCCACAGCAGTAGCTTAGGTCCATGGTCCACGTTATATACCCTGCTCTTCTGAGCAGAGCAGCGTGGGGACAGGCCACTCACTGACCCGGACGGCAGAGATGTGCGTGTTGATCCTCCTCATCAACGCAGACTCCCAGGCACCATGCGTGGTAGGCAAACGCAAAGAGGTCCTCAGGCTTTGCAGGGCGAGCAATGGCTCGAGTCAGCCTCTTCAGCCACTCCTGGCACTGCTTAAAGGTGGAGAAATGGCACCTGCAAACACATATTTGTACCATAGTCAGTGGTTACATATATCCAGCCAACCTACACAGACAAGGAGATCTATTCCACGCAACAGGAAAAAGGAGTAAAACATCAAGCCTTAGAAGAAAATACAAAACACCATAGAGAAACCTTGGCCACAAACAGTTTTTTGAGGGCTTTGATTCCAGTGGCAATGCAGAGGGGGATAAAGTCGATCATGGACCCAGGCTTGGGGTGGTCTTCACATTATAGCAATAGAGCAGATACCTGATTACTTTGGAGTCCTTGCAGACAATGTGAAGCTGGAACATATCCCGGCACTCCACACTTTCCATCATCCTCAAAGGCACCTGCAACAGAGAGATATAGGGTATGACAAGACGTCCCACGTTAACATCCGTGTCTGCTTTGCTCTTAGCTCCATCAAGTGCAGCCACAGCTCTATGAGTAATCATCAGCATCAGGTCATGCTACAAATGCACTCCCAAGTCTATGAAGCTTCATGATCCTGTCTCCTCCAAGTACAGCTCTGACTCCTGTTCCATCCCTGGGCAGTCTCCCACCTTGGCCCAGCTGCTGACGAGGCCTCCCAAGCAGGGTAGCCCCAGGGCCAAACAAAGGTTGCAATAAAAGACAGCAGGCTGAGAGGTAGCGAGAGAAAACCTCAGCTTCTCACTGGCTGACACTTAAAAGGCCTCAGTACAAGACAAGTCCCATGTAGGCTGGCCTCCAAGACACCTCAACAGTCTTAAAATCCCCAAGTTTTGTGTTTGGATGAACAAACAGCACAGGAAAGACCTGATTATCATCCACAAAAGAACGTGTCCCCACAACAGGACCATCCTCACCTCACATGGCAGCTGCACAACCAGCAGCAACAAGAGAGAACATCAGGCCAGGCATCTTTCAAGAGGCAGAGCTCCTGAGCCTCGGGTGATGGAAGCAGGTTATACTCCAGTGAAATACCACAAGAGCTAATAGTTCAAGCAGTGGAAACAGGCAGAGCGAGACTTACATTGATCACAGAATCCTTAAATTTGATGTGAAGCCTGTAGTTGGAGATGGCGATCACAGCATCGTTTGCATGGCCAAGATACTCCACTCCCTCACCCTGCAACACAGTGAAAGGGACCTGGAAGAGAGACATCACTAGTTGAAGAGATACGCAGAGCATTTTGTGCACTGTAAATGCCAAGAGCCACTCTTCCTACTGCCTCTGGAATGCATCTCCTGCGGGAGAGCAGTCACAGCACCACGCTTTGCGTGCACTGCTGAGAGCAGACAGCAGCACCACAGCAGACGGGTCCCCCCTCCCCAGCCCCACACCATGAATCGTCTCCGCGGACACCTCAGGAAATGCTGAACAGCTACTGAGAGCCAGAAAATCTGCAGAGCACCACGAACGCTGCATGTGTCGAGCAAGGGCGTTGGCAGGGAGGGCATCGCACGGAGGGACAGGCTGTTTTGGTCCCTCGCAGACAGAGCAAACACAACTCGGCCACAAGCAGCATGGCCAAGGAAACCAACCCGGACACTGGCCAGGCCCGGGAGGAGCCCCTCTGCGGAGGTGCTGTGCACAGCAGCTCCAGACAGCGCCTGATGAAATCAGAATAACTTGCCCACGGCAGAGTTGCACACACGATCCTGCCGTGACATTTAAAATAACGAGACTGTGAGCAGCATCATGAGACTCACGGGTACCAGCAAACGAATCCAAGCTGGGACCAGTGTCTGCTAAAAGAGCTGTGATGGTATCTCTATACGTAGTTGTTTGTAGGACCGTGATGGAGTTATTTGCTTAGCAAAAATAATAGAAAAAGAATCCAGATAACAGATACACTAACAGTCTGTCTGTCTCTCCCTATCAGCCAGGACATGTTCAGCTATTTTTAAAACAGGAGATGTTGGTAGACAGCCAAGTTTTCTTCCTTTTTTTTCTTTTTTTTTTTCTTCCTCTTCCCCTATCTGGTATTAAGAAGGAAGCAGATCAGCCTAAAATCCATGCAGCTTCTTTTCCTTTGTACCCTTCTTTTGTGCCTCCTTTTCCTTAGCTAAGTAAACTCTTCAGCGTTCCCTGGATGCCACCTACACTAGGTGATTTTGGTGACCAATTAGCAAAAAGGTCACCAAGATTTATCATTTCAGCCAAAGCTCTTTACTTGCCAGACAGGGCAGTTGATGAAACAATTCATTATACTGTAATTAGAACAAGTCTGACCATGTTGTCATTTCTAAACTATTTCTAGGGCTTTGGCTATACGCTTCCTAAAAATGAATTTCCTGGATTCCAGACTTCATGTGGCAATCCTGCTGACAACCTCTCCCTCCCTAAGTCATTTGGAGATGTTAACAACCCTAAAGTGGCACCTGTCTGAAAACTGTTTAGAAATTTTAATTATCTGACATGAAAACAGTTTTCTCTTCATCTCTGCAGTTTACTTTGTGTGCTTGCCAACACTGTTCTTAGCTGGCATGTTTCTTGTGCTTGTGCGACTCTGTCACACAGAAGCAGAAGGGAGAGAGATTCTTTAAAAAAATGGGAGAGAAAAATTGTAAGATCTGACAAAGGGAAATCCTGGAATAAACTTGCAAATATCCAAGTACAGTTTGCTATCAAGTGGATGGTATCTTTTTAGATTTCACGTCATGCCAGAGTAACAATTTACTGAATGCAAATTACTGTTGGGGAAGGGTGAACTTGGAGGTCCACCACGCAGGAGACTGAAGCAGGTCATGCTTTGCCAGGTGCTCTCAGCTCAGAATCATCTTGGAGAATTTGCCTTCCAAAGACTACAGACCCGCAGCCTTGACGCTTCCCTGCCCCTCCTCAGTGTGCGGCACTTGGCACGTTGCCTGCACAGCCAGTCCTCCAGTTGCCACATTTTAGTCCTTGTTTTTATCAGCACCATTTAGCAAGACACTGCGAACCACAGAGCACACTCAAATACTGCAGTGGCAATAAGAACATAAGAGCTTGGCAAGGGCCACAGGAGGAGGACGTGCACTGGGACAAGGTGGCAGTGGGCAATGTTAAAGGAAGTAAAAAACACTGGGAGGTTTTGGCTCCCTCAGTCCAGACTATTATTGTTGCTGCACAGCAGCAACTGTACCTGGGTCCTTTTCAAGGGCCTTTTGCAGCAGGAGGTTGGCACCGCGAGGAGGTTTCTCTTTCCAACAGCTCTGCAGCAGGGATGTGCTAGGAGCAATGTACATTAGGGCTGGAGGAGCTGTTGCAATGTGGGATGCTCCTGCCATGCAGAGTGCAGTCGAGCTCTGATGTCCTCCCTGTCCCAGAGCGGGTCTATCCGCTGCCGAGCCAGGCAGCCTCACAGGGCCTCGGCGCCGGCAGAGGACAGGGAACACCCGGGGCAGCTCCGTGTTGCATCATCCTTGAGCCACGTTTCCAAGCAGCAGATGCAGCACTGCACAAATCACAGCACCTCGCAGGGCCGGGAAGGAGACCAGCCCAGGCCACAGCATGAGCTGCCTTCATGCACGCAGCACTGATGAACCTACGGCCTGCAAAGCACGGCTGCAAGCGCTCTCGGGTTTCACACTGCCATAAAAATCAAGCCCGCTGCATCCCAAAGAGGGATGTTTCTGTTTTCTTCCCTCCTTACCTGCAGTGACTCTTCCTCCTTTACGAGCTCCTTTGGGGGGAACAAGTCCTTGGCCTGGATATACTCCAAACTAGGAGGGCCTTCTTCACCCTGCATGGCAAACAAAACAAACACTGAGCGCGGTCCCAGCCTCCACGTCAGCGCAGGCGATAAGAGAGCGAAATCCAGGCAGCTGGATCCTGCCGGCACCCTCGCGCCCTCCCTGCAGGATCCGACACAAGGATAAATCTTCAGCAGCTGAGTCAAGGCCCTTCCAGCAGCGAAGCAGATACACCTCGATGATGCACAAGAGGTCAGCACATCTGACTGCTCGGATGGTATTTTGTCCAGTCACAGCAAGGGCTACCCTCCGTTACCTTTATTATGGAACCACAGCAGAAACTCCACAGGATGGAGGGTTTCCAGCTACCTTTTGTCTTTTACTTACTCTTTTCCTCTGTTACTTTTACAAGTAACTCCCCTCTGGGAGGTTTTTATTTTCACTCTTAACCCAAAGAAATTGGAAGAGCTTGAGACTTTTGGAAGAGATTAGGAAATGTGAAATGTAAATCCCCCAGCTATTGCAGACAAGTACGTCCAACTTGCAGCACGCGCCACTGGTTGTTGACAACACCAAAACAGGGCATTTTTCCCCAGGGCACTGAAAATGTCTAACCCTCAATGAGATGGAAACTCTGGAAATTCCACAAAGGCCTTAGAGTTGGTCTCTGAGGGGTTGGATGCAAGCACTGCAGAAGAACGTCAGCAAATGAACCGCTAAGGGAGCACAGGTATAGCAATTTCCTTTATGAGCCTAATACTAGTCTGAAAGAAGTAACATGACTTGGGCTTCCTCCACATTTGGCAGCCAATCTTCTCCTTAAGAGTGGAGGCCTCCTTATTTTCAGAAGCAAGGACCCATGATCCCTGGAAAAGTGGACAAGAGCATCTCAATTTGGGCTTGTGAATCTCGAGTCCCTTCCAAAATCCCAGTCCCAATTCTTAGCTGACCCTGACCCTTACTCTGCCTGCCTACCAACTCACTCCACAGGCAAGCAGGTATCCAGACACTTCATACAGAGGATGATCACTGCTGAGGGTCAAAAATGGTACTGATTTCACATGCTGAAGTTATGTCAGCGTAGGGACATCTTTAGAACGCCTCTTAAAAGCTAGTTAGTTCCTTCTACAAACTCCCAAGTTTTTTCTAATTACAAATCCACTAGGAATTCTAGCATTTATTAGCATTGCCCAGTTCTGCAAGCATTAAACAACAAAAAACTAAAACAAAATACCTTTCCGGCTAAGTCATCTAGGCTAGAATCCCAAATTTTGATCCAAGGACCCTAGACTTCTGATTCAGCTGCATTTAAAGTGATGCCAAATTACCTCATGTTTTCATTGGAGATTAAAAAGGAACCAATACCAGCATTCCCTTGCAGATCATATTCAGCGCTGAGTGCGAGACTCGGAAGCATCCTTGTCCATCCCCGCTGTGAGGGGTCACGGCGCTTCCTCAGCAGCTCACCAGGCACCCAGCATAGCTCGGGGATGCACCTGCTCCCCTGGCCACCGCGTCTCCGCGCCGAAAGCTCCCCGGAGCCGGGGGGCAGCCGGGGGTCCTGCATGCGCCGGCTGGCTCAGGTAGCGAGCAGGGAGCGCAGGGGAGCACAAAGGAAAGGCAGCGCTGCGAGCAGCGCAGGCAGGGCCCGCAGCCGCCACACAGACCCTCTTCTCCAGTCGCCCCTTGGCGGCTCACAAAGAAATCCCCGTGAGCAGCAGCAGCTGGAGCAGAGCAGCCCGGGGTCCCTCCGCAAGCCCGGGGGTCCTTTGGGCCTTGCTGGCATGTGGCACGGCCGGGAGCCCGGTGGCTCGACCTGCCCTCACCCCTCCCGGAGCACCAACGCGGTGCGGAGCTCAGGGCCGCTCTGCTCTCACGAGCCGCCGTCCCTCAGGGCCAGCCCTCTGACCCCCACAGCTCCTGGGGAGCTCTCTGGAGAAAGGGGTCTCAGACCTCCCTTTCCAGCAGGTATCAAAGACAGGCTGCTCAGGACCCTCTCCTAGTGGCAAGCCCTGCTGGCAGCTCGTACGGGAGAGCCTGGCACGCTCCTGCTGGGAAGGAAGGGTAAGCGAGGGCAAGAGCACCGAGGTCCCCCGGGGTGATTTTCCAGCTGCAGGCAGGGAGCAGCGGGGGCCAACTGGGCTCCCTCGGCCAGGCCTTCGGCCGGCTCCAGCCGCGGGCCGGGCGCTGCTGTGCCCTTGGGCCCGGCAGGGAGCGGCGACGGGCAGCAGAGCGCGCGCGGGAGCCAGGGAATTCCCTGCTCACAAAGGGGAGGCCAGCGCGACCCAGCAGCACCTCAAGCCGAGAGGATGCAGAGCAGGGAGGATGCGCAGCCAGCCTGGCCTCAAGGACAGGCCAGGTCTGGGGCCCCTGGCGAGAAAAGCTGGCTGATAGCCCTGCTTGCGGACACGGAGCTGCGGGGAAGGGAGGAGGAAGGAAACGCGAGGCACTTACAAAGCAGTTGAGCATGGAGCAGGAGACGCGGCCTGGCAGACTCATGTTCATTTCCAGAGGTGGCAGCGGGGCCGGGCGCACAAAAGCCGCATCTCCTGCACGCGGCCCCGGGCTGCTGCGCGGGGCTGCTGCTGACAATGGAGGGAGGGCGGGCGGAGGACGGGCAGACTCCACCTCCCTCGCGGGGAAGCTGAGCTGGGCTCTGCCATCTAAGCGTCTCCCTGCCAGGCTAGGCAGAAAATGGAGAAACCACCCGGCAGGGGTGGCCTGAAGGGACCCCGCTCTGCTGCCGCTGCCTCAGCCCGGGGGATGCAGCGCGCGGGCGGCGCCCTCCTGTCAGCACCCACTGGGCGTCGCTCCGAGGGCCCCGCGACAGCAGGGGCCGAGCAGCTCCACAGCCTGGCAGCACCAGGCCCTCCACCCTGCAAATGCCCTGCGGCAAATTAGGGTCCTCCTGGCAGCACAGCTGCTTCCCAAAGTCCTCTCCGCACGGCCAGGAAAGGAAGGACAAAGGGGTCCCGCTTCCACCACCTGCAGTCCTTCCTAAAACATTCCTGAGCCTGTTATTCCTCCCTGGAGGAATTGCTCCTGCAATTGGGATTAGCTGGAGGCTTTCAGCTCCTGCCAGCACCCAAACACGGGTGCTCGTGCCCCACTGCAGACGAGGTTTCACGGGGCCACCAGCAGTTCATTCCCATCCCTCGGGCAGTTAGCTCCACGGGGAAGCTGCACTGACTCCAACCTAGCCACGTTTGCAGACCATGAGGCAGGGCTTTTGGTGCAGGAAATGTGGTGGGGTTGAACACCCTGGCCCCAAGGGCTAACTTGGTGTTAGCCAAAACCATGAGCAGAGAGCAAGTTCTCCAGGCTGCAGCTGAGCCCGTCGCAGGAGCCACACTGCGAGCAGCCCCCTGGGACATCTCCATGTCCAGCAGCACCCGTGGTTCTGCCCTCCACCTCCCGCCGCGGCCAGGGCGCTGGGATCATCCGGGCTCCGCAACGCCTGCCTCGGTTCAGGCGTCGGCAGCTCCTGACAGACAGAAGCGACACTGAAGAGGATCCTTGCTCAAAGCACTTTTCCTGGTGGCCATACTGAAAGCCAAAGGGTAAGAATTAGACCCCTGGGGCGTCTTATAAAGCTTGGGGACCAATCAGTGCACATAAGACTGAAATAAGGCCGTAAAGTGATTTTTTTTTTTCAAAAAGCAAGTCTAGCACTTCATTAATCCTCCAAAGGTCAGGCTGAATCATCCCAGCTCTTCTGCTCTGGCACAAGGGCCCTGCACTGAAGCAGAACGAAGCCTGCAGCTGCTGCACTCCTGGTATACCTCCTTGCCCCACAGTCACCAACAGACAACCCCAACTAGCAGTACAAGACCATGCCAACCATTTTTCTAAAATCAGATAAAAGATTTGGGCATTTCTCCACAAAAAGTGGAAGGGTTAAATTTTTTTGAGCATCCTTGCTCAAAAGACAGTTTTGCAATGCCTGAGTCTGCCGCCTTTTACCACTGCAGGGCACCAATGCCCAGCGAAAGCTGCTTAGAAACCAGGAGTGCAGAGTACCCAAAGCCCATATGGCTGGGCAGGCTACACTGCTCAGATGCTGAAGGAGAAAGGTCCTAAAAGGAAGTGCTGCTGTGTGTGCTAAGATGCTCCCCTCGGCTCCACTCTTTACATGGTGGCCTGTACTTGGGCACACGCTTCCCAACCACAGAGGTGCCCAACTCCAGCTAGTACCCACAGGCTCTTCTGTAACATCTCTGCTGCTCCCTACAGAGGAGACACATCCGACCCTGCACATATTTGCTTTACGTATAAAGTCAACACATAATGAGAACAGAGGCTTACGGCCAAGGTTCATGATTTCTAACATGTTATATCTTGGTCAAGATATAACACTGGCTCCAGAGCACCAGAAGTGCCTTGCTTGCCACAGGTCCTCCTTGTAGGCAAATACCAGTAGGGCTGCTGAGGGACCTTCACAGCTCGGAGATGTAGCTGGGCACAGCTAAAAGGTTGATCACCAGGTCATTAGTTTGAATTTCTAAGCTAAGCTGGCTTCCCAGACAGTGAAACCATGCACAGCAGGGTCTGTGTGCTTAGAAATAGGAAATGTGGAGCGCTCACAGCCTTATTCTAGCTGCCTTTGCTAGAGGGACTCCTAAAAGTCAAGTCAGATGTCTCCACAGCTGAGCTGGTATCTGCCCTACCTGCAGCGTCACTAACAGCCACAAGGCTGGACAAGGAAGACCAGGTTTACACGTAACTGGGCTCCTCCAAGCATTATCCGTGTGCCCGTTCATGCTGTGGCTGCTATCGCGGCCCCAGCAGGACAAGCAAAAGCCCCTTTAGCCCTGCTGTCTCCCTCCTGACAGCAGCACAGGACAGGAACCTCCTCAGTTTCCCTCAGCCACAACCCTAAAGGTTTCACGAACTAAGAGGAAGAGAGGAGCCAAATACCTTGCAGGTAGCATGTTCTGAAGGCCAGTTACCAGGCACTGACCTCGTCCCCTCTGAGCAGCAAGGCGCATCGTTCACGGCACGAGGGCTCTCATGGGGCTCTTCCTGTCCCTCCGCACGTCTCTACTCGCACACTGCCGGCCTCGCCGCTCAGCGGGTGAGCCTGCTGCAAGCCCAGGAGGGATGTGGAGACTCCCACAGAACACACTGCCAGGTGAAGGCAGCACTGGAGCTCCTGAGGCCATCCTGCAGCCTCCGCAGGGGACAACATTCCCTACGCGGACATGCCGGCATGGAACAAGGACCTCTTTGCTCGCAGCAGTCACCACGGTGCTGAAGCCTCTCTTGTGCCCTGGAGTCCATCTGCTGAATTACATCCCTTCTCCAAGGGCTGGGCTCTATTTTCCATGAGACGGATAAAAAGCAGCATTCAGTGATCAGCTAGCATCAGCACCGCACAGTTCCCCTTTAGCAACCCGTCTTCTTGGTGGGCCTACAGCACTACCTTGTCTTCAGAAATGTGAAGCCACCCCAGCCCAGACCTTCAGTGCCCCACAGACCCGGAATGAAACAGAGCAAAGGGACTCCAAACCCTGGTGAAATGCAGGTGCCACAGGCACCACCAAGAGCAAGGTGGAAGCAAGCAGCCCACAGGTGAGGAAAAACAGTCTCTCCCACTGCAGAAAGATCTTTGGTGCTGCTGCCACCACTCTGGACTCAACTGTTTGAATAAAGCCATACCCTTCCCAATCCCAACAAACCTTTATTCTCCATTTATTCTTGGTACCACAAATAAATTTGCTGCAAATACTCTTTCATTAGACAGAGGGCACCACTTCCATCACTTTTACATGTTAGCCGCGCACACTCAGCACAGTGCTGTAGGATGAGAGAGTTCCCTGGAGAAGGGAAAGCAAGGAGTTATGGAAACGGCTGGCAGCAGGATGAGCCCATAGGTTTGTCCCTGATCGTGCATCCTGTGCTTAGGCTGCCCCGCATGATGGGAAAAAAAATCAACGAGAAAAACCCACAGAAGAAAAGAGATTTCTCGGGCAAAGGCTTCCATGACACCCTGCTCCAAGGGAACAGCAGCAGCCCAACAGCCTGTGGCTCCAGGAGCCTTTGGCTGCCAAAAGCTGGGATGCTCCCAGCAGAGGAGAGGTATCTGAGTAGTCTAGTTCATGCCTGTCCACGTCTGAATACTTCCCATGAGGACTGAGGCAGGGCCTGTTATCTAAATTCAGCCACCAGGACTGCCTGTTCTGTATCCTCTACTTCTGTCAGGCAAAGGGTACCTTTGTGCCAGCCCTCTCCAAAAATAGTTCATTTCCTCAAAGCCTGAGGCGGCCCTTGGTGAACTGAAAAGACTGCTGAGCCACTGATGGGCACCTAAAAAAAAACTCCTAAAGGAGCGTGAGGAGGAAAAGAGGCTACTGTTCCATACACAGCAGATCAGGGCCAGGGTGGCGGGTGGCAACGTTTCATCTTTATGGGGTCACAGCAGAACTGCTTGCACTAACTTACCTACTAGCAGATTAAAGTAACAACCCTGAAGTAAAGGTCACAAAATAACTAGCCGTTTAAATGCAAGAGGATGATGAAAATAGTGCAAATATTCTTATTCCAAGAGCAGCTAGATAGAACAGCATCTTTCTTTAGCTTTTGCTTGACTCTGCTGCACTTGTGCCCAGTGGTGCCCTGAGGAGGCCACTCACTCACTGCCCTACTATGACAACTTCGAGAAGTTCATGCATCTTTTATTATGACTTTTTGGCCTGGCCAGCACAGATTTATAAACAAGGGTTTCAGCTGAACCTATGAAAAAGCTTTGCAACCAGAAGGGCTAAAAACGCATAGATTCACTGCCAATCCACCTTAAAATACAAAGATTGCCAAGACTTGGGTTCAAATGCCTACTCTGTCTACTGTCCTACAGACCCTTCCATTGCATCTTTCCACGTTGCTGGTCTCAAGCCCTCTTCCTCTCAGACTGCGTGAGTTTTGGATTACTACTTGCTGGAAGTGGCATTTTACTGAGGCTTATCATCAGTCTGGCTGCTTTGACTGCCTTTCAGTCTCTCCAGACTCCCGGATACCACACTTTTCTGTCCCAGAAGATTTGGGGATTTCTGCTACTTTGGCATCACTGCAGCATGTTATAAGATCGGTATTTAATGTTACAATGAGAGGTGGTAAATGAACAGAAGGAGAAAACCCAGTATTATGTTTTAAAACAAAAATAAACTCATGAATCAAGAGAAACTGGCTATCTCAATAGCCTGAGAAGGCAGAAGAGGATTTAGAAAATTCCAGTCTTATTAAAATACAGAGGAAAAAATAAAAATACAAATCCAAAGGTAAACTCATACTATGAATAGCATCTAGGCTACAGCAATAATTATAGTATAAAGATCTCTGAATTACTACACATAGTGCACAATACTGTAGCACTCTTTCCCATTTCTCTCTCTATTCTCACATCATGTCCTGATCTTCTCCACATGGTTCAGTCCCTACTCCAGAAACAAGACAGAGAGCTCACATTGGCAAAGCTTGGAAAAAAAAAATGCAAGAACCCCAAAGTACTCGCCCTTACTCTAGACAGTGGAAGCACCAGGTTTTGTACCATCTCATGGCCGTAACCAGGTCCTGGAGTCTGAATGGGCATCTCAGCCCTGCTAATGTTATACCCCCTTGGTACAAGCCTGCAGCAAACCCAGCTTGCCGTGACCTAGCGTGGCCTCTAGACCCGAAACAGAACTGATCTCCTTTCTTGCAATCTATTAATCAATTTTTGATGCAGGGAACAGCAGAAAAATTACACGCATGTTTGCAAAACCACCCAGCCACTTTCATTTCAGTCCTTCACTAAAATGCCTAATTTTTATTTTTAAACTGTTAATTTTTTATTATTTTTCGTATCTTTTTGTTTTTAAATAAACCAATGTGTGCTTTTACCTACATGCAGCACTCCCAGAGCTCTTCTCTTCCACACACACTCTCACCTTAACACACAGCCACCCAGTGCCAAATCCACACAGGGCATCCCCAAATCAGACACCCCCATCGCAACCATCCCGCCTCGAGGCTTCTCAGCCCGTGCTTGCCAACACATACAACTCTTCTGTTTCTCAGCAAGCAAAGCCACGGCCTTTTTATTTTACTTTCTTGGGGGGTGGGGTGCAATGGGGTGCAGATCCCTCTTCCTACCTGGACTACTCTCTTTTTCCTCTAAGTGAACAAACCTTTGGTTATATTCCCCAATTGAGACCCTGTGAGTTCAGGTCTCAACTCCCCTTCAACACCCTTAGCAGCAGCACAAGACTCAGAGATACAAAGAAAACGGGGCACAGAAGTCTCATGAGAACATATACTCACCATCCTCAGAGACACTCCGAAAGTCCTAGCTCAAGCACAGCTCAGGCTCTTCAGCTTGATCCACTAGACTCACCTACAGAAAGCAAAAGAGAACCGAAAGCAGAAGTTTAGGTCATCAGTGACGACAGTGCAGGATAAATACGTGACACGTTGCATGGTGCTGAGGGGAACCCAACAACCTGATAACCTGCACCTGTCATTGCTAACCTCCATTGAGTGCCCTTTTGAAGGGCTGCTGGAAACAGATTCAGCCTTACGGGAAGACACCAAATACTTCTGGTCAGCTAGTACACACAGAACGTGCAGGACTCGCTGCCCGGGTTAAAAAAAGATAAGCACATTTTGCGAGTAAGAACAGAGCTTCAGGAGAAGCAATTGTGCAAGACAAACACTGATGATGAAACTGGAATAGATACGGCTTCTTCCCCATATTCTGCTTTATTTTATTCCCACAGACACTCAAGAAATCAAATAGCATCCACTTCCAAATCTAGCAAGGGGTAAATCTCAGAAGTAACTCCTGGAAAGCTTGTTAACAAGGGAGAAGTCTCACTTTTCATCTTTATGTTACCAAGAGCAGGAAAAGGAACCAGGAGGAAACCTTCTTCCTCGGGAGGATGGAGCATGTGCTCAGCTACTGCCCTGACGAGGGGCAGCCAAAACCACACAGCCTCCTGCAGACGGACGTGCTGAAGGCAGAAAGACGCAGGGCCTGGTCTGAAAAGATGCTCTCCAAAAGGCACTGGTGGGTCCCACAAGTGTCCCTGGGATTCAGAGAGAAGAAAAGAGCCTTCCTGGACATTCAGCCAGGATTCTCTTGAATGACATCAGCTGATCAACCACTTCCCTCGTTCATCCAAGTTTTGTTGTGCTCTGTCAGGCTCCTTGGAGAGATTCACCTGAACACAAGTGCCCCTCAGATCTGCAATAGCTGTTAAGAAGACTCCATATGTCATCAGGGTTGGGCGGCATTGACCACCCAAGCACGGTCTAATGATGACTTAGAGACCAGCTAAACCCAGTTTCTCACAGTTACCAGCAATGAGCAGTTCACCAAAGCTCCAGGAACATTCAATGGTTTTGATAATTTTTGCTACCATTTGACACCTTCTCACTCAGTGCAAAAGGCCAGGGCAGAGAACAGAAACTTAGAGAGGCTTCATATCTTGCTCACCATCTCTCCTTTACATTTAAAAGCAGATTAACAAATTTAGGAATATATGAAGAAAAACAAAAAAAAAGATGGGATCAACCTTTTTTTCCCCCCCAAAAAATAAAAAAGCAAAATACCACAAAATCATCTTTCAAACCTAGTCCCTTTTGAAATGGAAGAACGTTACTTTCTTTCCATTGTTTAGCATTGTGACCACAGATCTCAGACTAAATACGAAGAAATCGAGCAGCTTCCAGTTTCACTAGGAGGATTCACTGGAACCGGTGACTTCCAGGTTAGTTGAAAACGCATAGCTGGCAGTGGAAGTAAAGCGTTAAGCAGCCTTTTTTCATTAATTTGAAGCTCTCTAAATTATTGATAACACCGAATGACGCACGAGTGCTTTTTCGGCAGTACACTTTGTACCAATTTATTAAATCTTCCCTAATGGCTACTTCAACTTTCCCACTTCCTCTCCCGCACGACAAGGAGCTGGGAGCTGCTACAAGCTGCAGCTCCTTGGCTGCGCCGTGTTTTGGGATGCTCTTCCCCGCCTCCCGCCCCCGGCTCTCCGGGATGCCGCGTTGCCCAGAGGAGCGCGGCTGCTGCGGCGCTCCCGCCAGCTCAGCGCACCGGAACGGGAACGCGGCGGCTCCTCCGCCCCGGGGCCCTCCTGGGCCCTCCTTCCGAGGCCGGGACGGCAGCGCAGCCAGAGGAGTTCCCGGGATTTACGAGGCAACAGAAACCAGGGCACCACAAAAATCCAAGCGCTACAATGAAGGCTGAGGGCCTCTTGCTCTGTGTGAGCTGCAGCTGGCCCAGTTAGCTGCTCACGATGCTCCGCTGAAGCCCTGGCAGGTAGCTTGAGCATGAGCAAATTCCCTTTGCCGATACCCCAAACACCTTCCCATGCAAGTTCTCTCTGCTTCAGGGCTGACCAGGGCACCTCTGCCCAGGGAGCCTCTCGTGCCCGTCCTGGTTCTGCTCCAGCAGCTGCCACCGGGCTGGACACTTCCCGCTCGTCACCCGCTGCCCTCCCTTCTCTCCAGCCCCAATCCAGACCCAAATGTGCGGTTTGCAGAGCCCGAGCACCTCGCCATAGATGTGCCATACAGTTGCATGCGCTCTAGAAATTGTGCAAGCCATTAGGCTGCGAAAAGGCTGGGATGGGTGGGGAAAAGGCTGCTCTCAGCATCTTGATGCTCGCAAAGGTTCTGAAAAACAGAACTGCTTCATAAGCCGTTAATTACAGCAGCAGACAAAACCCTCACAGAGAGCTCAGCCGCCCTGCACGGCTCCGCTACAGAGGACGCATCGTGCTCAGGAAGGGCCGATGGATAAAGGGGGTCGCACCCGCTGCGAAATGAGGGTCCTAGGGGACCCTCCGGTGGGAGAGGCCACAGGCACTGCCGGCCTCGTTAGCGCGGCCCTAACGAGAGGCTCCCGGCGTTAATTGCTCGTGACACTTTGCCAAGTGTCTGCGGGTGGCACGGAGGGCTCCGCGCTCGGCACCCACCGCAACTGCACTTTAATTTCAGCTCCAACACTTGAATTATTTTCTATGGGGCTTAAAGCGGGAAGGCAAGTCCTAACATCAAAAACATAACAAAAAAAAAAAAACAAAGTAACACACAAATGTTAGGAGAAACTACGGGAAGCCGATTAACCTTACTCTGATCCTAAAAACAGAGCGGCCGTCTCAGGCCTCTCGACTAATTGGAGGCTAAAAATATAATTAATGTCAGAGCATGGAGTGAGATACAAAGCAGATTGTACAGGATGAGCTCTGGTATTTTAAGTGAAACTAAACATCCGAGGGCTGCTTCTAATGAAGGCTACCAACAACCGGTCTTTGGGCAGACACTACTTATTAGTACTTTCATTATTGATTAATCGGTATTAAAAAATAAAGCTCAGGGTGGTAGGATTTAGAAATGGCCCAATAATATTTACTTGTGATGAGAAGGTAGCCAAAATATTCAGGTTGCCCTGCAAGGCTGAGCGATCAGGACTTAACTACCTGCATTTTGGTACAACCAGAGGCAGGGCCCAAACCTGGAGAAGCAGCAGAACCTACAAGCGGGGCGGCTGTTCACACGCCGGGGGGATCCACGCTCAGCTCGGCGCCAGGACGCGCGGCTGGCAGAGCATCCGCTGCAATGGATACGTAAAGGCAGTCACTGCGCCGCGTCGCTCGGCCACGGCTCGGGCGCTGCCTCCAGGTGGCCGAGTCCTAAGAGGGCAAGTTCAAAGCAGGGAAGACACAAAACGATGCGGGAGCTGAGGCAAACCCAGCAGCGCACGCAGCTCCTGGAAGCAAGCTCGGAGACACGACTTGCCCGCTGTGCTGGAATATTTATGCAGAACGCACGCAGCCCCAGGCAACTCTGCTGACAAGAATATAAACACAATCCAAGCGCAGGCAGATGAAGTTTGGAAATTGGACAAATTCCACGGAGCTGAAGAGCTGGTCTTTTTACTGCTTCGGGTATTCAAAATGCGTCACAATTTGTTTTTCAGGTGAATCTCCTTGACGAATCCACGCCAGGCCCCGGAGCGAGCAGGGCTGCCTGCGACGCCCCGCGCACTCGGCCGCTCTCACCCGGCCAGTTCGGGATTTGGTGACGATTTGGGGTTACAGCTTCTATTTCATGGTCAGTGTCAGCCTAACCGCAGGGTTGGGGCAGGCAGGGAGCAGTCGCAGCACCGCAGGGGACTGCCCGTCCTGAGGACCAGGGGACGGTCCCACCTGAGCCATTTTCAGAGAAGCCACAGGCAAGACTGTCACTACCCTGTGCAAGAATCAGATCATGATGGAAAGGCCTTGAAGCCGCTTCTCTTCATGTTAAAAATAATAAAAAAAAATCACTCCCACAGACACTCAATCTCAACCAAACAAAAAACCATACAAACAGGCTGAGAAGTCCCTGGAAAGGCTGCTTTTGAAGCAGGAACATCTAGATTTCAAACCAGGCAATTGCACCCAAGATGCTGCGATGAGGCGTTTAGAGCAGCTCTCCGCAGGACTGCGGACAGGCTGGGGGAAAAGGCTCCAGCCAGAAATGCTCCTTTCTCTGCAGCGCCCTCCTAAAACGGAACCTTGCCTTTTGGCCCCTAAAATCACATCAAGGGGCTTGGGCAGTGAAGGGGAGCAGTGCACGAGCCCCTGTGCACAGACAGAACGGGGGAGGACGGTGCAGGAATGAAGCCAAGGGATCACAGGGATTTCGTTCGGAATTTCAGCTGTGCTCGGGGCTGAGGAGGCCGAGCCGGGAGCTGAAATGGGAGGCTGGAGGTCAGCGCCGTTATCGAACGTGAACATAGGTAACATGGAGAGAGTTTTTACCAGAGGTGTTTGAGCCAAGTGCAACTTGGCCGACGGCCAGAGGAGAGAAATGGCAGATCCATGGATTAGCAGCAAACGAGGGGGCAGGATTACTGAAAAGAGAAGCACGTGTGAGCCCCAGCGAGAAAATCCCCAAAGGAAAGTCCTGAAGGAGCAAGACTGTGAGGAAGCAAACTGGAAAAGGGAGCTCAGGTAAGAAATTTCAGGAGCAAAATGGCAGAGGAGTCAGATACGTCGAGAGGTCAAGAGAATGAGGAAAAAAATCCGAGATTTTGGCAAGTCCAAGATTTTTGCATCAGCGATTCTGGTACAGCAGGTAAAACCTAGATGGAAGGGGTGAAGTTCAGTCTGGACAGGCTACCTACTGACACACTATTCACCTTCCCTCGACTTGGAAAAAAACTAAGTTTTCTACAGAAAATAAAGGAAGGAGGATGAGGGGTTTTAAGATGCCGGAGCTGTTCCTGGACCAGCCAAGAACATGGGTTTGAGGCCCAGCAAAAGCAAAGAGCCTGTTGGGCGCAGAGGCCCTGCACGCGCTCAAGCCCGGTCACGGATGAGGCGCAGGTCAAGGCGAGCGGGAAACTCTGCCAAAGCGGCCACGTGCTGGATAGGGGGGCTAGGGAGGGCAGAGCGTGGGGGAGCCAGCGGGGAGCCCGGTGGGAGCCGGCAGGGGGGACAGGGTCCTCCCCGAGGCAGCCGGGCAGGACGCAGCGCTGCAGGAGCAGCGTCCGCTGCTGCTGTGAGAGCTGGGAGCGAGGGCGGCCAAGGGGAGGAAAGGGAGAGGAGAGGGGCAGGCACCGAACGGGAGGAGGTCTGAGCGTGGCAGGGAGACACGGGTGTGAGGAGAGCTGCAGAGGGAAGTGGACGGACAGGACTGGGGCTAAAGGGAGCTAAAATAAGACATGAGAATTTGAAAAAATGCTTAACTAGATAGGTCGTGCCCAAAACATGCATTCAGGGAAGACTTTCTGCCGATTCTCAATGCTTTGTGCTCTCTGTGCTTTCCTCCAGCACCAGGACGCTTATCCCAGCCTTGCCTGTGCCGAGGCCACCTGCAAGCTCTTGCTGACGCCAGGACTGGACGAGCAGAGGTGCCAGAGCCGCGTGCGGCCGCCGCGCAGAGCCATGAACCCCCCTGAGGGCAGCTCGGGAGCGACGAGGACAGTGATGCCCTCAGGGACACCAAGGTTACCAGCGGAGAAGATGGAGCCCGGTGCTCGGCCGGAGCCCTGAGGCTCAGTCTGTGCACGTGACTTTATAGCCGGTCCCTGCTCCAAGGGACATGGCCAAGGGGAAGGAAGGAAGGAAGGGACAGGAGGAAGGTGGCAGCAGGTGGCAGCAGCAGCCCAGGGATGCTCCCCTGCCAGCTCGGCCTCCTGCTTAGTGCTGCTGAGAAGCTGCAGGCCAGAGGGCCTGGCAGAGGGGCTGTCCTAGCAGCCAGGGAGAAGCAGAGGCCCCGGCGGGGCAAGGGGCCCTCATTCGTTTCAGCGGGATATGGAGAAATTGGGTTCCTTCCTATCCCCTCAGCTGTTTTCCTATGGATAATCCCATCTCTCTGACACCATCCCCACCCTCCATACCTTCGATCCAGGTCAGGCTGAGAAGGGCTTTGATTCCCAGGCTCCGTTTTCCAGCTGAACTTTGTAACCATGGGACTAAAGGAGGCAGGAAGCACAGCTCTGGCAAGCTTTCCTAAACCCCCTGGTAACTCTAGTCTGTTGTTCTCCGGTTTTGTTTGCTTTTCTTTAAAAAGCAGTTGGGACACTTCAAGTTACAATTAAGCCTTTATTCAACTACGAACAATTGCCTGGTCCCTACCCAAAGCCGTGCAGAGACATCCCAGCTGCATCCAGGCTCCCTCCCCGGAGAAGCGCTGGGCTCCTCGGCCGCTCAGCCCCGCGTCGCTCCAGAGCAGAAGGGGGGACCCTGCGGGCCTCCACATCCCCCAGCTGAGCTGCAGCCCTCGGGCGGCAACGGGAGCCACTCGAAACACCCAGGGAAACCCATTCCCCAGGGAGCCGGCAGCTCGCGCCCCCGCGCCGGGCAGCTGCTCCGCACCTGGGTTCAGCTCCGTCTCAGGACGGAAGCAGCAGCAGCTTCCAGGAAACGGCGCCTGCGCTGCTGAGGGCACATCCCAAGGCTCCAGGCCAGAAAACACTGTTTAGCAGATTCCTGGGCAAGTGCTCACCTCTCCTCACGCACCACAACCGCAAGCGTTTCGATTTCCATCCATACATGGAGCCCTTGACAACTGCCCAGTTCTCCTTGAAAAACTCTTTGTGATTGCAGGAAAAAGAACATAAAAGGCCCAAAATATGTGGCCCAAAAGTACGAGAATGCTCAGAAATCAAGAGAGAAAAGAGCTGGAGTGTGTCACTCCCTCCTCGCCCACTACCACCCACAACTTTCACAATCTCTGGATTTTTGGAGTACCTGAACTACAACCGTCTCACAGCAACTATCTGGGTATTTTTAAGAATTTTAACCAAACAACAGCATTACAACTGCAGACCAGATGCCGTTGCTATTACTAATATAACTTTGATTATTCTGTTGCACAGGAGAGCAATCCAGGTACATGAAGCCACTCGGCAGCCTTATGGCACCCAAGACGTCTGCCAGAAGCCAGAACAGAGGGGACAGGACCAAGGCGGGAACCATGTTCCCTGGAAACACCTCAAGTGTCCTTCCTGGCTTCTGCATGTCATCTAAACTGGTGCTACAATAAATTCCTACCTGCCTTTGGCCATGTGAATTCCTCCTGCCACAGCCCGCCTGCAGAAGCAGCAGCTGAAAGGAAAAAGATCCAGTCTTTACTCCACATGATCACAGATCTGAGGTGGCTGCACTCCTAGCTTTAGCTGCATCTCCTCAGGCTTGTTCTACACATGCTGCTGATTAAATGTAGACTCCAGGGCAAAAACCTGTGCAGTATCATTAGCATTCAGAATTTCTAGGAGTCTTTTCTCCAAGGGCATTTTTTTCTGTGGGAAGAAAATGAACATTTTTTAGCTGGCATGTACGTGCAAGAGCTCCTAATGAATTGAGAAGAGGTCAGAAAGGATGACAGAACATCCAGATTTCTTCCCTTGATTCACCCAACAAACCAGTCATTCAAACCAAGCCCCATTTCCCTGGCACCATTCGCATCATTCGTATGGACAAGGAAGGGGAGAGCCTGTGCTGGAATCCAAAATGCTGAAGCAAAGTCAAACAGCTCGAAAATGACGCAGGGAACATGCGTTTCTGTTGCTTGCTCCTTGCTTGGTGCAGACGCCCAGCTTATCTCTAAGACTCGCAGAAATCGCAGCGCTGTGGAGCTAGAGACGCAGCTCCAGCTCTGCAGGAGGACGCTCGAGCAGCAGCACAGGCCTCTGCACAGGATTGCTGCCATCAAGACCACGGACGACCACAAGCTGAGGGGAAGCCCCCGACAGCCGTTTCCCAGAGGGCAAGAACTCACTTTTTAACGACATGGGCACTCAAAGTCTTTCTGATGAACGTGGCCGGCTGGTCCCACGGCCAAACGCACGAGTTCGCGCGGAGACGCCGGGGCTGTGAGCGGCCTCCCTGGACGGGTGCCGCGACGGCGGCCACGGCACCGCGGAGAGTCGCTCGCAGCTGCGCCTCGTCCCGCCTCTATTCCCAATGCGCACAAGCAACTAACCTGGAAACCTTCAACTCCTGAGGCTGCTCCTGTGGCTGAGGGCCTTAAAACCTCCTCTGGTTTTGAGGTTACATCAGACCTCCTAGTCTTTCATTTCTAGGCATCTGGATCCTTCCAAAAAGCTTGGCACTTTAGCAATGGAAAACTATGTCAAGGAACTCTTGCACAGTAACCCACTTTTGTTAATAAACTCACCTCAAGCGACGCCGGCAAGACAGCAAACGCAGATGAGCTTAATTGCTGCTATCTCTGCTCTCTAAGACGAGTTTAATCATTTCTAAAAATAGTGCCGACCACGATGCCCTCTTGAAAGACGCACAGGCTCTTGGAAAGGGAATCCCTGGCCAATCAATAACGGGCAAGGGAAAGCAATTTGATATATATAGCAAGTCCCGGGCTTATCTACCGGCAAAAGCTGCAAAATCCACCCCGCCACTGCCAGCTTCCAGCGGGACACGGCGGGAAGAGGCCACACAACAAGCTCACCACGAAGGGCGGCCTGAAGCGCTCGCGCTAGTGCGCGAAGCATCGCTGCAACCCACCGATTTGAGCCACGAACAGAGACTCGGACTTATTACCTTAAATAACTGAGTCTAATACAACTCCTTAAGGTTCAGATTGCTGCCTCTTAACAGTTTTAGTACAGAAAATGGAATACATCAGACTTCCTGTATCTAAACACAGAGAATAAAAATCTCAAGAAGGCAACAGGATTTACACTTTTTTTCTGCCTGTATATGAGGCAGTCCCTTTTTTCCAGCCTGTGCACCGCTGACGCGACCACAGGGAATTCCCTGCCTGCCGACAGCAGATCTGTCCCTAACTGCAGCTGGAGCCCGACTTCACCAGCACTGCCTATTCCCTTCGATGCGCCCAGCAGCACAGGGCAGGGACGCGGGGCTAGATGCAGCAGCCCTGGACCAGCCCCAATGGAAACCAGGCAGAGCAGAACGCTCCTGGAAACCAAAGCCCCATTCCCAGCGCTCAAGGAGGCATCTTGCTCCCCACAGGCGCCGCTCCAGCGAGAGCCCCTGCTCTGCCAACGGGGTGGAGAGAGATGATGCAGCTGCCTGCAGGGCCAGTGCCCGGGGACCTGCACGCGGGGCTGCAGGGAGGGCAGTGCTGGTCCAAGCTTCGCTCCCGGCTGCTTCCTCACAAGGAACAAACCGTCAGGCTTCCTCTTTTCCGGAGGATGAGGCCTACGAAACCCTTAGGAAAAGCCGAAGT
>NW_010576439.1:133785-147846 GCF_000705375.1 Tinamus guttatus | reverse complement strand
GCTACCATGCCAAGCACATCCTCATGCAGAGCGCACCATGCCACCCCCATGCCACCCCCTGCACACCCAACACATGGTGCTGCACCCCTCCTGTATCCCCAGCGTGTGGTGGTCTCTCCTACACCCCAACACCTGGTTGTCCCACCTCCTCTGCACCCCCAGGGCACAGCACGCCCATCCACAGTTCATCACAGGGGTGCAGTGCTCCCCAAATGGTGACATTCCTGTTGCTCATTGTCCCCATCCCAAATGCCGGGACCTCTGCCGACAGCACGCGCCCCGTTCACCCCCCTCCGGGAAGCGCCGCCTTCAGCCGCACCTGAGCATCCACCGCCCGGCGCAGCCTCTTCCTCAGCGCAGAGCAGCCCCACCCGGCCGCGTCCCCGCACACCTCAGCCTTAGCTCACCACTCGTGTGCCCTCTCCGTGTTTCCAGCTGCACCTTCCCCTGTGCTCCTCTGCCTCCTCTCCTCTGCTCCGGTTGCCAGCTGATCTCTCCCATGGCCAGGGACTTCCAGCTCCCATCCTGTCCATGTCCAACACACACTGCGAACCTGCCCCTCCTCCAGCTCCCTGCCCCAGACCCATCCTACTCCTGCCTTCTCTGTCCCATCCCATGATGTCCCTTTTGCTGCCCACACACATTCCTTCCCATCCCTTGCAACCCTTCCCCCAGCCACCCCCACCATGGTGAATCCTCCGGCCCCAGCACTCGCTGCCCCCTGTCCACACACGTTGCCATCACTCCGCCGCCGTCGTGTAACAGCCGCCCAGAGCTCGTCCCTCTGACTCAGCCTCACTCACTGGACAGCGTCCTTGCAGCGCCGCATCGCGTCCCAGGCACACCCCAGTGTGACTCGGGCAGCTCTGCAGGTCAGTGATCACATCTCTGTGACTCAGTGTAACACCTAGATCACATCCGTGTGACTCCAGGTAACACTCCACATCACATCCCTATCACCCAGTGCCAATCCCTGGACCACATCCCCTGCAACTCCTTCTAGCTCATCTGATTACATCCATGAGACTCAGCCCAGCTCCTGGATCACATTCCCCTGACTCTGTATAACTCTCCTGATCACGTCTGCTTTGTTTTGCTGTAGTTGCATCCTGGAAAGTGGCTGGTATCCACTGGGAAATATCAGGGACAGGCAGGATGAGACTCAGGGGAAGCGGGTAGGATGATAGGCTCTTACCTGTTCAGGGCCATCCAGATGATCTTAAAGCACTTCTGGACTTAAGGTAAAATGAGCTAAATTATGGGACTGGGATTTTGGTGGCATTTGGAAATCAGTCTCAACAAGTAATTTACAATTCACTACTACAATACCTGCTGGTACAGGTATTCAGATAGGATGGGCTGCTACTACTCGCCCTTCACCTTTTCTTTTTCTTTTTCTTTTTCTTTTTCTTTTTCTTTTTCTTTTTCTTTTTCTTTTTCTTTTTCTTTTTCTTTTTCTTTTTCTTTTTCTTTTTCTTTTTCTTTTTCTTTTTCTTTTTCTTTTTCGTCCTCAGGCCCTTGAATTAGTCCCTAGAGACCAGGTCTTCCTTTCCTAGGGGCACCTGCATATCCTAGGTCTTATTTGAGCCCAGTGACTCTGCTTTAGTAGGAAGGATGGAGGGTCCTCTGGTTCCTTCAGACCCTGCACAAATGGAAATTGAGGGGTTCCTTGGAATGGAGCCAAATGGGATATTGACCAAACCATTATTTGATTTCTTGAACTGGAGCTGAACATGGGCTGTGCTTTCTTAATTCCAATTGGAGCCAAATCACTAGACATGGGCTGTAAACATATTGCAGGAAAGCATGCTGTAGAAGATAGAGAAACAAGTGGGTTTGATTTGGGATTTGACCATCCCCGGGCTGAGAAGGTGCTAGTGGATTGAGTGACAGTGACCATGGAATGAGAGTTTGTCCTTCCTAGGGTGTGATTACACGTTCCCTTGTGGTTGAATCTCTGTCAATCAAGCACTCTTGGCTGTTGATTCTTGCCCTCCTTTTGTCAGAGATCATTGCATCTTTGGATTTCCTGGCCCGAGTTGTTTGTCTGAATGTTCTCCAATGCATGTTGATCCAAAAGATCTGGTTAGGCTGTTTAGTGGTAGGTCTATCCTAACTCACAGTTGCAGCTGGAAGAGGATATGCAATTAATGTGTTGGAAAAGGAAGGAGAAAGAACTGCAAAATGAAGACTACAGACTGAAAACTGCTACGTAATAAGTCCCGGGAAGCACATGTAAGGGAAAATACTTCAGGGCAGCTGTCTGGTCCTTAAAGAAACAACTTGAGGGAGTAAGTTCAGAGAGAGGCTAGGAATCTGGCAAAATTGAAATCTCTGCAATTATCTCAAGAACAAGGAGGAGGAGCCCAGACAGCGGAAACTGCATTAAATCATTAGAGACGGGATAACATGAGCACATGGACCGATGCAGAATGACCTAGGTGGAAATTGCTGCTACACTTCCAAGGGCCAGCAGGGAGGAGAAGGTGGTCTGCAGAGCCCAGCACTCCAGCGGAGAGATGTCTGCGGCTGCCTCCAAGACGGCTGCATTGTTATCACATTGCCTTTTTGCTTTGGTGGTCAGCTGGTAGTGAAGGGAACACCGTCTAAAACCATAGAGAGCTCAGCCTAGGACAGGGCATCTGGGTAGAGGACGCTTGGATAAATCCAGTATTTTCAGACGGACTGAGCCTTTTGCTCATGGCACTTTGAAAACTGGCTGCAGAAATCTCTTCAATGGATTAGCTTTGAGAACAAGTAAATTAAGAGATCACATGAATTCAAAGCGGGGAGGGTTCAGCTCAAGTTCATGGAAGAAAAATACATGAAGGATTACCACATAAAAAGGCTCAACTCTGCTTCAGGAGGTCCATGAACTGCAAACTGCTGTAAGCTGGGAAAGTATCTGAGGATGTGTCACCCTGTGTGGGCTCCATTCTTTCTGCCTCTTTCCAGGTGACTATTATTTACATCTGTTGACGAAGATATACAGGAATGTACAGACTTCAGGGCACAGCAGCCACCTTTGAAAACACAGAAAAGGCAACAAAACCACTTCTACAGTGAGTGAAAAAGCAGGTGGAAAAGGCACATGACACATCCTTGACTGCAAGAAACTTTTTGATGTTGTATCGCAGCATCAGTCAAAAACACAGTCAAAAGCATGAATTACATGGAAATATTATAACCTATAATGCAAATATACTTCTTGCTGCAGGCCTGATGCTTCACTCTTGAGTGCAAAGCATGCTGGTCTCATCTGCAGACTCCACGGCCCTGCAAGAAGCTGTAAGCACCCTGAAGGATTGACTCAGAATTCAAATTAATCATGATATATTGAAGAAATGATCTTAGAAAAAGAAAGAAAATCTCATCTCCTTAAAGAACACACTATAAAATGGAACAGTCAGGCAGGAAGAATCAACCATTCTGGTCCATACTGGGATGGATGGGTCTGGCAGCAGCTCTGCCCCACAGAGCTATGGTCAAAGCTGATCATACCTGAGCATGTGTTGAGGAGGTTGTGCGGATGGGTGAATGTCAGGGCATGGTGTGAGATGCAGAAAGAACCATCTGGGGTTTAGGGATCAAGATAGCAGCAGGGGAGATACAGTGAAGTACCAGTACTGAAGGAGACTCCAGTGCCCAAAGCCCCAGGACAGTCCCTTGAGGTTCTTCCCATCCTGCTTTGGAGAGTTGGTCTCTCATAGTCCACACCTGATGCCACATTAAATGTGTTCTCCTCAGTCAAGCTGGAGGCAGCTCTCTTTTTCAATAGTGAGCTGTACTTGTGACTGCTCTCCACTGCAGCTCTCCTCACCGCAAGGCTGCTGATGGAGCAGTGAGCACTTTGGTTTACTCCTTGCCGTCACAGCCGGGTCCTCTCCACCAGTTCTGGTCTGCAGGCAGTAAGGCTTCCACTGGCACAATGAGCCTTGGAAGACGCTCTGTCTGGGATTTGCCATGGGGTGTCCAGGATGGATGGAGCAATCTAACATATTTTGGCCCTAGGACAGGGGATAAAGAACAGCAGCTCTGGGTTGAAGACCTCTGAAGGTCTCCAATCTGATATCCTGCTCAGTGCAGGACCACTGCTGCGTCTAGAGTCCAGCCTCGAGCCAAGACTCCTGCTGTGGCTTGGTGGTCTCTGGGCGGTCCTTTCTCAACAAAGGAGCAGTAAATTGCTCTGCAGTGATGTCCCAGCTCCTTGGGAAGGGAGGAATCACAAAGACCCCACACTTCCAGCTTTGGGTCTTTCTCCTGCATTCCCCATGGGCTACAAAGGACCCTTGTTGCTACCTGGGCTCTGCGTTAGTAGATTAACCAGTTGTTCTGGAGGTGAAGGGGTGTCTGAAAGTGACCTGGAGGCAGGAGGGTGGCCGGGCCGCGTGTGCTCCATCGTAGTTCACTGCAAAGCCTTGCTGCCCAGCACGGCTGCCTATGCGCAGAGCTCACCCCGTTCACCTTGGGCCACCTCTCATGCTGGCTGCTTGCCACTCAGGCACTGGCCATGCTTGGGTTCCTGGCCGTGACCCACTGCCCTCGGTCAGGCGTGGAGATACGCGCGCAGCCCCGGATGCTTGCAAGCTGTGTGCAACACAGATACTCTGGGTGATGCCAGATCTTCTATGTTTCTTGGCCTGCCGTTCCTCAGCCATCTCGCCAGGTATGTAACTATCTCAGCTAGGATTGCGTCTCCCAGCCGCACAGCCAGCACCCCCATGCCCTGCTTGTTCCCTTTGGCAACAGGAGCAGAAGGGGCTGCCATGGTCATGGCCCAGATCCAGCTCCCATCACAGCTGGAGTGATTTATGGTCCGCTTTCCTTCTCCTGACGACCACATCCTGGGCTGGTGCACTTCTGCACTGGGCTGGCTGGGAAGCAGGGAGCCCACAGCTGCCTGTGACCACCTGTGCACTGAAGCTACCTCTTCCCCTTACAGGGGAAAGCTCATGAGCAAGGAGAAAGTCCTCAGGTTGGGGCAGCCTCCTACCAGTTTTGGTGCCTCAGGAGTAGGTATGATGAGAGAATCCCCCCTTTATGTTTTCCTTTTTCCAGAATCAAGAGAACTTCAGCAGTATCTGAAGATTACACTCTGTAATCCCAAAATCACATCCCTTTGCTGCCCTATTCCAAGGCAGGTGTGATGGGTTATTCCCAGCCCAGCACAGAAACTTGCCCAGACTGTGACTCAATAGCTTGGTGCCATCAGGGAAACCCATTGCTGATGTGCAGCTTTCGGGGTGGGCAGTTCTGCCGATGCCAGTTCAGCTTTGCTTGAGGACCTTTGCTTCTTGGGTATGAGTGGTTTCCTTGGGAAAGCTGCTTCCCGCTGTGTTTCTGGTGTGCTCCAACTTGCAGAATCCTGGCTTGCCCCTCTCCCATGCAGGAAGGTGGTCCTGCCCTCCTTGATCATCCCATGTTAGAGAGGGCCATCTGCTTTGCTTGGAAAGGTCTGGATTTGCTGGCATGGTCTGAAGGCAGCCAACCACTCCCTGCAATGAAGGGTCTGCTCTTTTCATGCCTTCCCTTGACCAGTTCCCCAGACGCACAGTGCACCGTGGATGCGTTGGATATGCGTGGCGCTTGGCAGCAGCAGTTCACAGGTTACCGGATCAGCAGGGCTAGGACAGCTCACCTTCCACTGGGCATGGAGCACAGGCTGGTCCACGTGTATGACACAACGGCCGTTCTCCTGGGGATGCCAGGTGGATGTGCAGGGATGCACAACCTTGAACTGCAGGCCATAAGAGCCTAAAAATGCTGGTCACATACAGCTAAAGGCAATATATCCACAACAGCTTCTGCTTCTCTCTGCTTCTTCCTGGGCAAAGCCAGAAAGTGTCTTTGCTGTCCCTGGTTTGTCCATGATCTCCATCTGCTGAGTGCTCACAAGCATCAGTGATATGAAGGGTGGTAGTTGGGAGATGAGCTGGTGATGAGGCATGGCATGGGGACCAGGTTGGAGGGCAAGATCTGCTTGTGCCTGTTTTGTGGGTATTTTGAGTTCTGTGATGGGGTCGTGCGTGAGCGCAGCCTGGATCCCCATGGCTCTACCAAACATCCCTCCTCTTTGAGGTGAGGACTAAGATAGATGAGATGGTCTTGCAGAGCCCAGGACAGCATCCCTGGGTGCTCTGAGGCCAAGGCTGGTCTGGAAGACAGGCTGGCTCCTCTGTGTGCCTCTGATTCCTACCCAGCACCATTTGTGGCCCAGCCCAGGGCTAGCTGTGTTTGTTCATCCCTTCTCAGAAGTGCCACCTTGGCTGCGGCCTGCTGTGGTCGTGGCTCTGGGACCCTCTGGAAGTGGTAGGGGAGGGCAGGGCATGGTGGCTGTTGCACAAGCTGAAGCAGAAACCTGTCCTCTGAGAGAGGCCAGAGCAGGCACTGGCTGCAGAGCGGCTGTGTGCGAGCTGAGCAGGGGTCCCACATACCGAGCTGTGTGCGAGGAGGAGCAGGGCTGTCTGCGTTTAGAGGTACTGCTTGGTGCTCACTCACTGTGATCTCAGGTCAGCGGTGCCAATCCCCAGGCCACACAGAAGGGCTGGGGACTCACCCAGGTGTGGGGCTGGTTGCCCTCCTCAGAGGTCATTATTAGGAGGAATCTCCAGAGGGTGTCTCTGGATGCCACCAGGCCCCAGCTGATGGTGGACATGGTCCCTTTCCCTTTGCTTCCGCTGACCGCCAGCAATCTGGGCAGTGTCCTGCATGCAGGGGCCAGTGCCCAGTGCTCCCGGGCTTATGCGTGTGTGGTAGGTCTTTCGTTATTTAGTCTGCTCTTTTGCCCGCCGAGCACAAGCAAGTCATGGTTTGAATTCCAATTTCACTGTAATTGTTCTGTTATCTCTCCACCAGGGTCTGGTTTCACTCATGCTTTGAGTTGCTGTCTGCAGTGAATGGATTTCTCCATTCTTAAGAGCTGTTCCAAAGCTTTCCCTCCCTCTTCGTGTGTCTGGCCTTTTCCACTTCCAGGTCTGCCCTTGCAGACCTCTGCGCTCCCCTTGGCCCTGAGCTTACTTGTGCTTAAGCCTTGCAGTGCAAGCTGCAATATGGACAGTACAAGGTTACCCAGAAAGGATGGCATCTGCAGACCTGGTGTTTTCAAGAGGGAAAACACTGATCAGAATCCCATATCAGGGTGATCAGACACTGGGACAGGGACCTGGAGAGGCTGTGGGACATCACTCCGTGAAAATATTCAGAACTTGGACGGACAAGATCGTGATCTTCCTGATCAAACTGGTCATGCTCTGCTTTTCTGTTATCGGTGGTGGAGGTTTGACTGGAGGCCTCCATAGGCCCCTTCCAACCTCATTTGTTTGTGATTTTCTAATAATGCACAGGGATGTGACCCAGTGATGTGACCCATGGCACATCCGAGCCGTGCGGAACCCAAGGGGCCAAAGAGGCTGAGAGAGGGCACTGAGGGGACTATCTGAGAGAAGGAAAACCACAAAGGCTGCAGAAAACGGGTAGGAGGGAATGAAGGACTGAGCTGGGTGCCAGAGATGAGGAGCATCATCAGCTCATACTTTGGCATCGTGGTCCTCCTCTCTGGCCAGGGTCCTCTTTCTTCTCTCGTCATCTGAGCAGCCCCAGCTTGTCATTGTGGTTCTGCAGAGGGGTGCGGAAGCCTTTTGTAGGCACTGGAACAAGGTTGGGGGCATGATGTGATGTCTTCTCCAAGATGCAGTGACTCTGAACATAACCCCTGCACCCCAAGGCTGGTTGCTCCTGCCTCACTCCATTACATCGTTTTTCTTTGCTGTCCTCTCTGACTCTCAGTGCTGTTGTCCGTATTAAGGTTTCCAGTTTCCTGCTTCCTGAGGAATTGGTTTCAGAGGGTCTTCCCCAGGGATTAACAGTGAGTTTTTAGTGTTCAAGCTTTTTGCTTTGGCACTCTCATTTTCTCCTATGCTTCCTGTCTCCCTGTGCAACGCTGGTGGTGGCAGCTCCTCTGGAGGGGCAGGTGTTCCCCTGCCTCAGGAATGGACCATGTGTCTCCTAGGCTGCAAGCAGGACGTAGCTGGGTGCCCCTCACTGCTTCCCAGGCATTGATCCATGTGCTTGCCTGGAGCCAATGTGACATTGTTTGGGACACTGAGATGCATGTGGGATGCTAATCTTTAGGGCCATCAGAGCAGGCATTGAACCAAAACCCAGTTCTAATTGGCCTCCTCCGGTAATTCCTCCTGACAAAACAATTAAGTTTCACAGGCAAGAGATGTTCTTTGCAAACAGTGCCAGATGCTTTCGCTTTTTTTTTTTTTCTTTTTTATCTGAGGTATTTTAGGATCTTTTCTTAATACTCACTCATTATTTTATGAGGCACAGGCCGGTTCTGCCTGCCCTTTTGAGACTTAGTATCACACTCATGTTCGTTTGTTGTCTCAGGGCTTCCCTAGCTCTACGTGAGTTTTTTTTTTTCTTTCTTTCTTTAAATAAACATTCTTGCTTTGTAACGGGCTGGGCCCTGCGAGACAGGGCAGGGAACAGGACTGGCTCCAGTCCTGCCGAGGCTCTGTGTACTGCAGCAGGATTGAGGTCAAAGCTGGAAAAACTTGCAAGACCACATCGCAGGGGAGGCTCCGCTCCAGCAAGAGTCTGGCTTACAGATTTGCTTGCAAAGGGGACAGTGGCATGTGGAAAACGTGAGCTCGGGAGGGCTGGCGTTGCCGGTGTCTGTTGGGGTGTCCGAGCGTGGTCGTGCCCGTAGCAAGGTGCCGTCCTCCCTGGCACCTTGTCCTTGTTTGAGCACCGGTTGCTGAGTGCCTTGTCCCCACTGTGATGCCCCAGGCTGCCGGTGTGGGGCTGCCATGAGGGACACAGGGGCAATGCGAGCAGCGAGGGGGGAAGGTGATTTGGCTTTACAATCAAGCTGATTTCACTCAAGCTCTCATAGCCCGTGCTCATGTGCACCAAAATGTGTGTCTCCAGACGGGCTGCCCAGTATTTCTTGCAGTGACACAGGATAAGGAATGCTGTCTAGTGAGTCCTCATGCGTCTCCTGGGTTCTTTGCAGCTGGCTGAGAGGGACCCTCTAGAGCTCACAGCGACAGTAACATTTTGTCTCTCATCCTCTGCCACCTCTGGGAGTCATTAGGCAGCACTGGTGATTGCTTGACTATATTTTGTTTCCTAACGTGGGAGTTTTATGACTCCAGTCCTTTCCTTTATCTTTCTGCCATCGACTTTTAGTAGTTTCAACCTATCCCTCGGTGTAGGCTCTCCTCTGTTCTTTGTTTTCCCAGCCAAGGCTGTCTAAAAAAGCTGCAGGTGGATGTGGCCTGTGGATTCTGAACCAAGCACGACCAACACCTGCCCTTCTTAGGGACCTTCTCCCACTGTTTGCTGCCTGTGGTGCTTCCACACCCAACCCCTCCTCGATACCACACAACCACACACCCCACTCGATGTACAGTCAGGTGCACCACTCTCCATGCTGCTGTTCCAGATCTCCACAGGTGGAATGGGAGGACAAGCCTGAGGGGTTCATACATGGTGGCCTTGAGGAACGGCTCTCCAGAAAGGGATGCAAAGGAAGTTGTTTGTTAGCAGAGTGAAGAAAATCCTCCGTATGGGATGTGCTTCGGAGTGAAACCTACTGGGTTTTGGAGTGGATCTCTGCTGGCTGTGCAGGTTTCTGTGAGTTTCTGGGCCTGCCTTGTCCATGTCCTAATGTTTCTGGTGTCTTTCTGGAGACTCTGGCTCTCCTGCCTGTTTGTTGCAGAAGATCCAGGCTGGAATGGCTGCTGTTCGCCCAGAGTCGCTGATGTCCCAAGAATTACCTTGCTCACTTTTTATCAGAGCCTTCAAACAAAGCTGAAACCAGTAAGTGACAGAGATGCCTGCTCCCGGGGGTTCCCTTGGAGGGTTGGCAGCAGGGCCCAATGCTCTGGGCTCAGCTGAGGCCCAGTCTGGCGATGTTGCCCCGTGCACTACAGGGCTGAGATGGAGAAGGCTGGGAACAAGAATTCAGTCCAAGCGTGTGTCTGTGCAATGCGCAGTGTTCTGCTGGGCCATGCAGGCTGTGCTTTCACAACGTGGGCAAGATATAGTGGGGAAACTTGTCTATGAGTGGTCTTTGGTGGGATACAGGGGCATGGAGCCAGGGGCAGACATGGGAGGATCAGTAAAGGAAAGGCAGTGGGGATGCAGCTGATGAGGTTGCCTAGGAGAGGAGCAGGAAGAGGTGTGGAATCAACACAACCATCCTGGCACGGCAGCCTCGTGCCAGGCCTTGGCTTGTGTTACGAATGCTTTCCTCTGGGCATGGGGAAGGGAGGACTGTTTCCCTCACCCATGCACTGGGAACATCCCTTGTTCCCAGCCTGAGAGACAGTGCTGGAGCGGAGCAAAGCTGGGATGGCAGAACCAGCCCCTGCCCAAGTCATGTGTCCAGTGCTGGCTCTCTGCTCAGCATATCTGCGGCTGACAACAAATGTCATCTGGCAACTGCGGCCTCTGCAGAAGCTGCCAGAGCCAGACGAGCACAGGCAGCCTCTGCTCTGCTCGCAGTGGGGGAGAGATCTGTCCCAGTACCTCCTTCCCTGGGGTCGGCTGGCACAGCCCTGAGCCCAGGCATCCCCACTGCCACCATCCTGGGGCTCTTGGGTCATCCTGCTGCTGGGTTCAGAGCCAGTGTCCTGGGCCTGCCTGCTAGAAAGTGTGTTCCTATGTGCATGGCTGGCTGTGCAGGCACGTGGCCTGGCACCGTCTGACCCATGGCGCTCTCCAGGCGTGCTCAGGAAGCCGTTGCCATCCTCACTGGCCATGTCTCCCAAGGCTGTGTGCATGACAGGTGCTTCTGTGGCTCGGTCTGACCTTTCCCAGTTGGCTCTGGCCCAGGGATTCAGTCACTCCATAAATCTCCTTTCCTCTGTGGTGCAGACCACAATGAGGCAGCCCTGATTTAAGGCTGGGAGTGTCCAGCTGTGGATACTATCTCAGTGGAAGAGGCCGTGTGTGGAGATGCCAGCATTTCCAAGCGAGAGTCAATTGTGCTTTATTTCCCTGCTGCATAGGAAAAATAATAAACATTCCTTTGGTTTGTTTTCAGCCTGCTTTGTGGAATAAATCTCAGACTCTTGTTGTCTCCCTGGGCTCTCTAGTCCCACAGAACTGTGTGTTCTCACTCCATGAGTCACCACTTGTGCCGCAGCAGAGCCGCTGATAGAGTGCGTCTGAAATGCGATGAGAGGGCCCAGGGAGCGAATGCTGCGTGTGGATGCTCTCCGACACCCGCAGCCGAGCTCCTCTGCACCCACGCGGAGCGCCCACGCGGCGCCTGCCCCCACCGCAGGGCAGCAGCTTCTGTTGGGACGAACGGGCGCTCCTGGACATCTCTCTCTGCTACCAGCACCTGGACAGCCCTTGCGGCCTTATCCCTGGAGCTTTCAACCCCCAGCAGTGCCCTGTGTGTGACAGCATGAAGCACTGCAGATCTGCAAGGTGAAGGGTCTGTGCTGCGGGACAAGATGAGGATGCTGTGCTGGAGCAAGCCGCCTTTCCTCTCCCTTCTCTCTGGTTGGGAAGATGTCTCGCAAGGACCCAAGGGACGCTGTGGCTGCTCTCTTTTGGCCTGGGGGACACCCTTCAGCAGCACCTGTGCTGCTGAGGCTTTTGCAGGTCCTGGTAGTGTGGGAAGAACTGTCTCCCTCCTGCACAGTGCCTTGTGCTTGGCCTGAAGTAGGTCCTCATGCTGGAGATGGGTCCAGGTGGGAGGAGGTGACCCCACAGAGGCATCTGGACATCACAGGAGGTGCATGGAGGGGGAATGGCCTAGGCAACATCCTGGAGCCAGGTTCATGCCGCTGCTGCTGGAGCTCTCCTGCCATCAGGAGATGTGAGTGTGAGAAATACCAGATCGTGCTGGATGGCTGTTTCGTGCCAGATGGGCTGAGCAGTGTTCTTGGTGTGACTGACAACCAAACCCTAACAGCATCCGCAACAACTGTCAAAGAATGCCCAGTGTGGAGACCTTGTAAACTTGGTGTCCAAGGTTTGCCAGCGTTCCTTGTGCAAATGACCCCAACACTGGGCAGATAAAGCCGGACCTGGGAGCCCAGTACGGATCATCCGTGTGAGTGAGGGGAGCCTGGTGGGCACAGGACACAGAGTCAGCTGCTGCTTCGTGGTGCCTGCCATGGCCTGTGCAGACAGTGCAGCACAGGTTGGTGCAGTTCTGGGAAACCTGGAAGACAACAGATTCCACAACCTGGGAAAGGGCAGAGGAATCTCCACAAAGTCGATCTGGGTGCGTGGCTGCATATCCGGCTTCAGATACACTATTGCTGTGAATGGCCCAAAAGAGCCAGTTTTAGAAACATGGAGTCTCCGCGTGCTAGTACTAAGCACATGACACAGATAGTGGCAACAGTCAAAGGGAAACCGCGGCCAGGGAGAGTGTGAGTTACAGCAAACAGAGCAGCTCTTCAGAATGAAGGCAGCTGGGAGGGACTCGGTCCCCAGCACTGCCAATTACGTGGCAGCAGACTAGGCTGACTGTAGAGCAAATCGGGGTGTTTACAAAGCTGTTTGTGAGGAATAATGGCAAGAAAAACAAAGGTAAAGTGTTTCACTGACTCACAGAGCAGGGAAATAAGGGGATGGGAAATGAATGAACTGCAATTGCCAGGAGTGATTCTTCAAACACCAGAATAGCTGATAAAAATGCCTGATGAATGCTGTGACCCCAGACACAGATCGGCGGCGGGGAGATGCACTTTTAACTGAAACCAGGGAGCAGGAGAGGGAACAGAAACAGTCGCTGCAGAGCTGATAACTCTGGCATTCACTTGCAGTTCTGGAGGCAGCAGACCCTCTTTTATTAGAGACAGAATCGTTTAGGGGAAACATGATTCCGTCTTACAGGAAAGACTTGTGTAGGAAAAGAGATCTTTCCCTCGAGACGCCGGGTAGACTCTTAACGGATGCCTCATGCAGCCAATAATGTAACTTCTTGAGAGTTTCTAAAAATCACAGATAAGAACTGGCCATTACAGAAAGCTCTGGATACTGTCATGGGTAATGAGTTAGTGGAATTTGTTCTGTTAACGACAGGCTAATTGCTGTTCTCAGATGTAGGGGATCTGTAGGCACCAGAGCGCAGCGTGGCTGTGCTCACACTGGACATGAATGAACAAAATGTTTACTTAGATATCTAAAAGGTCAATTTTCTAAAACTTAAAACAATTGCTGGCATGGCTGACTGCGACTGTAAATTTAGAGTGGGAAGTGTTAGCAAAAACTGGGACTTGTTCAAGGACATCCCAACAGTGCCCCAAAAGCCATGACTTCATAGACAAAAATAATTCTTCCAGGCAAGAAGCTGTCAAAGGCGGTTTGGATGTGTAACCAAGGTGGCTTGCAGCCGGAGGGGGAGGATTGCTGTGCCCTGAGTGAATCAGAAGACAGGAACTGGGCGCAAGCACCACTGGCATAAGAGGAGATGGAAGGAAGCTGAATGAAGGCTAAGACGCATCATATGTTTGTTGTTATCCCAGAGGGGACAGATTGTTTTTCCCTCTTCCTTTCCCTCTTTCTTCTGTTTCTACTATGCATTTTGGAGGGTTGAACATGGTGGCATGCTCAGGAGCCACAGTCAGCTGATGGGAGAACCAGCAGTATGGAGCACAGTGACCACCCGATGAAAAAACAGACCTTGGTGGCACCTTCGAGCTGCATAGGACGATGGCAGTAGATAAAGAGCTCCAAAGGGCTCTCTGAAGGCTCACCCCCAGAGAGGTGCAGCCAGCTGAAGAGCTTAGAAGTGACTTCTGCCTTGGCAAAGGTTCTGGAAGATCTCCTGAAAACAGATGGTGGGGTGTCTGTTCCCTGGATGTTCCTGAGCTGCAAGTCTGAAGATCTGGATGAGGCCTATCACCCTGATGTGTGAGCATTTGGACAAAGACCATTAGAAGCTGAACATGGTCTGGTTGTTGCCAGGAAAAAAAGGGTTGTAGGTGATAAAATGCACAGAATCAGTACTTTGAGCAGAGTCCGTCTGGTCTGTGTGATGCTCCCATTTGGCCTGCCACCTTTTGTGCAGAGGAGACAGGA
>NW_010576439.1:109406-133723 GCF_000705375.1 Tinamus guttatus | reverse complement strand
AAACAGAAGTAACAATTCTGTTAGATATAGTTAATATCTAACAGTTAGTTAGATATTAATAGATGACTGTTAGTCATCTAGACTAGGTGTTAATAGATGACTGCAGTCTGCATTTGGGTCAAAACCTAAAGATGTGTTCACCTCCCTGTGGGGTTAAGAGATTAATATCTGTAACAGAGGAGGCTGGGCAAACTGCAGATCAACAGGTCCAGTTAACTTGCAGCCTTGAGTTGGAAACGAGCTGCCAGAAGAGTTCCTGAAGTGCTGATGTTGACTTTGAACAAGTCTTGGGAAGACAGGATACTGAGGAGGAATTTGAGACCTTCCAGGAGCCACAGTTTCAAGGTTCAGTGAGGGTGACTGCAACCAGGCTTGGTGTCTACTCATCATCAACCATCACTCCGATGGGCTGGAAAATGAACAGTGCAGTGCAAGACTCAACTTATCCCACCCACTAAGAGAAGGTTGGGAGGTGACATGATTGTTTTTGCAGTACTTAAGGATGTTTCCTGGTGGTGGAGGCTTTCCAGAGCATTAACAAATGCATGCTAAGATACATGGGCTGGAAGCCTAATTTAAACAGCATCAACCTTGAAACAAGTTTCCCAGTCCTAGAGAGCTGGACACTGGAAGAACTTTCTGGATGCTGGGAAGACTCAGCAGTGCCTGGAGCTTTGGTGCTGTGATGCAGTGTCTTGTCTTCCTACAGGCTTTGGGCCAACCAGTAGGAGAAATTCTCCAGGTAGCTTTTGTTGAGTAGGATTGGATCTCTGGGTTCAGCCCATTCCTTCTGAGGGATTGACAGAGAACACCCTGGCTTGTTTGCACTGCTGTGTGCTCATGATGAGCAGAGCTTCATCTCAAATGATTTCAAATTTCCTCCTGGGTTTCAGGCAGTGAGAATAACACCAAGGTCAGAAAAAAAAAGGAGACAGCAGTAGTGTTGAACTGGAGGATCTGGATGTTGCAGCTTCCACAGTTGGGAACCAATACATCTATTTGTCACCCAAGTCCACAAGAGGATGAAGCACAGGTCATTGCCCTTGCCAGCTCTGATACCTCCTGATCTAGAGACCTGGACAATGGCTGGAGTGGCTTGGACAGGCAGCACATGCAAGGTCAGGAGCTACAGAGGAAAGAAGGAGGCTTGATATGCTGAGAAGGATGGGGTATCTGCTCACAAACTGTAGCACTGTCATGTTGCTGACAGTTGCTCCAGGTAGTCCAATAAGATCAGCAGTGAAGGAACAAAAGATGCCACCTGGCTGTGATGGGCAAAGAAGAATTTGCTGAAGAGTGAAGGGAGCCTGGAAAATCAGCAGGACGGCACCCTGCTGCACCTCATGGGAGGTTGGCAGGGGACGGAGAAGCTGCATGAAAAGAAAATGAGAAGGGCAGTGCAGCCAGAACTGGCGAGGAGAGCTGGCCCAGGTTCAGCCGCAAAGATCTACATGGGCTAAACAAGGAGCTGTAGGCCATGCCCAGAAGAGCATGAGACCAGGACAGCATTGGAGATGGGACCAGAAGCAGTAGAGGGGCATGGGCACAGCCAGGATGCTGAGGTAATGTGGCCTAGGACACCACAAGAATAAGAACCACCAGCTGGCTTAATGGGCGACAGTCAGCAAAAATGCTACAGAGGAAAAGACAGTGCAGAAGAATGGAGGATATTATAGGCTAGAGAGATATAATACGCCAAACATGATAATGTGGATAAGTAGCAGACCAGTCTGCAGATGAAGGTACTTGAGAATAAGTGTAGCCAAAGATGCTCAGTGAGCTGGCAGAAAAAGCTGTTTCTGCAGGACTGACCCTGTACTAGGTGTCTCCAGCTGTGCATATCAGGAAGTATTTGAGCAAATTCAAACTCTGGACAAGAAAGAGCAAAGATGCTTTTGAGTGGGGGTGGGAGGTGTGTGTGTGTGTGTGAATCTTCATCCCCCCAAGTCCTGAGTGGAGGAGAAATGAGGAAAGGAAAGGGGATTCAAGACTGAGTTAGCCAGGCTCTGTGGGAAAGGCAGCCCAGAGGTGCTCCTGCTCCTTCGCAGGAAGAACCACACCTGACTATGCCTATGGCTATGAGGTCAGATCAGCCATTCGAAGTGTTTGGGCTACCACTGTGCCATCATCTGGCTTCTGGAGAGGGCAGCAAAAGGGCCTTTTCCTCTCTCTTGCCTTCTGAACAAGAGGATGGTGGGACTGGGAGTCATGGTGGTGGAACGGGAATCTGGTGAACCAGGGTGCTAGTTGGTGCTCATGAGATGTCAGCAGTGAGAAACGGCCTCCTATCCATGGGCAACCAGCCAGCAAAGGTGCCAGAAAGACAGCACAGACAGGGTCAGGCACTGGGTACAGGTGTCTTCCCAGAATCACCCCTTCAGGTGCCTGAGATGCTCAGCCGCCTGGTGCTACATTTCTTGTCTGCCCATTCAGCTTGCGGACATCTTGCTGTCCCACCTCAGCCTACTCCCTCCTCTTCAGCTCTGTCCTGTAGCCCTGACTAAGAAAAGGGGGGATTTTCTGGTTCTGTGCATCACCTTGGCTGTGCCACTAGGCATCCATGTTCCCGTGGCAGGAGTAAAATCTTCTCTCTACTTTGTGCCTCCCTGTAGGTGCCCCTTCCTCCTTGAGCTCTGGGGATGGAGAAAGTTCGTACTCGTCTCTACAAAGTCGGTTTCAGTGCCAGCAGAATGCTGGGCATCTTGCCTGATGCCGTTTGCACAGCTTGTGCTTTGGCCAGTCCCCAGAGCCGTTCAGTGCTCCATTATAGTGGCCCCAGTTCAACAGGCAGGAAAGAATGTCTAAAATAGATGCTGAGAGAAGAAAACACAACCTGAGCAAGAGGGGACAAGGTCACAGCAATGCCCCTAGGTCCTGCCTGGTGCTGGCAGGGCTCTGTTATGTGGACACTCACAGCGTTGGACTCCTGGCTGATGCCAAATTCCCTTAGCAGTTTCCCTATGGGATGGGATCAAGCAAGGCTCAGCTGCCACGGGCGGGTACCAAATGCTTGGAACCTCTGCTTGGCTCCTAAGCAGATGGCCTGCCAGTTAAGGAAAGGCTGGGGAGTGGGACACGTGCCAGGGACACTTGCATTGCCCAGCATTGCTCAGAACCTTTCAGCCAGATTGGGAAGGGGCTCCCAGCAGAGCTGGGGTGGATGTCACAGGCAGGATAGAGCTTCCCACCCTTCCTGTGGCCTGGTGGAGAGGGCTGCGCCACTCCAGCACCCAGCGCTTGGCCTCTGATGGGCCCTGGGGAGCCAGCTGGGAAACACCTCTCGGCTCCCCGCTCTGAGACAGCCCCGTGCGGCTCCGCGGGCCAGGAGGCTCCTGCGGCCCGGCTGCCTGCCCGGCCTGGCTGCCCTCGGCCCAGTCCACCTTATGCCCCCTGGGGAACCAGCTCCACAGCTCCCAGCTGCCTCCAGACCAGCCCCGGGGAGATGTGTCCATCGCCCACTCTGTCTCACCGTCTGGGAATTTCTCCTGAGACTTTGCCTGCATTTTGATGTCCTCATTTGCACCTCTTGAAGCTCAATTATACCCCTGTGTCATCTCCTATCCTTCTTGGTGCATCTCCTTCCCTCTACCATTCACAGGGCCAGCCTAGCTCTTGCCCCTAGGCCTCTTCTGGTGGCTCTGGGGCCAGTGTCCAGCACCGGTGCTGTCGGAGAAGGACCATCACCTCTCCCCACTGACCCTCAGATCCGTGACTAGTCTCTGGACTCCTAGGGCTGTCTCCTCTCTTAGACATTTCTGCTCTGCCTTGCTGAGTGCTGGCCTGCAAATCCCCTCCATTACTAGCTCGTGCCTGGCTCTGCTTGCAAGCCATGATTTTTAGCCTGCTGCTTGTTTTTCATTTGATTCTGGTGTGGGGCTGGAGCCAGCTTGGTACCTGCCCTTCCTTGCTAGGTGCAGTCTGCGCATTTGTTTTTTTTTTCATCCCTCTGTGCAGTTCTGGGATAATGCAATGCATCTGGCCTCCTTGTGTTCACTCTCCGTCTGATGTGCCACATCTGGATTCCTTGCATACAATTGCTGTCTAACAGGCTGTGTCTGGCTTCCCAATATGTGATTCCTAGATAACAAGTCACTCCTGGATTTCCTACATGTGATTCTTGGATAACATGGCACCTCTAGATTCCTTACATACAATTCCTGGACAATATGGCACATGAGCTCTCTGGCCAAGCTTGGAGCTGGAACAGGACTTTTTCTTTACGGTTTAAAGTTTTTCTTTCCTTTTTTTTTTTTTTTTTTTCCTGGAGAAGATGAAGCTTTGACCTGAATTGCTGGCTGCCTCACAAAATCTCCTTTCTACCTCGGCTTTGGCTGCTCTTGGCTTGGAGCCTGGCTTGAAAACAAAGATCCTATCTCCCCCCCACCCCCTGGGCTTTGGGATTGCTGGCGGTGTACACACTGCCCCTCGCCAATCACTGCTTACAATAATATTTTTCTCTAGGATTGAGCTTGGAATAACTTTGTTTTGACATAATCTGAACTAATGTCTCCCCGGCAATGACAGTAAACACTCGACAATAAGTCACAGCGCAGCCTTGGAGCTCGGAAGAAGGGGCGGCAGCGTTCGGACACAAGGGAGATGCTACGGGCCACAGCTACAGCGAGGGACCACGGTGAGAGCAGAGTGCACTGTGACCCTCAGGGCTGCTTTGCACCCTGCCCCCTCCAGCACCTCCCTTGCCCACTCTGCAGAAGGTGATGGGAAAATGCAGCATGGGGCCATTGCTAATCACTTCCTTGGGCATGAAGAGTTATTGTGTCTGCGGCGGTGGCAGCTCCAATTTAAACACAGTTTCTACACTATTAATGATCCTGGCACTTGCTGACTTGAGAGCTCAGTCTGAGACCCAGGAATCCCGACTTCTGAGCAGCCCAAAAAGAGCTGCTGGACTCCAGCCTGCCTCTTGTGCTGTCTGCGCCTGCTTTCTCCCCATACTGTCTGTGCAGGCTGCCTTGTGGTGGTCCTAGCTGGTGTTGGCTTTGCAGACCACATTGAGCCATGGTCCTGCCCCTATCCTATCCCTCCCCAAAGAGGACAGTTCTCCAGGAGCCCCTTGGAGAGCCAGTGTCTTGCCCAGGCAGCCTCACTTTCTTGGGGCCAAATTGCACCCACCAAAGCAGCTGGAAAAAACGCATTGCAGCCATGCAGCATCCCCTGGAGAGCCCCTCACTAGAGAAGTAGCTGTCCTTGGGGAAAGACAAGTGGCCGGGGGCTAGTGTCTCGGTGTAGGAAGCCAAGGACAGGGATGGCTGGTGTCTGCGGACAGACAGGAGATAAGAGCAGGACCCTCTGGCTCCTCTAGAGAGGATGCGGCAGTAGAAAGGATGGATGAAAGCTCCCTGACAGGAGTGTCCTACTGCCCCTGCATCAAACAGCCCCTGAGGGCAACAAGCTCTGCCCCATGCCCTCTTCAAGCAGGACCTGCTGTCCAGCCATGCATTGAGCAGCAGCTGGACCTGGTGTTAGTCCTAGGATCACACACAACACAGCGCAGAGCTGTTGAGAGGAGAGCTGCTCTCCACACACCCAAGACCTTCTGGGCTGTTCAGAGTGATGCCCTGCTGGTGCTGCTCTCCTCTCAGCTCTCTTCCCCACACTGTGTTTGTCCTCATGATCCAGTGAGACTCCCGTGGCATTTTCCAGATGACACTGCTCCTCAGCTGACAGTCCAGTCTGATTTGTTTTGTGAGTCTGCAAAGTTGAAAGCCACTGAGCCAGCTCAGGCTGAAAGTTCACCCTGATAGCAAACGTCTCCCTGTTGGCTCTATGATTCACTCAGCACGCCAGGAGCAGGAGTGCCCTGTATCGCAGCAGTTAGTCATTAAGATGGTGACAGTGCTATGAAATAGTGCCTTGACACAGCGTAGGTCTATGTGTATGGCAGATGAGAGAGTTGTGCCAATGCATGGCTTCATCCCCTTCCCTCCAAAGCAGTGTTTGCTATGGGAAGCGCTGCGCTGTTCCTCCATGGTCTCCATGGTCAGTGCCTAGATTCAGTCCTGCTACCTGCCCACGCATGGGGCTTAGGGTGTTAATTCCCCCACCTGCTTCTCTTCTTTTGTGAACCAGAAGCCTCTCACTGTGAGCCTGATCCTGAAGGCTGAACAGCAGCTCTGAGCTTCAAAGCAGTGCAGTGGCTTCCAGACCCAGGGCTAAGGACACCTGAGTGTAGGTGACATCAAGTGAACCTTTGTCTGTCTGTGTGATGGTGCTGCATATGGGGACACATTTTGAAGGCAGGAGAGATAGGAATAAACAGTGCCATGAAGAAAGGATAAGAATAGACTCATCCCTCTCTGCAAAAGCCCAGGGATATGGTGGAGTCATGGAAAAGTCTGGCAGCATCTTTGGAAAAATGAATTTGCACACCTCCTTTTCCTTAGTGTTTCATGGGCTGTTGGATGGTGCCTAAGGGGTGCAAGCTCCTTTCTGTAGGCATTTCTCCCCTCTGAGATTGGGCTGGCCCAGGAGTGTCTTTTCCTATAATCATGTATCCAGGACAGCAAGTTCTGAGTGTTCCTCTTGGCCATGCTGGATGCTCCTCTTCAATGCCTGGTTGAAGAAATCACCCCAAAATATAGTCTGTTCCCTCAGAGAGCCAGGGACACCTGAGTTCTCCAGACACTGTTTACATGAGCCTGAAACCTCTCTACTTCACACAGTATGAGTTTAGGTCCTGGTTCTTGCACATTTTTTCATTGTCTTCGATTCTTGAGCAGCAGAATGACCACAGCACCTGAGTAGCTCAGGGACTAGGACCCTCTGTATGTTTTCCTGTCTGAGGACACAATGCCAAAGACTTGAGAACCAGACCATTGATGCACGAGACATAACCTAATCATCAGCTATTGAGAGCGATGCCACTAAACAACGGCCGTGTGATTCAGCTGCTGCTGGCTCACTTGTACTGCCAAATCAGCGTGACACCTTAGGATGACCCATGATTTCTGCTGTTATTGCCCCTCCTGCTCAAATGCCAGATATACTTCCTAACAAGGCTTGCAGCTGTGCTTGTTCGGACAAGTTTGCAGACAAGGAAATCTGGAGCAGACTGATGTGGAAACAACTGCTCAACCCTCTGGTTTTGCTGGGTCATGATTAAATGAGGTGAGACACCTACATGCGCAGATGTTTTAGGAAAACTCTGGGTGACACATCCAAACCCTACACCCACTGTCACCCCTGCGGCCACACAGATTGGCTGGGTGAGGCTGTGGGACTGGACCATTACTACAAGGTGAGGGGAGCTGCAAGTGAGGCCTCTCACAGGCAAGGGCTGGTCTGGCCAGCAGTGTGGTTTGATGAGCAGAACAGGGTCCATCTTGGCAAAGACAAGGAGCGAGCCCAGCCAGCCCTGGCTGTGTGCTCAGGACAGCAGCCCTGGCTGCTCCCAAGCAGGTCTCTGCTGGCTCAAGGGATCCTCTGCCATGGTTCTGATCTCGCTTGGGGCTGCCCAGTGGCCTTGGGCTCTTCATGGCAGGACCTGACATCTGAGGATACAACAGATCCCAGCATCATTATGGTAATGCCATTATTTGGAGCCACATGTTTGAGCAGATGCCTTTCAAGTGTGCAATCCCAGCCTGCCAGAGGTGGAGGGAACATGCCAATTCACTCGTAGTAAGGGTGTCTCCTCCTTGCTCTGGGCCACATAACAGCCAGATATGTGTCAGCAGCCACCAGGTCAGTGCTGGAATGTGTCAGTGACAGCTGGTCTTCAGCACATGCACGTGCAGCACCTGGGGGATGGAAAACTGCTGTCCACTTCTAATTACTGTAGTACTTGGGTCACTCTTTGGTCATCCAAGGAGGACTCAGAAGATGTACAGCCGTGCAGTGAGGCTGGGAGGGGACTTGCCCTGAAAGGGATTTCAAAGGATGGGCAGCACTACCAAGTGCAAAGAGTTAGGTAGCTGAGCATGGGCCTGGAGGGCAAAGACAGCTGTGATTGCAGGACTTCTGAAGGGGGCCTGCAGGAATGACTTGAGAGGAACCCATGGAAAGTCCCTAGGCTGCATGTCCAGACCTCAGCATCTCTGGATCTGAGACCTGCAGAGGAAGCAAGGGGAGCCTCTGGCACGACTCTGCCAGCAAACACCAGTGCAGATGTCTCTTCAGATAAATACAAACTCCAACAGGGACCATATGAACTCCAGTAAGGACTCGTGTGTTCTTGGTGACAGCATAAAACCATCCTCCCTGTCAAGCAGAGCTACTCTTGCTCCCCATCGCTCCCAGGGATAGGATGTGCTTGCTGGGGCTGCCCAAGGGCAGCCAGGAAATCTCTGCAGTGCTCTCCTTCACATTGCTATGCTACAGCACAGGCAAAGCAGAAGCTCCTGCAGCTACTGGGGTCTTTCCCAGCACCTGAATAATGCCTGTAAGCTCTAGTTGCTTCTCCTGTCTCCCTAAAGGCATTACAATGTGAGTGCAGCACCCAGGAGCTCGACTCTGTGTAAGTGCAAAGGAGGCCTGAGGATATGGGGGTGGGGAGCAGTATAGAGGAACAATTGGAAAGAGGAAAAAGGAAATCCTCCTGGAGCTGTGAAAGTGTTTTCCCAGACTGTCTGGCCGCGGCGATGACCTCATTCTCTGAAGTGATGTTAATTGGACTGAGGGCTTGGAGAACAGGATGTCCAGCCCTGCGAGCCCCACCATCATGGTCACCTGCGCAGCCCCACTGTGGGTGCACCCCTCATGCTGCACAGCTATGCTCAGGCCCTGGAGCCAGCAGCTTACCATAAAAACCTGACCCAAGCTGCCCCCTTGGCAACGGCGGAGGGTCTGAGATCCGAGAATTTTGCCAGTGGCCTTTAATGAGGGTTAACAAGCCACAGATTTCCATTAGTGTATTTCAGCTGTTTATCCTGGAAAATTCTCTTTGCAAAATCAGTGTAATGTACACAGATCTGGAGGGTGGGGAGAGTTTCTGAGCACTGTGCACTCGGAAAACCTGCCTCAGAGGTCTCCGCTCATCCCCAGACACTGATATGCTCAGACTGAGATTTCCTCTGGTGCTAGTGTGGCCCAAGAGAACGTGCACTGAAAAGTCATGTTAGCAATTTGTGGGCTGGAACCAGTGGCCAGAGTTTAGGCTGCTTAGCTTGACCAGAACACTAGAAGACGATTGGTTACAAGAGCTAGAGAATGCACCAGGGAAATGTCCAGTTCCATAAACAGGTGTCAAGGCTTCCAGGCTGTCCCACGGTGGGTCAAAATTTTGGCTTAGATAATGGACATCCGAGTGATCAATCCTCTCCCAGATCCTCTTCTCTAGAAGGATGTGTGATAAATTCTAGAGGGCAGAATTGAATTGTTCTTGGTACATTAATGTAAACACTGGATGCCTTTTTGGCAGAGAATTTTTAAGCAAAAGATAACTCCTGGTCTCCACATACTTGGAGCAGAGCAGTGCTGCTCAGCTTCCAATGTTCAGGTCATATGAGATGATTGCATGGTTATAAATGCAGTGTATCTGAAAGGCTGTGAGCACAGTAACCAGTTCCTGACATTTTCTCCTGCTCAACCACACTCATCAGGTGTCTGATTGCCTTCAGGCTGTTATACAACCAGTTTGGTAACCATCACAATTTTTCTGCGCTCTCATGGTCTCCCAAGGGAAAAGAGATTGCTTCAGTAGGTATTTTTAAGGTGAGAAAAAGTTAATACAAATTTTATATTCCTGTACAAGAAGTCTTGGTCAGAGGAGGCACCCAGCACATGGGATGGAAGGTCCGTCTTTACTTGAAGCATCTATCCTCAGGTCATGATGACTTATTTTTTGGCCATCTTGTTCTACTATCATGGTTAGTCTGGAATTTATTCTCCTACACCAACACCATAAGACATGACCATAAGGACCAAGTATTCAAAACTTTTTTTTTTTTTTTTTACCATCGATGTTGCTGTTCCAAGCTGTCAAATTATGTGTAGCTTCCTTTAAAAAATAATAGTCACAGTTCTCCATGGTACTGAAGAGTTCATTCCAATCTCCCTGGCGACTCTTTGTAATGGTTGCTGTAAGCTATTTGTCTAGTCCAAAATGCAATTAGGTATAATTTCAGGCACTCTTAACTACCATCTTTAATGGTGGGATGGTGCTGTGGGATCTTAAATATCAGCAATGAGGAATGACTGTGGTATTTTGCATGGTGGAGCTTCGTCAGCTTTTACTACAGGATGGATCTCAGGCAGGACCAAGAAAACAGCCTCCTGGGAGATCCTCTGTCAGATGTGAACCTAGTCAATATTGCAGCTTTGGATAAGAGATCTCACCTGCTCAAGGCAATACTACTGCAAACTGCAATACTGCAATACTACTGACAGCAGTTGCAGTGCTTGTCGTGTTCACAGCTGTGGAGCTGGAGGACACACCAGTAAGACATCCTCACAAAGTCACTGTACTACCTGGGCAACTAGAAGACAGTCTTTGGAGTGTCTCCTTGTTAATTTGGGTCCATTTTTGTTCCCATGTGAGATATCTATGTCTGTCTAGGTGGTAATGGCTCTGATCTGTTTAGTGTTAAATTTTCAAATAGTTGGGAGATACCTATAGTTAGCTAGTCATTTCAGTGCTTAACCTTCCATTCTTCAGAGTTAGCTTTCACCTCTAGCACACCACTTTGTGGTTCCCCCTTATAGGACTGTTTGGAAAGTTTTGCTTTCCTTGAGTGCAGCAAAGAAAAGCCTTGAAGCTAAGTAACAGGATGCCATTTGGTCCCAGTGCCTTCCAGTTTCTATTTTTCTTTCAGGATCTCTTGACTATTTCTGTGGCTATTTTTAGTTTCTGTTTTGCTGAGTATCTTCTCAAGCATTTTTAATGCATACAGCACTGCTGTAGCTACTCAAATTAATCTCTGGAACTGGATAGTCTCTTCTGAAACTGGAAAGTTAGCATCTGCTCTTGCTGATCTTCAAGATAACTTTTTGAGAGAACCTTCTTGGGTTGGTAGTAAGGAGTGTTTTGTGCGCAGCACTCCATTCTGCAGCAATAATTTTATTTTTCAGACATTTGTCTTAGTTTTATCATGAACATTGCAAGTTGTATAACTTTCATAAAGTTTTTATTTCCTACTAGTTTTGCCATTATTCCCTTTGGAAATTACTTTAGGTTGAGATTTTGAGCTACTTTTTATTCAGGATACAGCTGATTTTTCTTATGGGATGACTTTAGCTGATGAGTTACAACTCTATCTTCATTTTTCAAACTATTTGAGAAGCAGCTGATGTTAATTGCTGAATCTTAGTGATGTCATGGGATTGCATTTGGAACAACTTTCATTATGCTCTGTCTCAGCTTGAACGGCAGACTCTAATAGTGAAAACTTGCTGTCTTCTTCACCGTCCAAATTTATTTGAAAAGTCTCTTGCAATACTGATGAGTCCATCTCTTCCTTAAGGATGTCACTGAAAGCATTGTTTTTAGGCTTGAGAGTATTGACCTCTGCATCTGGTTTTGTGTTGTTTTGAGACATAGCTTGAGATCCAGATTCTTTGCTAATAAAATCATCATCTAAGGCAGAATTTAGAGTTGGCATATTTTGTCCTTCTGCTTATGTTTTAATTTTCTTCATTTCTGAATAAACAAACTAGACCTGAATATGGCATTTCTTCTTTTTTTTCTAGTCTCTTTTTTAGTTTATTTGAGCCAATACTTTACATGGGTCCAGCCCATGCTGTTACTCACCTCTCTTGCCTAATCTAGATTTGAATTAATTACAAACAGCCTTGTTTTCCCCCTACGAGCTACCGATGCATCATTAATGTTGTTTTCTACTCCAGTGTCTAGGACAGACATCATTCCCTCTCTCCCCTTCCCTTGGCCAGCCTGTTGGTGGGCAGCTGGAGAAGAGTTGGTGCTCAGAGGGGACTCTGAAAGGGAGCACATTCACAGACCTCCCCCACAGAAACAGCACAGGTCCCCCCTGCACACCCGAGTGAGAGCCTCCTGGGGCGGTGGGATAGCAGTGCAGGTGGTTTCTTCTCCTTTGCTCTGAGCAGAATCTTAGGGTGGAGGGAATATCACTTCCCAGTGGTCATGCCGTGCTGTGCCTTCTTTCTCCAAAGTTTCACCAGAGCTGAGCACTGAGCTGCTCATGGACCAGCTATGTCAAGCTGGCCTCTGAGCCAGAGCTTTGGAGATTTATGGTGCTTCATAGGAAAGCGTAGGGAAATGTGTTGTCTCTTCTACTCAGAACAGGCTGATCTGGGGTTGATGCAATACTCAACAGAAAAGCTAAGATTGGGGTTGTTGTTTTTTTTTAACTCCAGATCTGTGCCCTGTTTGAACATGACTGGTGCCTTTGCCTATTTCACATGGAAGAGATGCTCATGGCACTGCCAGAACAAGATCTGCCCGTAAGACCCACCTTCCAGACCCTCAGGCATTGCCTGTTCTGGGGGGCTGCGTCCTTCCCTCAGTTGAAAGCTGGTCAGGGAGCACCATGTCTGACCTGTGGTCTTGGTCAGAAGGAGAAGGAGGGCTGCCTAAAGAGGGAAGGAGATGGGTAGAGAGCCTGTCCCCAAGCCTTGGTGGAAAGCAAGGGCATGAAGGACAAGGGGGCTGTGCTGGGGCTCTCCATGGCTCATGCAGTCTGTCCCTGCAACCCTGTCCTCACGTGACATCCCAGTTCTCTGCTGAGGGGGAAAAGTGAGTAAAAGTAGGGGACAGTGGCATGGCCCTGGTGCAGCTCTGGGATCCATGGCAGGAGCCCCAGCCCTCGAGCCATGCTGCACCTGCATCACCTCGCGGCAACACAAGACCCCAGCCCTCGCCTTGCTGTTGCCTGCTCCATGGGTAGCTGCTTGGGCCTGCCTGAGTGTCTCCAGATGTGCTGGCAGGCGGCAGCCCAGCTGCGTGCTGCTGCTTGGAGTCCTTGTCTCGGCACTTGGAGCGACAGCAGCTGAGGGCTGCGGCCAGCATGTCCCTCATGTCAGGTGGCTAGTGGGACACGGTCAGTGGAAACTGGCCCTGACCCTCAACTGCGCCCCGTCTGCGGGGAGCCCCTTCTTCATGGGTGTGGGGAAGGCTGCGCCACCCTCCAGATGTTTGCCTGGCCCTTGACCCCCTGTTCTCTCACAGCAGGGCCTGTCTGGGTCACACAAGGTGCTGGGGCGGACAGCTCAAGATGTTTTGCTCATCTGAGCAGCGAGGAGAGGTGACTCCAGAGCAGCAGCAGGCACCTGCAGTCAGGAAGCAATGGCCACGGACAGGCTCTGTCCAGCAGCAGTGGGGCTGGAGCCGGACACCCAGGGCATCGCAGGGACAGCAAACACAGAATGGGAGATGGCAGCAGGATGCTGACTGCCATCAGTGTTCCAAACCACCGACCTCCTCCTGCTGCAAAGCCCCTGGGGCGAATGCCAGCAGGTGCCCTGAATGTTCATGTTCAGGCTCATGGCCGCAGTACCCTTGACTCTCAGATAGTCAAGCCCCTTCAGCAGGTTGTATCCAAGCCTTGATGTCCCATCTGCCTGTGTCTTACAAATGCCTCCCTGTGCTGGGGAGGTGGGAGATGCTGAGGCACCTCTACAATGGTGCCAAACCATCTGCTTTCTGTGAGCCTTGAGCCAATCTCAGCTCATTGGCAGCATGATGTGGGATAGGAATGTTCTTGGGGACATGTCCAGATGAGTGCAGAAGGCAGCTTTGGCCTCTGAGATCAGGGAACAGCAGGCTGCAGTCAATGCCCCCTTTTGACTCCAAGAAAACAGGGATGCTGAACAGAACATATGCAGGGGGTGCCCAGTCAGAGATGGATTCCTCTGCTGTGGTGTCTTCATGCTCCTGAGCAGAGCCCAGCAGAGGACCCAGCACTCATGCTGCCCCAGTACCTCAATGCAGGTGCACCTGAGCTGGCCCACACTGCAGGGACACATTCCCTGCTTGGTGAGGAACCATTCTGTCCCTTTTAGCAAGCTTGTGCTCTATCCCATACTTTGCCCTGCCGTTCTTCCAGCCTTCAGGATCAGGACCCTCATTCTCCTTCGTACCCCTCAGCTGCTATCGATGCTGGGATGCCTGCAGTGACCAGAGTTCTCCCTGGGGATGGAGCCAGCCCCCACATCCCCACCTTCCACCACATTTTATCAAGTTTCTGCAGCCTTCCCCTCTTGCCCAGCTGGGCCCTCAGCCAGGTCAAACAGGGATGGAGACCATGGCAAGACGCCCACAGTGCACGTGCCACTTACTTCTGCTAGGCTGCGCCTCCCACGGGGCATGGATGTCCCTGGTGCAAGGGGGCTCAGGTGTCTGGACTCTGCTTAGGGAGCACAGGGAAGGACAGCAAATACCTTGTGCCACACAAGTGTCAAAGCCCCAAGTCAATCCCTGCTCTTGCCTCAGTGCTGTAGCAATGCAGCTGGGGTGGTTCTCAACACAGGGGTGCACCTAGCATTGACAGGACCCCCCAGAATGCATGGGGGTGCAGAGCCAACATGGCATGGACTTTCTTCACTTCAGGGAACCCCTTGTACCTCCCAGCCCCTGCTGTCTCTGCTCTGCATTTCTCAGTCATGTTGTTGGTGCGGTCTAAACTACATGAACAGAGTCAGCACACTCTGAACCCCAGCAAGCAGTGCCTGGACAGCAAGTTCTGCATCCTCACTGGGGATCCCTTGGTCTTTCCTCCTCCTTCCTGAGGTTGTAATTCCTCAAGCAGTCCAGAAACCCATAAAGAAAGTCACTCTGCCTCCCCCAGTCCTTTCCGGTGGAGGATTCTTGAAATCGGGGCTCTTTTTTCATCCTGTAGATATGCTCCATGGCACAGCTATGGAGCTGGTTCTGGAGGCCACAAGGCTGGGCAGGGGAATTAGGAGGCCATTACTTGTATGCGGGCATCTTGGAGGAAAACCACCTAGGAGATGACTGACAGGAAAAGAATGAACCCTTCCAGGCTTTCTGCCTTCGGATGATGAAATTTCCCCCACTGGTTGGCTAAGCATATCGAGAACTGCCAAGCTGTGAGGGCAGTGCAGGAAACTCACCCGGCCCAGGAACCACATTACCTATCAGGAGTTATTCCTGAGTGAGAAACTCTCAAGTGATGGGTGCCAGGAGGGGTGGGACAGTCAGTGTTCAGAGGAAGCTGAGCTGGGATGGTCACTGGGAATGCCGTCTGCTCTTCCCTACCAGATAGCGTGCCAGAAAAACCAAACACTGCTGCACCTGGGGGCCTCCATCACTCATTGCTGCACCCCTACAAGCTACTTCAACCTACCTGTGTTTCAGCTGTGGTCTAGAGAGGTGCAGCTGTCTACATAGGATATACCCCAGAAGCTTGTCCCCACTCCCCACTGTCCCAGGGCACACGGCCCTGCATATACACTTTTCTTTGGCTGGTTGCCAGAGCAGGACTCCTCATGGTTTATAACGCCCAGGAAGAACAGTTTGCATCAGCATAAGACTTGGCCAATCTACCTTAGCTCCTAGAGGGTCTCCATCACAGCTGCCGTGCAAGGGTAGAGCCAGGGCTGCAGGCACTCACAAGCATGGCTACTCAGCTGTTTGCTCCACAATGGCAATGCCAATGAGTCCCTCACTCCGAGGTACCTGGCACTCCATCGCAGAAGAGTCTCTGCCAAGGGTCTCCACTGCACCCCACTGAGTTCCCAGCCAGGCTCTGTCCAGACTAGTGCAGGTCTTGAGAGGACTGAGCCTACAGACCTCACCGTGTGGCAGAGACCTCAGTTTCATGGTCACAGACTGCTTGGAGCCGAGTCACAGGAGCCACGTGGGCCATGTAAAGTTTAGCTGCTCCTCTCAGGACAGCTCATAGCAACTTTTGTGGAGAAGGAATCCCACCTCAGGCTGCTGTGGCAGGGTCACTGCTTGAGACCCAGCAATAGCAAGGTAAGCACTTGCAGTCCATGCCAGTGTTGAGTTTTCTCCCTTCTCCAAACTCCCCTTGCTTCTCAGGGCCATCCCCCAACCCTGCACGCACATCCGCACTGCATGCACTCACCCCCTGCTTTCACAGCGCTGAGACATCCAGGCCACGCTGCACTCAGACGCGTCCCACGTTGTCTGCCAGGCTCAGCTGGGCTGAGCCTCTCTCCCAGGCACAGTGCCTGATGCAAGCCCTAGACAGCTCCCTTTGCACGGGAGACTCCAGTCTGGCCGCCAAGCGCTCCCTCAAATGTCAGGTTACTTCAGGTCACTTGCTGCAAAGAGCTGGGAGAGATGGCCAAGCCCTGGGGTTTATGTCTGTGCCATAAGCCAGGAGGCAAAGGCCATCAGGACATGGCTTCTTCTTGCTTCTCAGCTCTGACACCCACCAACTCTGCTCTGTAGCCTACAGCACTAGCAGGACGTGGGGGACACCCCTACAAGATGTCCCTGTGTCTCATAACAGCCCCAGGGAATGCAGGGTGATCTCCCAGGCCGCATCCCTGTCTGTGATTGCACTTCACCCCTCTTAGGGACAAGGTGCCCCTCCAGAAGGTGTTTGCCTGGAGATCTGTCCCTGTGCCCTAGCTGTCTTGGCTTTTTTGTTATTTATGTCTGGGCCCCTTATCTTACTGCCCCACCTAGCACATGCTGACCCCAGTGTCCCTGGTGCCAAGGCCTTGTTCTAATCACAGCTCTGTGCCCAGCCCAGGCACCGCTGCTCTGGGGGACAATTGGAGGAAGCTGTGGCCCTCAGCAAACCCTGAGATTTCTTCTAGGAGTGACAATTGCCAGGAGACCTGGGAGGGGATCGCGCTGCATGCAGGGCCCAACACAGTCCCGTCCAGCAGCCCAGGACCTGTGGCCTCCCCTGCCCTGTCCTGATCAGAGCAGGGCCATGCGCGCACCGGGGTGTGTGAGCATGCAGCGCACAGAGCCATGAGCAGAAGGGCCACATGCACTCCAGGGATCATCAAACCACATACTCGGGCTTCGCGAGTGCAAACACATGTATATGTGCAGCTATCGGGGGCACACACACACACACACACACACCTGCAGGCTGGGGTCATGCACATACCCCAGGATGAGTGTGAACATGGATTCAGTGTTATGTGTGCATATCGACAGGATAACAAGCCTGGCGCATGTGTCAGGGCACTGCATAGGAACACCCAGACCGGCATACCAAAATGGGAACACAGGCGTGCAGAAATGTGTGCGTGTGTGCGTTTGCAAAGGCAGGTGTTGATACCTTCCTGTTACACAGTCTAGGTAGAGCCCATCGCTCACGCACTGGTGCATTTGTTCCCATATGGACCCATAACTTCAATGGCTGAATGCTCTACCAGCCTACACGCACCCCATGCTGCTCATGGACATGTCAGGCTGATGTGCCTCAAAACCTCCTGCAAGTGTGCAGGTCCTGAGGGCCCTCAGATCCCACCTGGCTCTTCCCTCCCACCCAGGCATCCTCTCTGCTACCTCTCAAGCCCTCAGAAGTGCTGCAGGTTGCCCATCTCCCAGGCCCGATGTCAAGGGTGATGCAGGAGCCTGGTGGGGCTGTTGGGTTGGCGGCGCAGGGCGTGCTGGAGCGTAGCTGGCCGTGCCTGCGCCACGCTGGCTGCGACGCGGCTGGGAAGCTCGCAGAATGCAGGAGGAGTTCAGCCTTGGAGGACAAACTCCTTAAAAGGCTGAAAATGTGCAATTGGCTTTTCCCACACAGCCAGAAGTTCCTGGAAGTCAGCTCCCAGTGCCAGACACTGAGTCCTAGAGAGCTGCTCTGGTGAGCTTTCCTGAAAGGAGTTGCTGGCCGTGGCCTTGCCCGCCTGGTGCCAACTCACGCCCTGCTATTGACTCCTCTGGCAGCGATGGTTTCTCTTCCTGCGTGCCCCTTGCTTGCCTCCCGTAGGCAACGAGTGAGCTGGGACATTTGAACGCCCAACTCTGTGCCGAGATTGCCGGTCAAAGGAAACAGATCTGCGTCCATGCCTGTCCCTCAGATACATGGCCAACAATTCCTGTCATCACTGTGACCAGCTCCGTTCCAAATCCCATGCCTCTACCAGCCTTGTTCCTCCAGCTGGATGACTGTCCCAGACACATAGTCAGGAACCTTCCAGCCAGAATGTTCTTCTGACTGATTAATGGCCATTAGCTCTTAGCTGCGTAGCTCCTTGCTCATGTCCTGGTATTTTGTGTTCTTCTGTCAGCAGTGTGGGCCCTCCTTACCCTCCTTCTGCTGATCTCCTTGGCTATGACTGACTGGGCTAAAGGCAGGTGTCTCCTACTGCTTTAGTCTTGCTAGGACCTGAGAGCCATCTAGCTTCACTTGGCCCTATAGCATAAACACACAAGCTTGGGTCCTCCAGGAGTTGTGGGTGAGACACCTCCAGTCCCACACAGGCATGTGAAAAGTGCCTTTTTCAGGTGTACTCCACACGTATGTTCCATAGCCTCCACTTCTGACCTCATGCACCACTCACCTCCTTGGTGTGGACACCTGCCTTCAGGCACCTTGTGCTTTGTGTGGGACCCAGATCCCCGAAAGGCTGTAGCTTGTCCATTTGTACAACCTTCCAGGTACCATGTGTCATAACCAACCTGGGGTCAGCAAGAGAACATACAGAGAGAAAAGGACAACAGAGAGTGAGAGAGAGAAGGAGCTGGAGGTTTCCTACAGCAGGCTGGTATAGAGCAGGTATCAGCTGAACAAATCAGACCCGAGGAAATAGAGTTGGAGATGAGGAGGCTTCAGTGGCTGTGCAGAAATGTGTGAAGGTGCTGCTTGGGCAGGCAGAGCTGGGGCGGGAACCTGAGAGTGCCCTTGGGATGGAAGCTGGTACCTGGGATACAGAGCAGGAGGCATCGTGGGAGGACCAAGTGGGAGGGTCAGGTCCTGAGGCAGTGGAGCATATTTGGCTATACATAAGCCTCCATGTGCACCAAATCCTGGAGCAGAGAGAAGGACAGTGGTCAAGATCTTGTTTCCTCGAAAGCTCTCATGAAGCCCCAGCTGTTGGGTCCCTTCAGTGTCCCTCCCTAGGGGGACCCAGGTTCCCCCCAGGCAAGGGCAGTAATCATTTCAGGGGAGCATGTGGCTGGACTAGTGACTGGTGTTGGACAGTGGACATCCTCCAGGACCGCATGAACGCCTGCGCACAGCTCCACTGCAGGATTGTGCTTCCCAGGAAAGGGAGGGGGCAACGGCATGCTCCATGTGCCAAAACATCTCCCCTGCAATGATATCACAACATTACGTCCCCTTAATCCCAGGATCCCGCCCTGTAATCACTGGCTCCTGCCCCACTGCGACCCCATGTACCCATCCTCTTATGATCACAGAATCCCTTTCCCTTTTTTTCTGAATATCTTATCAACTTTGGTCCTGGCTCCCATTCCCCTGTAATGCCTGGATCTTTTTGACCTTTTGATCCTTGCATCCTTGCTGTGATCTTAGGGTGACACGTGGGCCTCTGTCTGCCGTAGGGTCTTCTCCCAGATAAAGCCACCTCTTACAGCACACTTGGCCTTCTATATGCCAAACCTTCTGCATTGCAGCTTTGCATCTCATCCTTTCTCTTTTTCCAGATCTCCAGATCATCCCACTCCTTGTTCTCCTGAGGCCTCTTAACCCTCAGTACCACTGGGGCACAAGTGCTCTTGCCTCCCAGTGCTGCAAAGGACAGGGACTCTGTTAGCATCCATGCGTGCTCTCCCAGTACACACCGTCCTCTCCTTTATAGACCAGTTCTCAGTGGCCCAAAAAGTCCTGTCACCCTCTTTCTCCTCCAGCGTTCCCTGCTTAATGGCACCTTGCTTAAAAAAAAAAAAAAAAAACCACACAGAAAAAAGATCTTTGTTTTTTTTTTAAAGATGCCAAGTTAATCTGGTACAGTCTATCCCTGATAAATGGCCCTCCCTGAGGGCCTCTTGGGATCAGAAATAGAACAGGGGCTGGACCTACTCAGAGCAAACATTCCTCCCTGTACACGCATGTCTGCTTCCCCTGGCCGCCGGCAGCCTTGCCGTCCCCCTGGGAGCAGCTGGGCCTTGGGGGACGAATGCCACGGTTGCTTCCTGCACTGCTGCCCCGAGGCGCAGAGCCTGGCGGGGCGCGCGGCTGCCCAGGCTTTCGCTTCTCTGCGCTCCGGGATGGGGGCAGCCCTGCTGCTCTATCCACGCAGCCTCGCTCCACAGCGGGGTCCCGTCTCCCCCAGCCTTCCCCGCAGCACAGGCTGGCTGAGCTCCCCGTTTCTGCAGTGAAAATATTTATTTATTAAAGCATGCCACTGAGTCATGATAATCCCCAAACGACAGCCAGTAAAGCCCCGCTGATCCGAGCTGTTCTGAACTGGCGGTCACTAATGGCTGGTATGTTACACTAATCCCCCACCCAGGACGAGGTGGCCCAGCCTGACTCAAGAACTTCTGGAGAACTTGGGGTGCTAAGGTTGCTCCATGCAAAAAAGACTCGTTGCTGAAGTTGGACAGACCTGAGACAGTCCTGCTCACTCCCAAGGAATGCACATGAGAGATTTCTTAAGCCCGGCAGGGATCAAGCTGCGCACTGGGACAGTCTCGCATTCCTTTTCTTCCAAGTCTTCCTTCTCTTTCACAGACCTGCAAACCTGCGACCAGTGGAAATCTCTCCAGAAGTTTCCTAGTTTGGGGCACTGAATTTGGAACCTGCTTCTGCAACTGTGCGCCAGGGTTGGAGAGCGGGATATTCTCCCTGCCAAGGTGGGAAGCAGGCAAGCGTAGCCGAGGTCACCTGTCAAAGGGGGGCACCAAATGCCATTTCTTAAGTGCCTGTCTGACCTTTGGCCATAGAGCATTGGAGGGTGATATATGGTCTCCCAGGTGCTTTGCTCCATAGAGAGTTGTAGGATCTTTCCCAGAGCCCAGGAACCCCAAAGGTGAACCATCCCTTCCCAGGTCCCATCTGGAACACCATCTCCTAGGACTTTCCCTCCCCAGAGCAGACCTCTTTACTGCTCTGAGGATGGAGCTTTCTCTTTTTCTCAGGGGGCCACTTCAAGCAATTAGGCTCTTAAAGAATCATAAGCATGATTGTGTGAATGAAGACATGCGCATTACAACATCTCTGTGCACATCACTGGATAAGGAGGGCTCAGAAGACAAAGTGCTCCTTTCCTGCTGGTTCAGTGGCACTCAGTGATGCATGTTTTCTTCTCCATAATCATTTTTATAGCACTTATCTGATCTTTCATCCAGTCAGCCTCCTCTGTGAAGGGTACACATATGAACAGAGCAAGCCCCAGTGGTATCACACCAAGATGGTCATAGCTTTCCTGTTTCTGCTCCAGTTCTGCTCTGCCACTGCTTTGGGAAGTACATTCAGAAAATTATCTGCCAGACCTCCAAACTGTGTCCTGGGATAGAGCCGCCCATCTGTGGGAATGGAGGTTGGGCGTGAGTATGGGGAGAGACCCTGGTCTTTGCTCTGCTTGTGCTGGAGTGACTTTGTATGTGTCCAGGAGGAATACACACTGCCCAGAGCATGAGTACATGCTGCTCAAGGTATGAAGGCATGCCCTCTGCAGACAGTATTAATCATGTGCTTCTTCCATTAATAATATAAATCATTTTGTCTTGATTTACAACAATGTTAAACAGTGAAGAACTGAGACTGCAGGAACTCTTAAGTGATAGGCTTCATCTCAGCCGCTTCTGAGAGCTGACAGTCAGCCAGATTTCAGTTATGCTTCATGTATGCCATGTGGCTTTTATATTGTTTAGTCTCTGGTCAAGATCTGGGGCAGTATTGAATTACCTGTCCCACAACAGTGCATTACATTAGCACAACTACTGCATTTAGGATTACATCAGAGAGCCCTCATGTTTGCTGGACATGGTTCCTTATCTGCAATTCCATTTTATCAATCATCCAGTAATGCCTCAGTAAGCATAGGCTTATTTGCCTGGTCTGCTATTAACTGTGACTGAAATTCAGGCTGACAAGTGCGTGACTATGGAGAAAGAGCAGTATGGGCCATGGTCCCCAGCTTGGATGCAAATTGCCTACATCTCCTGGTGTAAAAAGTCTCCTAAAATGTTCTACTAGAACACTGAGTTTTACCGAGAAGGAACCTCCTCACGTTTAAAGGATTTATGCATATAACTGATGATAAGCACACAATTTCCACCTCCCCCATCCTGTCTTTTAACAAAAAGCTTCAAATATATCTGAATGTGCCTGGCACAGTCTGTCATTCGTTCAGCAGACATGCATAGAAGGTAATTTTTCTTTTCTATCAAATACCTGAAATTCCCCGGGGACTAAACTTTAAGCCATTGCTTCATGCTCCTCAAGTCTGATACCTGCACAGTGGTAGTGATGTCTGGATCCAGTGAAAGCAGAAAGCCTCATTTCCTGAAAAATCTGACATTTTGTGATTTGGTTTCAGTTGGATTTAGGATGAACCTAAGACACAGAACTTCTCCAGTAAACAGATTTTTTAGGGGGGAGCAGAGGAGTGGGTGGGGTACTTGGATCCAAAGCAGGCTGCTCTGAAGCCCAGGCCCAGGGAATTCCTGGGAACGCTTGACTTTATGCTACTTCTCTTGCTGTTCTGTCCTGCAGCCAAAGCCCATGCAAGCCATGGGAGCTGAGGTTCTCATGAAGCAGTATGTGGAGACCTCGGGTTTGCAAGCTCTCTAGGCTCTTGGGTTCTTGCCCATGCCCCAGGCAGCTGCTCAGGAGCTGGGGGAGGCAGAGGATTGCCAGGCAGCAGATCTGGCAGTTTCTTGGCCGAATTTCACTGCAATCAAACCGTCTCCACAAAACATCACATTGAGCCAGCACATTCCAATGGAGAAATGTCTTGTCTAAATGTTTCTGACCAACTCTCGTGCGGCGGCTTTCTCACTTTTCCTCCTCGCTATGTTTCCGAAGGAAAAGCTCTTCGAACACATAGCCCTGGCTAGTGATGCTGTAGGTGTGCCTGGGCTGCCTCAAACCTGGGGCTGAAGAAACCCTGCTCCAGGCTTTCCCTCAGGGGTCTGACATGTTCCAGGAGAAAGCCACCAAACTGGGCTGCTGAAGAGCCCAGCGCAGACACAAGTAGAGTGTGTTTTGCACCTCTCCTGTGTCTGGTAGCCCTCTTTGCAGCAGAGGACTGCATAGATCAGATGTCTGAAGACCCCAAGGCTGGGCTTACTGTGTGTGTGCCTGTGATGTGGGAGAGCTGGGGTGACACCCGGAAGTGGATGAGACTTGTCCTTGTGGTGTTGGGTACATGCATCAGGAAGCCAGAGTGCAAACTCCCTTGCCCACAGCAAGATGAGCCACAGCTCTTGGTGCTGGAATCTTCTCTGAGCTGCTCTCAACTGGTGGCACTGCAGGATTGGCTCCTCCATGTCCAGAGCAGCCAGAGGGACTTGGGGCTTTCCTTCTCTGGTGAGAGCTTCTAAGAGTCCTCAAGTTCCCACTGCTTCTTCAGAGATGTCCCTCACCTCCATTTTCACTCCTGGCATGGACAGGAGAGCAGGACAGTGTACTCCTGATCCCAGGAGACCAAACCACAGAACAGTTGGGATTGGAAGAGATCATCCAGCCCAACTGCTTGCTCATGCGTGATCACCTAGAGCAGGTTGCTCTGGAGTGGGTGCCCCTCATCCCGGGGAAATGTGAACCTTGCCACATTGCCCACACGTAGGAGCAGGAGACCCCCAGGCCATTCCAACAGTACTTCTGAGCCCAGGCCTTCAGCACTGCCATTAGGGACAGAGCTGGGTGAGAGCAGACCAGGAGGAGGAGTTTTCCCCAAGCAGAGGTCAGGCCCTTCAGCCCTGTGGGGCTGGAGGCATCTCCAGGGGTTCTGAGGTGTCAGACCGTGTGCTTGGCCAGCAATAGCCCATCTCCACACACATGCACGAAGCGTGCACTGGGCAGCATATGCCTGGCAGCACGCGCACGCACATGTGTAGATGCGCGTCTCCGGTGGCGGGTGTTGTTGTGCTTGTCTGCGCGGGGAGGGAGTGTGTGTGTGTGTCAGCCAACATGTGGTTTGTGTTTAGAGTGGGTGTCTGGTAGTGTTTTGTAAATGAGGTGCATGTAGCGATGTGTGTGTTCACTCTGGCATGCGGTGTCCGACGGTTGTGCGTCCCCTGGCCAGCCGCGTGCTGTTTGTGTAACGGTGCATGTGTTCAGCAAGGAAGGAGCGCTCGTGCACGCAGGGTGTTTGCTGTGGGCCCGCGCGCTGCATCTGCAGGGCATTGTGTGCGTGGGGAGCTCAGCAGCACACGTGAAGGGCCGCTGGGTGGAGCGGGAGCGATGGCGGGGTGGGGACACAGTCCACCATGGGGTCGAGCATGATACCCTCCCTGGTTGGGGCTTCCCAGGCTGGTGGTCCCTGCTCCCCCGCTCAGAAATGGCCCTGGCAGA
>NW_010576439.1:79534-96742 GCF_000705375.1 Tinamus guttatus | reverse complement strand
GTCCATGCCCAAGAACTGCATTCAAGCTTCCTGGGAGTGGTAAGTCTTAACGTTTAAACAGCTGAAGTGGAGACCCCAGCCTGAAATACACCCTCATGTAATGGGTGAGGTTTCCTTAACACCCAGGGCCACACACTGGTCCCTAGCACCATGTGTTGTTCAAGGCAGGACCGGGCACACCATGGGCTTCCAGGGCTAGATGTTGTGTGCCTGCCACCCTCCTGGAGCTGGCAGATGAACTAGAGTAGCAGAGTGGACATGAGGGGAAGGATAAGTACAAATTGAAACCCAGGAAGTTCCATCTCCATGTGAGGAAGAAATGTACAGTGAGGGAACAGGCTGCCCAGAGAGGATGTGGAGTCTCCTTCTCTGAAGATCTTCAAACTGCCTGCATGTCGCCCTGTGCCACATGGTCTGGGTGTCCCTGCTGGAGCAGGGTGTTGGACTAGATGATCTCTAGAGGTCCCTTCCAACCTCAACCATTCTGTGATTTTGTGATGAACCTAGTTCCTTAGATGCTCTTTGTGGCTTTATGGGGCTGCATCTGCAGAACTGGAATTTCCTTGCAGAAGCAGTTTCTCACAGACAATTTATCCCAGGCTGACCCTGTGCTTGGGTGAGCTGCAAGTCACCCAGGTGTTGCAGACTCCCAGTGGCTTGGAAACCTTCTCTCCATGTGCTGCTGAGCCCTCTGCCTCTCTTCTAGGACAGAGAGCACTCAGGCAACTTGGGAGCAGAAAGGAGGAGACCTTATAGCACAAAGTGCAGTTTCGTGAAGCAACAACCCAAGCGCCTCTCCGCCTGGCTGAGTCAGGGTCTCAGAAACAACCCTCTCCTCCCACTCACACACATCCTCCTCCCGCCTGCAGCGTGGTAGGGATCAGATGGGATCAGCCTGACATGACATCATGCTCATTTCCCTTCCCTCTGCCAACACCTGCTGTGCTGGCTCCCGGCCTCGGCTCCTTCCAGCCTGAGGGACATCACACCTGGAAGGTGCTGGGCCTTCCCATGGTGGCAGTTGCATCAGACATGTGCAGGACCTTCTGTGAGGAAGGATGGCACCAGCAAACAGGTGCCCAAGCCTCAGATGAGCTCCAGGCAGCTCTGTCCAGGCATGCGTGCTGCACAAACTGCTGGACAGCGCCTGCAGGTGTGCCACGCCGTGCCACCTCCGGGGAGTCGCAGCTCCCTGGCTGCTCCACCTGCAGACCTGGGCTCACCAGAGCCAGTAGTGTCTGTAGAGAGCCCTACAGCACCAAGATGTGTGTGTGCTCTTGCAGATGGTATTGATCTGTCTCTGCCCCTTATCTGAACAGGCTATATTGGGGCAAGACAGTTTTGTGGGGATCATCTCTGGCCCTGCAAGCTTGACCTGGATCACTTCAGTGAGCAACACTCCTGGCTCTGTGCTGAGGGCTCAATATCAGCCTGGGAGCTTTTGGGGGCTCCTGGATTCCAGAGAGGTTGAAGGAGGCTGCCAGGGACATGGGCAATGGCAAGAGCCACTGTGGTGATGTCGTGCATTAGTTGAATGCAGGGGGAAAGGGGTGCTGCCTCCATGAACATGCTTGTGAACCTCTGCCTCTCGAACCCTGCAGGGGCCACGAGGAAGGACAACCCTAATGAATGGGTCTCACGTCCACAGTCCTGTACTGGGAAAACCAGCAGGGCTCAGAGGACGCTTGAGAGAGGGCCAGAGTGTTTGGCGGCCCTTCTGCGGCCAGAACAATGGTTGACATCATGTTTTATTTAAGAAGGAGAAGGGGAAAAAAAAAATGTGACCAGAAGGACCGCAGCCCTGTAGCCTGGGGAGAGACAGAGTTTATTTTTCTTGCCTGCTGGTTCCTCTCGTTCTCCCCCCAGCCCTGGCTGTGGCACAGCACATTCCTTTGCCGTGATCTCCTCCCTCCCATACAACAGCACATTCCTCCCGCGTCGGCTGCTCCCTTCTGCTGTGGCTGTGTTGTAGCCCTGCTCAGGCCACCCCAGCTCCTCCAGGGAAGTGGTGGGTACCTCTCCTCCATGCCTGGGGTGCCCGGGGACAGCTGCAGGCTCTTCTTTTCTCCTTGCAAGACCATCCTGCTGAGGCCTGGCCACAGTGCACATGGCCATGCATGGTCCTGCTTGTGGTCCAAGCCACAGGTGTGCTGGGCACTCCATCCCTGAAAATCTGAGTGTCCTGGACAGATGGTGGCATGAGCTCCCTAGACGAGGACCTCCCCCCAGACATGGACCCTGGCTTCATGACGCCTGCCTCCAGGGCAGGCGCATCAGACTAGGGGAGGTCCCAGTGGCCTGGGACAACCCCTACCACAGCCTGGTGGGCTCAGCTCCGCCCTGGAAGGGGCACTGGTGTGAACAGAGAGTGAGGTGGGTGGCCTGGAGAGCGCAGGGTGCTGGGTGCTGCTCACGCTCTCTCTCCACATTGGGTGGAGCGGGTGAGCCAGGCTTGGGGTCATCCATTTGGATCCCAAACAGGCAAGAGCACAGGAAGGAGCCTGCCAAGTCATGTGAGTGGCTGGGAGATGAGCTAAGGCCTTTCAGGGCTGAGTCCACAGTGGCTGCTGGCAGCTGAGAGAGCAGAGAGCAAGGGCCACCCCAGGCAACAGGGCAGAGCAAGCCCCCCATGTCAGGGACAACAGTTAGATTAGGTTTGTGCTGCCCTCCCCAGCAGCACCAACTCTGGGGGCTTGGGAAGGCCTGGCCATGGGTACCCATGATGTACCCAGATGAGGCCAGGACACCTTATGCCTCTACACTGAGCCCTCATGGACCTGCTGCCCTCCCCAGGTTGTCTGTCTGTGATAATACATTGCCGTGTCCCTGTCCTCTCCTAGCACAGTGCTGTTACCATTGCCATGAGCTCCAGTGCAGGCCAGGCTGCCTGTATGCACAGTTGGACCAAAGGAGTTGTCATCCTCTAGCAGGACACAGCCCTGTGCTCACCCAAAGTCCTGTTCCTTGATGTGGCCCTATGTCCACTCCAAAGGCAGGGGTCATCAGAGGTCTGGGAGCTGCTCTCCAGGCTGGGGTCAAACACAGCCCCTTGCATTGCTGTGCTGGCCATGGCTTTAGAGCAGCACCTCCTGGATGACTTTTATCCTCATCTTGACAGAAGTTCCTTCACATAGCAGAAATCTTCCCCAATGCAATCCCACTGCCCTTGACCCTCTTCCCAGAGCCAGAAAAAAATGTGTGGGAGCATGCTTTGTGTTTATAATTTGAACATGCCTGGCCTTTCCTTCTAGCTTTTTGCCCTGTACCAGCTCTTCCTGGCTCCTACTGATGCTGGGATGCAGAGGAAAGAGATGAAGGTCTCAGGTGTACTGTTTTGAGCGACTCTGCAGGACTGTGGGGTCAGGGAAGGACTGTGGGACTAGGGCAAGACCATTAGGCACTGGATGATGGTGATGCATATGCAGCTGGGAACCTGGGGTGAGTGAAGCAGATACATGCAGTATTTCCAAGGAGATACACCCCGGGAAGGCACCTGCCCTCACTGCTGCAGCTTGGACCTTCACCAAGCATTTTGTACTATGGAGTTGTGACACATTGGCAGGCTTTGAACATTAGGAGCAAGGAGTACTGGCCAACATAGGACTTCATGAGCTCTTGCCCTTTAAGCCTTCAGGGAGCTAATCTGTTCAGATGATTCACGTTCCCTGTGGTTTGGAAGTAGTAGTGATGCAGGTCAGAAAATTTCACATTTGCGGTTTGCATGTAATGTGGTGCTCAGCCCTACCTGCCTCTCATTCACATATTTCATTCCTGTCAGAATGGACCCCTGCCTTCCTGAGTCTGGGAAAGGGTCTCTGTGGAGACCCTGTGCTGTGCCCAGCACATGTCACCTGGCCAGCAGCCAAGCCCAGGCGTGAGGCCCCTTGTCCCAGGCTTGCACTCTTTCTGCCTGATGTTCTGACAGATGGAGGGCTGTGGGCCTCCTGGATTTAGCCTGCAGGCTTCATAGCAATAACAGGACAGGATTAGGGGCAGAAACAAGGCTACTTGGGACTTCTTGGCAACCAGAGTACAGACAAGGGGCCCCTCAGCATGGTCTCCGTGGATGCTGGTGCACAGATGTCTCTAATTGGCCACAGTTGTAGCACTAAGCCAGATGAGATGCACAAGGATGTAGTGAGGTGCATGAGCATGAGCACCGGATGAGCCATGGGGGAAGTGTGTGAGGTGATGGCTGAATGAATGGAGTACCAAAGCAACGGGGGAGAAGGGCTGCTGCTCGCTGCTGCCAGGTTTCTGTCCTCACCAGCACATTGAGCTCCTTAGAGCTAATTTCATGCTAACTCCTTTAATTCAGAACATCTCCATCTTATTTTGGGAGAAAAAAAGGAGGGTTTCAGGTTTGCTTCAGCCTCCTGAAGCTGGCTGGAAATGCCCCCACCACAGACAACGCCGGGAGAGCGGGTCACCCCGCCGGCGAGAGCGGGTTGTTTCCCATCAGACGTGACATCACTTCCTCTGGGCACTAAAACAAGAGCAAAAGTCCTTCGTGTTTCTGTAGCGAGACGTGTGTTCAAAGATCTGTGAAAACATAACAATCGGCCCTATTTACTGAGCCCGGTGACCTCATTCCAAGGTTTCTGGCGAAGGATTTCATCGCTAGAACAGTATATTTTCCCTTGCTTTCCTAACACTTTCCAAACAAGCTCATCTGAAAGCATTGACTCAAGGGTTTCGAGAAGCTGTGCTGAACATAGAGACACGCGTCCAGAGAGGTGGTGCCTGCGGACTCATCCACTCATCGGCCTGAGGAATAAACAATAAGCGAAGCAGACTTCTAAACATCTGGCAGGAAGTAGAAGCATGTTCCACAATCTGACTGAGTGTCTGAAGGATAGATGGGACTGGACCAAGAAACAGCTCCTTTCCTATCCGTGTTGCTCTGCTCACGAGGCACGCGTGATATTTACAGGGTTTGGTGATGCTGTGACTACAGTCTCTTGGCATTTCTTTCTCTGACTTCTAGAAGAATGTCACACATATGGAAAACATGCTAGTGGGGCTGACAAAAAAAAAAAAAAAAGAATCAAGGTCCAAATGGCAGCTGATATGTGGAGGCAGAAGGCTCTGAGAAGCTCTTACCTCCAAGTCTGATTGGACAGAATAAAAGTGAGATAAGGAGGATCTATGAGTCTTAGAGAGCTGCAACAATCTGAAGAGGCTAGGAAACAGGCAGTGCTGAAGGAGATGTACCTAGAAGTAGGTATTATATGGGTATTATATGAAGACCTGTCATGGAGTGGTAAGGGAAGCTGTAGTGAGCTACTGAGTGTTCAGCCCCTTACCAAAGTCCTTCAGCTTCCTTGTCTTCATAGGTCTGGCTGGTCCTGAACAAAATGAGATCCTTGAGGACCACATAGCCAAGGACTTGGAGTCTGGCATGGAAATATGTAAGCCAGTGGGTCTGGTGAACCATGCCTCAGAGCTAAGTGCGTGAGTGGGCCCATTGATTTCACTTAGGGAGGAGTGTGCACTTAAGTGCTTTGCTGGATCAAAGCCTAGGAGATGGAAGGGCTGAACTCCAAGCTGAGTTGGGCAAGAAAGAGCTTTACGCATTTTGTAGCAATGAACGGGATTTCCAGCCTAGAGACAGGCAGGCAGTGTGTGGAAATCTTTTTTTCAGAGCCCTGAGCAGAGCAGGAACTGGAGCCAGGATCTTGGGCAGCCCAGCTGGTGGTACCCAGCGTGCCTGGGCTGGGCCAGGCAGCTCTGGGATGCCGTGCTCACTGCCAGGAAGCACAAATCTGGCCAGGCAGGTCAAGCATTTTTCCATCCAGAGAAATTTCTCCTTCCATAAACTCCAGCAAAACTGACATAAGAAGCTGAACATGGAGGAATTTTCCACAGAAAGGATGACAGAGTGATGCAGAGACTGTCTACATGCAGGAACAGTCCTGCTGAGGACAGGGTGAGGAGGGATGCATGGCCCAGGAGAGAGCCAAGATTAGCCAGGATTATGTTTGGGAAAAGACCCAGGCAAGGACACTGATGACCAGATCATCTTGGTGTGAGGCTATTACTAGGTCTCCAATTTACTCTGTGAGTGTCTATGCTGTGCAGCTGGGGCAGCTGCAGGTATCCTTGACCTTTCACCATAGCACTGAGCCGTGTCCTGCAGTGGGCATCTCTATGTGGCCATGATCTTGAAGGAGACCTGGAGGAGGCCAGCAAGTGGAGATAAGAAGTAGGTGAAAATGTCCTGGGGAAGTGACTGTGGATTATGGACAGGTGAAAGGAGTTGGTCTGGTGATTGCTGAGGAGAGGACAGGAGCTCTCTAGGTGCCTTGAAGGTCACTGCATCACTGAGCTTACAGTGCTCCTGAAGGATTGAGTTGATGTGCCCAGAGTGATATCCCTTGCTTGCAGTCCCAGGTCCAGGGACAGAGATCTCATATCCCTCCCAAAACCAAAGTGCACCAAGGACAACCTCTGCTGTGAGACTGCTGGCAAGCAAGTCAGTTCCTTCATCTTGCACCCTCTACCCAGAACCCATCCAACCTCCTGCTGCCTGAAGCTCTGCACAACTCCCCTTCATCATGACCGTGACAAGGATATAGCATGGGTAGCTGCAACCAGGACATCTCTTGGCGGGCAGTGTGGTCCATAGCACTACATGGTCCTTCTCCTGAGCTGTCCCTGCTCTTGCAGGCTGGGAAAGTCTAACCTCCTGCCACTGCTGAGGTTGGTCACAGGCAGGACAGGCAGCACATGATGTGTGCCCAATTCTTGGGCCGTGTCCAAAAAGTGCCTCTATGCCAAATGGCACACAGTCCTGGGCAGAGGTGGCCAGGAATTATCTCTGCTGAAATGTGCCATGTCTCCATGGCTTGAGACCATGGAGAGCTCCTTCATAAGAGGTCAGAAAGCTTCTGGTGCCAGAGGGAGCAAGAAGAGACAGACCTTTTCAGAAGGGACATTGCCCATGGGTACACAGAGAACAGCTCCACTGACATCCACCTGCACCTCGGTGGGCGTTGGAGCTGCTGTTCACTGAACACCAGAGCTGCAGAGGAATCCTTGAACATACGGAGGGAGGGAACCACTTTCTTGCAGCTGGGACTTGGCAGAGGTGCAATCTCACGCATGGTGATGATACTCAGATATCATCTCTGGTGATTTACAGTTGCAGCACACAAGCACTGGTTTGGGAATATCCTCATAAATAGCTCCAGGGTGACAGAAGGCCTGCTGGATAATGGAAAATAGAGGGATCATCCCTTTCCTTGAGTCTGTGGGATATCGGATGATTAACCCTGCAATGACAACTGAGAAGGGCAGAAATCTTTTGCTTCTGCTCTTCCTTATGAGATCCGGGGCCATAGGACTTTTGCATGGTTTAGACCATTTTTCTGCTCGCCATTGGCTCTTGGGTCATGCTTCCCCGTGCCAGGCCGCAGGCTATGGGGCACACTGCAGTGTGCCACAGCAGGATCACACTGCGCTGTGCCCAGCGGCAGCCCATGGTTCCCATTGTGTCGTGCCATGCCATGCCAGGGTCACAGTGTGCCATGCAACAAGTCCTGCCTTACACTGCACCACACTGCGTTTGGTCACAGGCCAGGTAGTCATGCTGAGCTGTGTTGTGTATTTCATGCTGTCTGTCCATGCTCCTCCACAATCTCTCTTGCCTTTCCAGCCCTCACCTATCTCCTGTATGGATTTTGAAGCATACACATGGGGCAGTTTGTGTGTGGGTGCCCCGATACCTGTTAGTAGACCTTGTTGGAGTATGGCCTTTTCCTCTAAAGTCAGCGCTTAGGGTTGCCCCTGCATATCCTTGTTTATAGCTTTCTGCTTCAAAGCCCACCTCTTCTGTTTCTCCTTCAGCTGGAGAAATCTCACCCTTTGCAGGATTCAAATTGCCTTGAGAAAGCTCCCTGATCTGCTTGTTGCTTGTGCACATTCATAACAGAGCTATTTTCCCAGTTTAGTCCCTTCTGTACACCCTCTGGCCAGGACCTATCCAGATGTTGAAAGTCCTGGCATGACCTTGGCGTTGGTCCATTAGCATGAAGTTCCCATTCATGCTAATAAAGCCCAGAGAGATGTTACCCTGGTGTTCTGGTAGAGATGGAGCAGAAAAGGGAAAACAAGTCCTTTGTGGATTCCTGCAATAAAGGAGACCCCCTGCAGGAGACCCTTCAGCCTTTCCTGCAGCCTCTTGCACAGCACCATGCCCCTTGCAAGAGCACTGCTCACCCTCTCCAACAGCGCTCCTCCATTTCCAGATGTTTTCCCTGGCCCAACAAGGACCCAAATTTGGTGACCGCTGTCTGCTAGCACAAGGCTTTCCTGCACAGGCTTCAGGGAGGAAAAAGCTGTTGGAGTGTGTTTGACGAGGGGGACGCATGGCAGATCTCCTTTTTGACAAGGGGTATCAAGTGCCCACTGGGTGAGTGCCCAAGCAGCTGGGCCAAGCTCACTGGAGTCAGCTGTGCTCAGGAAGGAACAGATGGGATTCATTAGCAGAGATTATTTAGATATCTCCAAAGGGCTCCGTCACAACCCATTAAACTTGGACAGGCAGACATAATGAGGGCTTAACGAGGCCACCTCAGCAACCCGCCTGGCACTGCTCGGCACAGCTGGAGCCACGTGAGGACGGTGGTGTGCAGAGAGCTGCTCTGGGCCCTGGGGTCTCAGCCTGTCTAGACAGGCGTGAGCAGGCGGCTGCAGGCAGTGAGTGACGGCCTGGCCTCGCTGTGCACGTTGTGCTGGTATCTGCGCGGCAGAGCCAAGGCTGCTGGCTGGGCCCTGCAGGCCACATGGTGCAAATGGAAGCTGGGCAGCTGTGGAGCCCCAGCCAAAGGAATGGTAGCGGGCTGAGCCCTGCAGAGGGTCTGCCCCTGCGTTTGCTCATGCACTAGAGCTGATAGCCTTATCTCATGAGGGGAAGGGGTGTCATGCCCAGAGACCCACCTGGGAAGCCAGCAGGGTCAGGCTGCCCTGAGGTCCCTCTTGGAGCAGTGGGGAAAGTCTCCATTACCCTGATGTGCACTTGTGCTCCTGCACGGCCCGGGTGCCTGCCAGGGTGGCCCAGCCCTATGTCTGAGGAGATGTCAGGTCTGCATGTCTTCTCCTGCGCCCAGTCTCCATCCCGCCTCCCCTCCAGGATCGCTGCTCTGCAGAGACCAGGAAGACTCTTCTGAGCCATGGGGCTTGGGGTTGCACCTTTGAACTTGGAAGTGCAGTGTGGAGGGAGGACACTGTTGCCCAAGTGCCATGATATTCAATGCGTCTTTGGCCCTGTAGCAGTCTGACAAACGTATGTGGGGTGTATGCGGTCCTGTGTAACCCCGTGCTGAAACAGATCCTGGGAGCTGCCGGCTGTCCCAGATAGTTCAACCCATGACTCACCAAGGCTGGCTCTCGGAAACACAGGGGCTGGATGGGATCTATCCACCCTCTGTCACAGCCCATGGAGACATCCCCCTCCCTTCCCCATTGCCTCTCTGAAAAACCCAGATGCTTCTGACTGATGGGAGAGGGATGCTGAAGCCAGAAAAGGCAGCTGGCTCTGGGATCTCTCCACGCAGTGCCATTTCGCAATGTCTCAAACACAGCAGGGTGACTGGAACCTTTGCTGGTCCTGCTGGGCTTCCCAGCAGAGCCAAGCCAGCCCAGCATCATGCCAAGCCCTTGTGGTGCTGGTGCCACTCAGCTACATCCTCACTGGGTCCCCACCAGCCTGCAGCTTCCCTGGGCAGTGCTGCCTCCACCCTGGTGAGTGGGAACAGTGGGGCCACCACCCTCAGGGGAACAGCATGTGGGAGCTCTGGTGCCTTTAATGTTCATTAACACCCTAATGGTGGTTAATGAGCATTAGGTGCAAAAGACTGGGAGGAGTTGGGAAGCAGATCCACCAGGCTAATAGGACAACATCTGATGGGCAATAAATCTTTTCAAACAAATCCTGCAAGAGCTGATGCAGGTTACGGCCAACCTCCTGAAAGTCCTTCTCCCAGGAGTGCAACTGAAAATACTGCAGGGCTACCCCAGACTATGATGATGCCCTAAGCTGATCTCTTTTGTCTTCCCTCTGAAGGTATCTCAAGGATTCAGCTCTGCAGATCCCTGCCTGGAGATTCCCATGTATGATGGCTGCAAAAGCTCAGGGAAGTATCTCCCCATCAGATCATTTTTCTGATGGATTTACTCATGGGGTTTGTAACACTCCACAGGTTTTAACCATGGTGGTTGTGTAACTAGATCATCTATTTCTCAGCCTTAGTTTTGAGGCAGTTCTCCAGGAATTTAGCAACGCTGAGTGGCATCCAGTTGGAATGTATCAGGTATCTGAAGGTATGTCAAGCCTCCATTTAACAATTTGACAGTGTTTTCCATGACCTCATTAGGCTGTGGATCATTAGCCTGAACTCTACAGAAACTCAAACTCATAACAGGGAATTGTGGTTCGTTATTTGTCGCCAGCACAGTAGGTATGTCATGTCTAGCAAGTACAGCTTTTATATATGCCATTACATGACTAGGCGTCAGAGTCTCTAATAATGCTATTTCTGGATTGCAGTTATGATAATTGAGAACTAGTGTGTCATTAATTACACAAATGAATTTATGCCAGCGCTGGATTGCAGATCTAATTTCTGGAATTACTATCCTCATCTGTTTTGTTTGACAGCTTCTAGCATTTGATGTTTCATATTATTTGAAGTGTTATTCTACATCTACAATGTATTTAGGCCAGTGCAATGCATTTTTTTTTTCAGTACAGGCCTGTCCTTCTCATGTCTCCTTCTGCTTCCAAGAAGAAAAAAAAAAAAGAAGTAAGACCTCTGAGCAATCTCCTGGCTGTAACTGTTCTCCTCCCAAGCTGCCACACATGCCCTGGGCATTAACTGCTATTAACTGTGATAATTTTTTTGATAATTTTTTTTTTTTTTAGCAGCACTGGGTTGCACCTTGTCAAGGATAAGTTGGACTTCCTGGTACAAGAGCAAGTCCACTAAGGGTTTACTAAGACGATTAAGGGATTAAAACCTTTTTTATGAGGAAAGGATGAGAAGGCTGAGGGGAAATCTTGTAAGTGTGTTTATGTATCTAAAGGGAGAGTGTAAAGAGAATTGGGCCAGACTCTTTCCAGTGGTGCCTGGTGATAAGACAAGACGCAATAGGCACAGACTGAAAGCTCCATCTGGATATAAGGATATACTTTACTGTGAGAACAATAGAGCACTGGAACAGGTTGCCCAGGGAAGTTGTAGAGGATCCATCCTTGGAGATGGACAGACAGCACAAAGATTTTTATTTCAGGTTTTTATCTTAGTCATAAATCACATCCTGAGCCTGAAAGAGTCTCTGTCCTCTGGACACTTTTAAACAGATCAAATTTCCAAACCCCAGTGCTCTCAGTGTGGCCCCAGGTGGAGGGAATGGGTAGGACAGCTGTACAAAGAGCAGGTCAGCTCTGGCTTTCTTGCAGGGCAGCAGCAGACAGAGCTATGATCTTGCTGGAGACCTGTTCCTGGCACTAGATTTCAGCCAGGTTTGCATATCTCCCAATGAGAATAAGCTGAATTTGAGTTGGGATTAACCAACTGGCTCAGAAAACACATCCAGTTTGAACTGGTGCATGGGGTGGACAGTATTCATGGTAAGGCTCCCCATGATTAGCATGGGCAACCAAGGAGGATGGGTCTTAACCTGTAAGAAAAATGACTGAACGAAAGTTATTTCTAATACAGTACTCTGGTTCTGTTCTTCTGTCATTTTTCCTGTAATATAATCTAATCTCTGTGAACTCCACTGCCTTCAGTATCTAAATATTTGCAGTATCTTTTTATGAAATATTGTAGATGCACTGAAAGCTCCAGAGAGCTCCAGGAAGCACCTCCAGATAAGGCATTAAGAGCACACATGTGGAGAGACTTGGGCTTCTTCCAGGGGAACCCATGAGGATCCAGATGAAACATCCACATGAAAACATCTCACACCTGCCACTTGCTCCAAAATTGTCTCCCCTGCCAGGCACAAGAGAGCATACCATTTTCTACCAAAATTAATCATAAACTGAAGAAGTGCTGCTTCTTCCATATTTTGAAGGAGCAGATCCATTTTGCATCTCCTTGTGTCTAGCATATTCCCCCTCACCAGCTAGTTCCTCTGTCAGATCTGCTGGAGTGCCATGGCGATGTCATTAGCTGCTTGTATTGCACAATGTTATTTTCTAAGATTACATTTTATTGATCATTTTCTAATGCCTGTACAACACTATTTCAGTCCTCCCAAACACTTTAAAGACAGGTCCAGGAATCATTCCTAACCCTCCTTTTTCTCCCTGCAGACCATGAGGGAGGTGGGCGACGAGCACAGATGTGAAGCTGCACCCATCTAAAGGTCAGTGCAGTCACACACTGTCATCTGGCTGGTTCTCCCCTGGCATTTCCCGAAACAACCGCCAGGTTTTCATCACTCCCTCTGGCTCTCATGCCAAAATTAGCCCCCACCAGCTGTGACATGGTTGTGTTCAATGACATGTTTTTTCCAACAAACTCCTTTCTGCAGTTTTATGAAACCAGCTAGGTTTCATAGCACTAGGATCTGGCTTAAAGACAGGCAATTCATTGATGCTCAAGGGGATTTTCTAGTTCCTACATGCACCCTTTTCTCTCAGCACCAACAAAGAATCCTTCACCATGAAGATTTGCTCTCCTCAAGGAGGTTCAGGGTTTGTTTTTCTTTTGGTGTTGGCCTTGAAAAATGGTTCCTTCTCCTGTAAGTAGAACTGCTCTAGTCTAGAGTGGTTTTAGGTTTGCATGCGTTGTCAGATGCATATGATTCTCCACGCTGCTTATAGTGCATTCCAGACTTTTCTTCTGTCTGTCAGCAGCCAGCTCTGTTGTGCCATGGTCACGTTTTACCTAAGACCAGCAGTGCAGTCTAGATGTTTTCTCCAGACTGGCAAAAGCAAATTGTTTTTCTAAGTGTAAGTCAGGATTTCCTAGCTAGCTCTCTCAGCTTTAGTTTTCTGACCTTCATTACTTTCTGGACTCAATTGGAGACCCAAATATCCTCCAATATTGCATTTTTGACTCAACACCCTGCAATTTTCTGTACGTGTCTCAAAAGTTTCTTCTTCGGAACACTTACCCCTTCTTCCAAGGGCTGAAACACTTCCTGGATTTCTACAGCACTATGTCACAATCTTTTTGCTCTTCTGTCTTTCAAAGGGGCTGTTAAACAGCTCTAGACTTCCACCAGCGTGGTTGGTGTGAGCTTCCCAGCAAAAAGACTTCTGAGGAGTCTCCAGACTCACAGGTGTCTTCCTGGGGAGACGAGAGTTACACTAGATTACACTTTAGAGCTCAGTCCTCTTTATTCTTATATGTAGTTTTGTCAGGGGTGATTAACAGGAGTTTATAATTCTTAGTCTTCAATAAAACACTGAAGCAGATGAGAAAGAATAGTGAGAGGGCTTTAATAAAGAATTAGTACTCGCTCTGAGTACTCAATCTGAACACTTCTGTTACCAAACCTCTAGTGTAAGCCTCTTATACAGACAATAATAGCAGGCCTAATGAGTGACATTTATCTGGAAAGTGATATCCCAGTTTTCTGAGGGGCCTTTTGGAAAAACACAGCATGATGCTGCTAAGGAGTCCAAATGCCTTCCTGTGTGCCTAGCTGTCCCACCACCTACATTCGGGCCAAGTTTCTGCTCCTTTCAGGTCTCTCTTGCTTGAGGCTTGGCCATCCCTTCCTACAAGTATTGGGGGGTTCATGCTGAGGTCAAATGTAGGGTCCAAGTATTATATCACAGAAAAGATCATCTTCTGTAGTCCAGAAGACTGAGTCCTTCATCTGCTTGGTTGGGACCTCTGTCTTGCTCATGAAGCTTCATCTCTGAAAGTGCATTCAAGGTGGAAGGACCTGTAGTGACAGTTTCGAAGCTTCAACTCCAAGTTAGCCTGTTCTTTCAAAGTTCTGTTGAAAGTATTGATTCCCTAATGAATTAACAATCAGCATTAGCCTGTTCTTTCAAAGTTCTGTTGAACTTTGAGCCTAATGAATTAACAATCAGCACGATGATCATCTATGCCTGAAATTTCTGTCCATTAGAAAAGTTTCAAAGTCCAGATATTGCGATCTTTTCTGTATTGCTGCGAAAGTTTAAGGCTGCAGGCTGAATACAGTGATGGAGCTGAACAAGTTGTTTAGAAATTTTAGATGCTTTAATTGTTGAATGTCTCCTTAGATGCAACATCACTTTGTTTGAATGACGTCTCAGCAAGTAGCTTTATGTGCTATGTGACAAATCTGTGGGATTTAGAGAGAGAAAAAAGAAGTTTAGGGAGACAAGTTGTTTCTATTGTACTTTCATGGGTTATAGACCGCAAACAAGCAATAACTTTAGTGGCTAGTTACCTCACCAGAGGTTTGTATCATGCCCCTGATTCAGATGGATGGACCCAAAGGTAACCTCTCCATGCTTCTGTGCCCTCTGCATAACTAGTGGCTAGTGCTGCCATTTTTACTGTGAAGTGCTTTCTCTTATTGCATTGACACAGCGCAGTAAGAGATGTGCCTTCACAGCACTGTCTTAATAGACTTGGGGCAGTACAACTCCAAGTCTTTACTCTGACGCATTTGTACACTGTCTCAGTGGGATACCAAGAATTCAACGGCATAAACCCTAAGAAAGTCAAGATCAAGATCTCCACTGTTTTGAAACCAGTTCATGCAACATCTGTCCAGAATAGCTTGAGATTGCATGAAATACTCTCAAGAGCCTCACAGTTGAAGTTTAAGCTGGAATAAATGTGCATACCCCTGATGTAAGATGAAAGAGAGCACACCACTTCTAGGGATGGGAGGTGTGTAGCTGCAGAGACAGGAATGAGATCTGGTTTTAATCTTGTTGGACAGACTGAATACTGTCAAATGCAATTTCTAATCTCAGTCCTGCTCTGCTGTGTTGGAGTATGGCTGAAGGTGTTTTTCAAGTGTTTAGGAGCCTTTCCAAAGACAACAGCATCATCTGGATAACATCAGACGCCAGGCCCGTTACTGCAAATGGGATGTTCTTTGAAAAGCCCTCAGTGCTGATGCAAGTCCATATGGTGCATGTTTAACCTGGGACACATCCATCTGTAATACAGGTTCCTGTGGCTCATGAACTCTGGCTTGACCACACTCTGTCTGAAAGCGTGAAGTAGACTGCCCCTCTCCAAAGTCCCACACAACTTCTCTGGTCTTGTGCCTGCCTGTGCCTACCAATGCCAGTCCCATGGGCAGTGTGCAGGCAGCATGCACAAGGTGGCTGTGATTCCTGCGCTCTGGCTTCCAAGTGCAGGACATCCCTGGCTTGGCTGTAATTGGCCAAAAGTCTCTCTTTGCCCTGGCATGGAGTTAGTAGCTTCATCCTCCAGAAAAGAGTGCCTTGGTAATATGTCAGGGTGCTTAATGTGTCTGTGCTGGACATTAAGACACAGGGTGATCAGCTCTCCACCCTCAGGCCCTGAGCCATTTTCTGGCTGCGAGTGAGCAGCACAGTTGGTTCCTGCTGGGAAGTCTAACTGCTTTGAATAACTCTGAAGGGGCTTTTTCGTCTGTCCCTCTGGCATTTCAAAAGTCCTCACACTTGGAACAGTCACACAGTGGTATGTTCTTGAGTTTCAGTTTTCCTTTTGCCTCTTCTGTAGCTCTTCCAGAGGTGAAGAGGTTTGAAAAGCTGTGGGTGGAAATGGAAAAGTGCAATGAATACAAATCTTAGACACTCTTAGCTTTTTTATGGCCACAAGCAGTGGAGGAAAAGAAAAAAAAAAGAATGGGTGTATATTTCTGGCTGGAAACTTTGAAGTTGCATGTAACAAGGAGATGTTTAAGGAGATCAGGAAAACCACCATAGCGGTTTTTCAAACTGTTTCCTGACCTGCTTCAATGCACAGCCTGTCACTCCAGACGGCTCAGACTCTGGGTCTAGCCAAGAGCAGAGGGGATCAACTATACAAGGCCTGGCACTGACTGTGGATAAGCAGAGCTTTGCTTTCCAACCAAGTAGGAGGATTCAAAACACGACATGCTGGGGGATATATAGAAAAGAGCTTAGATCAAACGTTCAGATATTCCTGTCCTGGGTTGGGCCAGCTGGATATTGGCATAACTACATAATTTGCTCGGATACCAGCAACACTTGGCAACAGATCAACAAGTCTCCAGCTAGGTTTAGTCTTATGTCATTAGAAAGTCAACCTGCATTTAGGTACTTGAAATAAATCATGTCCCTGTAGAGAAAGGGAGTAAAGTATTATTAAAGTCAGCAGAAGACAGATCCTTGCAGCTTTCCATTCTGTCTCTGTTTGCTTTGATGTCTTGTAAAAGTTCCCAAGGCCTCTCCATGAGTGCTGAGTATCTGTATCCACGGTCACAGAGCATAGGACAAGCCTCAGAGGAACATGTATGGTCAGCAAATAGTGCAGCTGTTACCCAGATGGCTGAACTTCTGTCAAAAGAGATTTCAAGAAAGGGATGCCAGCCCTGCTGCCCCCAAAGAGCGTATGAAGAGTTTTCTTCAAAGCCTTTGATGTCCTCCTTTGAGCAGGTGGTTGGTTTAAATACCTCCTGTTTTTCACTGTGAGCCTATGTTCCCTCCACTGTTGCCTGATATGTGCTTAGCCAAACCACCAGAGTGACTTCTGCACAGAGGAAGAGGCGGGGAAGTAGAAGGGAACTAAACTGGACCACAGCACTAGAGAGCACAGACCGTCCCATGTCCCCTTGCCTACCTGCACAGCCCTTACGTAGCATTACGTGCCTCTCCCTGTCTTCCCCTGGCACCCACAAGCGCAGGGTAGGACAGGGCGACTCTGTTCCTGGGGACAACAATCCCAGGGTTCACTGGCTGCACGAGGCTGTCTGTGAGCAAAGGGGACAGTGGGTAACTGACCAAACCTCCCTGGTGACAGACAAACTCTGCTGGGAACCCCTCTCCCGTGCAGGAAACCCTGTATGGCCATAGCTGGGTGTCCTGCATGTGCAGCCCCTTCATGCTGTGCTGCTAGGAGCAGAGACTTGTCCCTGCTTGAGCCGCCCATAAGGGGAGAGTCTTTTGGGGCTGATCACCTTACAGCTTAGGGCTCTACTCTGCGTGGATCAAGTCAACAATTTTGGTGCCCTCTGGGGCAAAATACCTAACAGCAGGTTGCTGGATATTGCTCCCCTGAGTCTCTT
>NW_010576439.1:64861-79506 GCF_000705375.1 Tinamus guttatus | reverse complement strand
TCCCTTGAAAGCAGGGAGTTATCCATGTGGCCACTGTCCTACAGAGCTCCTGGGCTCTCCAGTTTGGAGGAAAGGGATATACTGCCAATCTGAGTAGCCCTGATGGGTCTTGCAGCATTTCAAGATCAGTCTTGCAGCCCCGCAGTCAATATTTGAGCTCTTCAGAAAGTATTTCTGAATGACTTACTGAAATCATCCCCATTTCATTCTGTTTATTTTTTTTCCAAGACAATCTCACTCATAATTGTTCTCAGATTTAGGAAACTGGCTCTTCTTGAGGTCCAAAAACCTACATTGCTGGTTGGGGTAGTGTTCCATTTGCTCACAATGAGCTTAATCAAACTGTGATTATCTGTGCTTCAGGCTACTGGCATATTTCAGGCCAGAGAGCAACCCAACTCTTGCTGCTGGTGTGAGGTCCATGCTAGTATCACCCTGTGCTTGGTAGAGACATTCTGGATTCAAAAAATCTGGTTTTGGCAAGCTGGATGTATTTCATAGTGGCAGGGAGGCCCCCAAGTGCCCTTTCGAATTTCTCAAGTGTCTGTGTTCCTGCAAGTGCTTTGGTGCTGTCTGCCCACTCCCCAGTCAGCTTCAGGGACATATAGCGACTTCTTCCTTGTGGATTTGCAGTTAGAAGAGTGATGTAGCACTGTGTGAGACCTGGAGCTTTCAGTCACCCTAAAACAACTTTCCAAGTCTCAGAATACGCCAAGAGCTGCTTTCCTCCTTTCCCTTAAAAACACATGCTGACAGTGCCTGTCTTCTAAAGGATCTGGGCTAGGCTAAAATACCTGAAAAAGACTTTGTCTAAGTCCTGAGAGCTATTTTGTGCTCAATCTCCTCTTCATGCCAGACCAGCCCAGCTCCCTGCTCTTTCTTCCTGCTCCCAATTCCTGTACCCTAGGCCGTGGATCACAGTGAGGAGGAGGCTGGTCTAGAGGCATCAGTCCAGCCAACACATATAGTTGGGGCCTGTGGAAACCTCCACCCACTGCTGCGGAGCCAAGTGCCTACATAAGTGACTGGGAAGAAGATGTCCTGTGGTCAGTCTGTCTCCTAGGGCCGTGTCAGGGATGCTCTCAATTCCTTTGAGCCTCTGGGACAACCGGATCCAGGGGGATGCTCATGCCCCATCAAGTTCATTGCATCTGCCTGTGGCCATTGCCAGGAATTTTCCATCTGCCCTTCGTTTGGCAAAGCGCATGAGAAGGAGCCACCTGCAAATAGGGCAGGAAGGTGGGGTGGACTGTGTTATGGAGAGAAACTGAATGAAGGGAGGGGAGCAAGGCACTACTGAGACACTTACACTGAAACATGAACGTTCTCTTGAAGGCTAGTGCAGTTCTTCAGAGGTTGCTCTTAACACTGTGGCCCTGATAATGAAAATGGCTGCAGTGCCAATCTGGAAAGTGTCTTGGAAACAGATGTGAGCAGAATATACTTCTGTAACAGATGTGAGCAGAAGAGACTTCTTGGTCTTCTGGACCAAGAAAAGTGTTAGGACCAGGTCACGAGGTCTGCAAAGCACTCGTAAAGGTGTCAACAAAAAAAAAAACAGCAAAGGAAAAGAGAGCTCTGGGAATAGAGGAAACATTAGTGTGGCCATGCAAAGCACAGACACTGTCCTGTGTGCCGCAACGCGCTTGTGAAGTGCTCCTGCCCCGGTGCTCCACTCCAGTCAATGTAGAGAGATGAGCAGCTCCTCACAGAGAAGGGGCAGAGCACCATGGTGGGACTGATGGGTGGAAGGAGAGTGGGTTTTATGAGAGAAGCCTGAAAGTGCTTGGCTTGTTTAGTCTAGGAAAATGAAGGCTGAGAGAAGCTGGTCTATAAATATTTCTGGGAGTAAACAGCAGGACGGAGAAGAGCTATTTAGGCTTGAGGCCGGTGCTGGCAGAGAAGCAGATGGCTATCAGCTGGCCGTGAACACCGTTAAGCTGCAAACAAGGGGAAAGCTCCTATCCCTGCAAAAGGAGACCCTCCAACAGCTTCTTCTCGGGTTAAGTAAGGGCAAAAACTGTAGCTCAGAGGAAGCCTTAGGCTGAATATCTTAGCTGAAATCATATCGCTTCTTCAGAACCATGTACCTCCCTGTACCCAAGGGCTATGGTGAAGGGCAGCCCTCCTCCAGGAGCCGCCCGGGGTGGGATTGCTCCAGGGCAAGCGCCCCAAAGGCTATGGCAGATGCTCAGAGCCTCCCCGGGCAGTCCAGGCTGAGGTACCACCACCACCATTGCTGCTGTGAGCTGTGAAGCTGACGGGAACGTCACTTTGTGGAGCAGCTGTGGGACTGGGAAGTTTGTGGTTCACCGGAAACTTCAAATAATGCTGGTTTGGATCCAATTTGGCCCCAGCCCAGATTAAAAAACAAACAAACATAACATTTCTGGTGAGCTAGAAACCTTGGCACTCGGCCAGCTCTGCAAATAGCCTGATGGGTTTCAAGATGGAGCTTGAAAAATTTATGAGGAGGATTACCCGAGCGTCTGCCTGTGGTAGCAGAGAAGGGGAATGAGTCCCTCAGGAGCACTTCCTCGGCCAGCATCCGACCTGCGCCTGCAGCCCTGCGCACTGCAGCGCATGTCTGCTGCCATCAACAGGTTGAGCATCCTCCACCCCCTTCCCCAGCCTCGCTCCGCCCCGCAACCCCCGCGATCGGCCCAGAGAAATCATCCTTCAGACAGCAAGGAAAGACAGGGGTGGAAGAGGGGTGCGAGCGTTGCCCTGTGGGAAGATGTACCCACCAGGCACACAACAGGAGCTGCTGTGGAGGTATCTCTTGCACCCCAAGTTTTGCTCCGTGGCTACTCTGGGCAGGCTGCAATGCTGTGCAGCAAAGGTGCAAGGAGAGCCTTGGTTGCAAACACTGCACCTGACCCTCACCCTGCCTGTGCTGGGTCAAGCTCATGGAGATATCATGAGCTTTTTCAAGGCCATCATTACTTTCCTTCTAGACTTCAGATATTTCTTAGGCTTTCTGTAATCAATAGTCACCAAAGAGCCCAAAGAGCTCCTTGGGCTCTTCCCGCTTGGAAAGACATTCCACCTCAGTTCCTGCTGCTTAACCCCTCCACCTCTAGAGCTGCAGTGGGAGAGTAGAGCATGTTGTTACGCACATACAATGGCAGATCTGTGCTATGTAGCATAACGTGCAAGCTTTTACCTAAAAGAAGAGTTGAATGAATTGCACATCTCCTGGTATTCCCAGTCTCAGTCTCTAGCAATGTGTCACCAGAGGAATTACCAGCTAAAGCGATTTGAAAAATTCCTTGTGATTCCCAGCTTTGTCACTCATGGCTTTCTGTGACTCTGTTCCTTCAGTTTTCTTCTCAATTTCCTCTTCCCTTCCAGCTGATTTGAATGCTTTGTTTTCTTTTAAAGACTGATTGGTTTCCCTTCCCTTAAAGACCAGTGGACACGTGAACAAGCTCTCCTGGCATTCTTGGTTGGACAGTTGGGATTTTTGTACTAAAATATAGTAGTAAAGAAGTTTGAAGGATCATTCATACTTGGGGGGCTCAGGCCCGCCTTCCAACTAGCTGGGCATAAAGCAGGGTACAGATCTGGAAAAGTGTCAAGTTTAAAGCATCAAATACAGAGTGGTCTGACATTTCCAGAACACATAAGACATGAACCTATTGCCCAAGTGCCACAAACTCCCATCCCTACAAGGTCACTGTTTCTGTCCCCCCAGGCTGATGGGGAAAAGCTTGGGTTCACCACTCAGCAGAGTTCTCAAGCACAGTTATACCAAGAAAAGTTTTATCTTGTGTGTGGAAAAGCCACCAGCGCTCAAGTGCCCCATGGCTTCTGGCTGTGTCCTTCCCTTGTATGGCCTTCAGATAACTCTGCCCCAAGCCTGCATACTGGACTACAGCTAATATCCAGCCCAAGCAGCAGACAGCAGGATAGAAAAGGACAGTAGCTAGGGTTTTGGATCAGCAGTAGCTCCTGTGCCTTGTGTCCAGGTCTATGAGTTGTCTCTATAAGGCCGGCTTGCCCCGGCAGGCGTCCTAACCCAGGCAAGGGACACGTGCAGGTGGATGCAGGGCACCCAGAGACCCTGCTGGGGACCAGCCCGGTGGCATGGCCATGGCTTCAAGCTGCTGTGGCTCAGGAAACCTCAGCTTTATGGTCCAGCTCCAATGGGCATCCTGCCCATGGGCATCCCAATTGCGCTGGGCTCCAAAGAGCACACTCCGGACATCCCGGACTTGGCACTTGCCCCAGCACCATTACCATAGGAGGATGCCTTCTCCTCCCCACCCTGGGGGCTCACCGGACAGGACCCTCCACGCGAGGCTGGGCCATCCCTCCTCACCCCGGCGTGCTCGTCTGTGTCCCCAGGACCTGGGGCAGTTGTGTCTGCTCGGACTCGCGCTCTGAGTCACTGCTGTGTTTTGTCTGTCCGAGGCAGCTCTGCTGGATTCAATTAGGAGCCGGCCTGCATCTTGCCTGCTTGTTATAGCAACTGGGAATGGTCCCATTTGGTTTATGCTGTTTTGCCTCTGCTTTTCTTCCAGGATTTCTGTGAAGTTTATGTGAGGTGTCTAAAACTGTCCTTGAAGTCATGCAACGCCACAGACACATCTGATGCTGGCCAGGGCACTGCCAGGAGAGGCTCACAGTGGTGGGACCTGGCCAGCTGGACAAGATTGCAGGTTGGAAACTATATGTTGGAGCCAGGAGTGCTTTGGGAAACCGGACTATCTCAGGTGGTAGCAAAGGCGCAGCCCTGTTTCTGCTCCACGAGCACATCCCTCTCCCAGGAAAGGAGAGCATTAGCCTTGCTCCCGAGCCAAAATCCCACACTTTTACAGGAGCTGGGATGTGTTGCTGCCCTAAACACCAGTGGGCCACATTCTAGCTCTGCTGCGACAGGGACGTGAAAGGCAGTAGTGCCTACACTCACCTTTGCAAGAACGTGAGGACCATGCTGTCCCCCACCACTACTGGCCACAGGACATCCCAAGTGCGGGGCAGTTGCAGGTGTCACACACCGTGTGTCAAGGTGCTGTGGCCCGCGGCGCGCGGTGGTGTGCCCTGCCTTCGCATCACCCGACCCTGTTCTGTGCCTGGGCATGCATGCGACATCTCTCTGTTCAGGGGAGCCATGGGGCTACTGGGTGCCAAAACCCTCTTGTTGTGTGCTAAGATGCAAAATATTTTAATCCACCATGCTCTTTCGTGTTTCTTTTCTTTCCCATGCTAGATTCCTAGAAGACAGGGAATTTATGGTGTGAGTCCGCTCCAGCCGCAGAGAAAGTCCAGCCAAGGTCAACACCACGAGACAGGCAGCTGCTGCCAAAGAGGGAAAGAACGATCGCTCAGTGCTTGGCGGAGGAGGAAATCAAACCAAAACCCTTCCAAAAAATCTAGATATAAAACACCCCCTTGCCCCAAAACCCTTTGGTGGAAAAAAAAAAGAAAAAACATAAGGTCTTTGCCTGCGTGATTCCCCCCCTGCCTGGCCCCAGCGTGGCCTCATTTTGCCTGAGCTTCAGCCCTCTGTGCTGGCACCTTGGTAGGAAAGTCAGCAAACGGGGATGCAGCTGGTAGCACAAGAACATCATTGCAGCCATGCTCAGCTCCATCATTTGCCCATGAGGCAAGTCCTAGTGTTTTGATACGAAACTTCCAGGATACATTTTCCTATTTCACTGCTGTTCCTGTGTGAGTGTTGGGTTTCAGCATCATTCCTCAGGGCCGTGTTGGGGTTCTCTGCAGCACGACTGTCTGTGATGTCTCCGCGATGCCCATCCAGTTCTGTGGGGCACTGCTGGATGCCAGGGATATCTCGGCTTTGTGGCACTCTCCCTCCCAGGCAAGCTGTCCGGCTGTGGCACAGCCTGATCTTGGCAACCAAAGGAAAGTCAAGCCACCTGATCGTCTTAAGTGACGTGCTCTGGGGGTGTTATCCAGCAAAAGCCCTCTGTGCATTTGTTGGGGTGCGTGTGTGAGTTCCTGCCAGGCTGTGCCACCTCGGAGGGGTGCAGTGTCCAAGGGACTGTCCGCTCTCCACAGCCTCACCTGTGCTTCCAGATCCAAGCTGGGCTGCCCCATGGAAAGGATGGAGACTGAGGGGGGAGTTGGAGGAGGTACAGGGTAGGTGCAAGCGGTGTCTGGAGATCAGCATCGGGTTTGCACAGCCTTGGCAAGGGCAGACGCACTGGTCTTTTCAAAGACATAAAACAGTTACAAAGGGGAAAGGAACAGTCTGTTCTCCCTGCTTGTGGCAGACAGGATATCAAATGGGCTTAAATAATAGCAGGGGAAAATCAGGTTAAACACTGGGGAAAGCTATCCTAGAAAAGAGCTGCTTCAGCTTTCCTGGTGTGGAAAAGCCCAGCATGAGAGCTGCAGCAGGGCAGGTTGTCAAAGCCTGGGACATGGGGCTGACAGCGCCTATGAGCCTTCCCCATCTCTCTTGGATCCTGTGGGTGTCCCTGGGCATCCGCTGGGGCACTGGACTATGCCTCCCTCCCAACCCAGGATAGTCTGTCTGTCCCGTTCCACACACCCGGCCTCTCTGCCTGAATTTTCCATCTGCTTGCTCAGCTTCTCCTGGGAAAGTCAATCCTAGTCCCCAGGAGCTGGGATGGGGTCTCTGCGTCTGGATGCGAGCTGCTGGAGATGCCAAGAGGATCCTATTACTCATGGGAGGTGAGGGGGCTGGAACTGGGGTGGGGGCAAGAGGGGCTGTGGAAGCTGAGAGGTCTGATGGACACATGGACTGTGCCTTCCCTTTCCATCCCTGCTGTAACTATGACCTAAGCAGCAGCAGAAAAGGTCTCTCCAGCTCATGCGGGCTTTTGGGGAAGGCAAAGCCTCCTTACTGAGGCAGTGCTGGCCCCAGCTCAGCTCCACGCTTCTGAGGCAAGTTTGGATGCTTCTGTCCCTACTACATCTGCTCATTCAGGGTCTTTGTCACCTTGGTCAGATGGTACCTACAGCTTAACGCTCTCCTACATGCGCTGCATGAACTCAGCCCTTGGTGGAGATCCCCATCCCAGACAAAGGGGCTGAAGAGCCCCTTGGTATCCACTTGCCCAGCTCTTCTTTGACATCCAAGCTGTCTGTGACTTTGTTATCCAGGGCTTCATCAGGCCCAACCCTGGGCTAACTCACTTGGCTGGATTTCTACCTCCTTTCTATCACAAGAATTCTGTCATTTTGTAGGAGATATTTTTCTGGAAGCTAGAAATACTGTCCTTTCCTCCGCTCTGCCAGGTCATCATGGTAGCCCTTCTACCTCCCTAAACCAACTCCCAGGGAACACATGTGGGAAAAACCCTGGTTCCTCCAAGCTTCTGATGTCCAAGCTGCACTCAGCCAACTATCAGTGGCAAACATGACTTCTGGCCATGGGTCTGCTGGGGGAAATGATGGATCCTGCAGGGAGATGTAGGCATATCTAAGCAAATTAAATTGCAGCAGGTGAAGCCAAGCGAAGCCAGTGCCTGGATCTGAGTCTAGGGTATTAGTGGTATTGGTCTTCTGCACAGGTGTTGCAGGAAGAAAGCAGGAGCAAGCTCCCTATCACCCTGTCTGTGTGGAGATTTTACAGCTCAAAACCTTTCAGGTCAGCATGCACATGCATTCAGTGCATTCTCAACCCTGGAAGGCGGCTGAGCTAATCCCTTCCACCACAAGCAGCCAAGCAGCCTCAGAGCTAAGCACCAAACATGACCCCGAGCAGGACGTGTGTTGTAGGAGGGGGGTCCCACAGTTCAGGGGAATCTTCCACCTCCTGTGCAGCCCTGTTTTATAAATGGGTGCATAAGGAACGATGATGCTGAGCTCAAATCTGACAGCTTTTCTGACTGTCTCCTCCACTCTGTACATGTGCCCTGCATCCAGCTGAGTTCAGGACAACCTGTGTCTCAAGACTGGTGCCAGTTTGTCCTCTGCATCTTATCCAGGGGAAACGGCGTTTCCTGCCCGTGTCCTGCCCATCAGCTGCCAGGCTCCCAGGGTGACTCATGCAGCCTGTTTCCTCTTCCAGCCCCTCACACCTCCTGGCCTCTCCTTCCCACTCCCACCCTTCCTTGGCAGGGAAAGGTGTGAAATACCCAATTTATGGTGGCCCCATTCCCCAGTGACTGCTGTATTGCTAATATGCAGGCACCTCCCTGCACTGCACTGCCTACACGTGAGGGAAGCAGAACAGGAGGACGATGATGACAGAGCTGGGGGTTTGGGGCAGGTGATGGGGCCTCAGCCTATTGACTGCGCTCTTGCTTGTCTCAATGGGCACTCCAAAGACAGGCTTCTGCCTTGGATGATGGCCAAATACTTTTGGAAAGTCCCATGTCCTCAGAACTGCAGTCTCCTGTATCCCTGGTCACCTCCATAGGGAAAGTCTGCTGGGACATCCCTATCCTTGGGCATTTGTGGAGAATCCTGTGGCCCCATGACCAGATGGAGACTGAGCCCCCTGTCCCGCTCACAGGTCTGGTGGGAGTTGTGCTCTGCCTCTCCAGGCAAGTGAGGTGACATGTCCTAGGATCTACCTTTGGTGTCCCCAGCAGCTGCTCGTCCCATCCCCAATGACAGCCATGGGGAGCTGAGAAGGGGGAGGCAGATCTTTTCGGAGCAACATTCATGTTGTCTGACACAATCCAGTGAGGGAAGAAAGAAGGGTTTCGTGGTAAAAAGTTTGGTAGCTAAGACAGCAGCTTCTCTTCCTGCCTCTGCCTTGGTTCATTCCCAGGCAAATCCTGCAAAACCCTTTGGACTGCTCTGCCTTCCCCTTCATAAAGCACACTTCATCCCACCGCCTTGGTGTGTGATGGGGCTGGTTAAACCAGTGTAGTTGAGGACTTTCAGCTGTTCAGGGTGACCAAAACCCCTTATGTTTGTTCTTGATCGAGAAAGGGAATACTGCCTGTGTTTATTCCATTTGCCTTCTGAAGTTAACTAATGTGTCCCTCTTTGAGGCCCCCGCAACTCGGCTCCATTTAAGGGGTTTAGGAAGAATTGAACATTGTTGGAATTCTTCTCCTGCTAACTTTAAACATTCATTACTTTAAATGCTAATCCCCTGAGATTATCCCATTGGAGAAAGCAATGTAAAGCAATAGGGAAGAGAACAGTGCGTCTTTTTGCTGTTGTACAACCGTTGCCGCCTATTCTGGGGAGGGAAGTGTGAAAATGCCAATGTGTTCTCCAAATCTGGCTTGACTTTTACACCTCAGTGTGACCACTCAAAAAAAGCCAAGTTTGAAGTCGCTTGCTCCAGCTGGTTTTGAGTCGTACATGTCCAAAGTGTCTCCATGGAGTGCAAGGGGGAAGTATGTATTTTTCCATGTGTGTGACTCAGAAATGACTGAACCCAGTCAGTTCCAATTTCTTGAAAAATCCACTTTTGGCTTGAGCCCAAGAATGGAAACTTTCAACCAAAAAAAGAGTTGATTTGAGCTCTAAATAATATTAAAAAAGGCTTAGAAAGGAAACTGGATTTCAACCATTATTATGGCAATCACTTCTCATGGCACTCTGACAGCAACAGCAGACCAAGTAGTGAAAGTAATTCCCAATGAAAATTCTCTTGGATTCTACTACAGATCAGGGTTCGTCTGTAGATGCTTTGTACTGGTCTTTCATGAGCATGACAATGATCAGTCCTTGGAACAGCAAAGGAACAAGATTGTTCAGCTCCAAAATCCATTGAAGATGGAGGTCAGCCCCAGGCCTTGGCACCACTCAAGACCACAGCAAGTGCTCTCAGACAGAGGCACAGCCCTGCCCGGGGAGAATTTCACTCTCTCTGAATTGTATCTTCTCAGCAATACACCCCATTCAGTTGGGGAAGATTTATTTCCTGAGAAGTGCTTGAATAATTTCAAGCCACAATTAATTAAAGACTGTTGCAATCTGCTTGCAAACAGGAAGCAAAACAGAGAAAAAGACACAATCTCTAGAAACTCAACTTGTTGTGAATTAGCTCTAATCAGCTAACAATGATGGATGCCCTCCTCCGATGGCTTTCATCTGCGAGCTTATTACCCTGATCACTGCAAAGGCCCTGTTCTGGATTGGGATGAGATGGACCAGCTGATAGAATGGGTTTCTCCTGCATTTCAAGGATGCTGGATCTCGGCACAGAGAAGCTGTCCAACTTGGCTGTAGTCACACCAGTAAATCAATGGACAGGCAATGTGGCTCCCTGGCTCTGGAGAGAGGCAGGCAGATTTTCCTGAAAAGAGCAGACTGTTTATATTTGGAGAAAAAGGACACATTAATTGAAATGAAAGCTGAGATCGTGTCTTGCTCACTAATATACGCGGGACATGAGAGCTGTGGGATCACACAGAGATGTAGGTAGAGAGTGGTTTCTGGTGCGCCCACTCCAACCTCCTGCTGAGAGCAGTGCTAACTCCAAAACGAGACCAGGTGGCTTCGGGCCTTGTCCAGATGAGTTCTGAACATCTCCAAGGAGGATTTTCACCTTCATTGTGAAAATCTTTTTCTTCTTTTCTCACTGCTGCATTTTCTCTTGCTGCAATTTGTGTCATTTGCCTCTCATTCCTTTACTTCACACGTCTGAGAAGAGTCTGATCCTATCTTCTCTGTACGTCATTAGGCAGTTGAAGACCGAAATTATATATTCCCTTAGCTGGACAAACCACTTCCCTCAGCCTCTGCCCATCCATCATGTGCCCCCTAACAACCTCAGTGAACACTGGATGCACTCTAGTGCATCCCTGTTTCATGGGGTCTGGCATAGTTACACAAATTCAAAAATAACATTGTGAAAGTCCTGTTGACAAGTAATCTGGGCATGGTACAAATCAGTGAAGATGCAAGACAGCCTTAATTATGCCCTGTTGGCATTGCTACCTGGTGTCCACAGGTTTCTGCTTTATGGAAAGCATGGTTAATCAAGTACCCAGCTAAAGGGGATGAGAGGTTGGGCAGATTAGGCAGGAGGTTAGAAGGATTGTGGAGAGAAGCAGGCACCTCCAGAACATTGTAGCTGCTTCTAGAAAGGGTTTTGCACCTCATAAAAAGCAGGCAGTGGGCTGATGTTCTTCACATATCACAGGACCAACCCAGAGGTCTTGTGCACTGGAGTCTCTGAGACACCCAAGAAGAAACATGAGGGTGGGATGGGCTCCTTATCTCCATCCTGTGGAGATTTGGGACAGAGAAGGTCCAAGGATGGACGTAGCAGCTGAGCCAGACTCCTAGCACAGGCCCAAGGAGTGTGAGAGGAGCAGAGCTGAGAGGGTATTTGTGCTGTTTGCGCACAAGTCCTTTTTAGGCACCAGAGTAGGCAGCCTAGATATGTCCCTTAATCATGACTGCTTATAAATCTTACTGTCACAGTGGCAGCCTTTTACTTCCAGATATAGTTTGGGGAGCAAATGCTACCAACTATTCTGGGATGTGACAGCTGATAGATGGCTCCAGAATTAGCTGTTTTAGACTTGGTCTTTGGTGTTTGGAAGACATGATAGAAAAGCTGGTTGCAGAACATTCACATTGACCGTATTGGTTTTGTTTAAAATAAAGTGGGGAGTAACCCAGGACAGACTAGCAATTCAGGTAGGGTATTTCTCTTTTTGGTCCAGGGAGAAGTTTGGCAAACCAGCCACTAAAGTGAACTGAAGAGCTCAAGGGCTGAGCGAGCCAGAGGATGAAAGGGTTTTTAAGGCAAAGGTAAACCTTTTTGGTATACTTGAAAGAAGAGTGGCTCCAGAGCTTCAAGTCATTTGCTAATACACCTACTTGAAATGACAGTGAGAGAGAACAGAGCATAAAGAGGCCTAGCAGATCTGTGAGGAGAAGGCAGTTTAAGGATGTGCAAGCACCCAGCTGAAATGGGAATTGCCAGAAGTCTGAGCCAGAAGCTGAGCTGGACCTTACAAAGAAAAGTCAAACAAATAGTAAAGGGCTGTCTAGCTAAGTCAACAAAGAGAGATGGAGGAAGGATGGGGTTGGCATGCAGGGACGAGAGTGGAGATTAAAGGTAATCTCAGAATGGCCTCTATCCTAAACACAGTAGGTTTCTTGTGAAATGAATGGTGCGCCCACCATGTCATGCAGCCCAGGGGAACCCATGTCACCCAGTGCTACAACAGTGATTAGTGCCAGCTCAACACAGCGCCAGTGGGAACAGATCAGCATGGGCTAAGAAGGGCTGGTGAGTGTGTGGGGCTCAGCCACGCTCAGCCTTGAGACGAGTCTCTGTGGAGCTCTGGGTGTCTCCTGTGTCCAGTCCACAAGACGGCAAAGGAGATGTCCTCTGGACAGCAGGTTCTGGAGGTGGTGCAAAGGACTGTGGAATGGACACTGGGTTTCAAGCTGGCAGGGGGCTCATCTTTTCTGCCTTCAAGAGGAAGGTAATGGCTAGAAGAGGCTTTCAGGGAGAGCAATGGGAAACAGGTGGGCATTAGGACAAAGCATATGTAGTTTTGTGAGATACTGATGCAATTGACGAGCAGCAAGGTCTGACCCATAGAACTGTAGTCTTTTAAAGATTTTTAAAGTGTGATATTCTCCACAGGACTCGTGGACAAGATAGAGAGACAGACCAGCAGGCAGCCAGTCTAAAAGACCCAGCCAGTACTAAATTTGAACTGTTAAGCCAATAAACAGGGTTACTTGCATATCCTTGGGAAATTCAGACAGTGCCAGGAGTGAGAATGCTGTCAATGCTGGGTGGAGGAAATCTGTTTTCTGTTTGCTGCAGGAGGCTGAATCCTTGCTCTAGCTGTAAAGGAAGAAGAGCGCGCAGTGGTGTAGGTGTGATCTGCTCCCCAGCCAGGCTCAGGTCAGCTCTGTCCCTCGTGCTCAGTGCTGTCCCTTCCAACATCCCCGCAGGGCTTTTCACTTCAGTGAAGCCCTCATTGCTCTCCCTACACAGCTCTATCTCAGAGCCCTCAATACTTCACAAACTAGAGCTTACACCAGGGGCCAGGCTTGGTCCCATGTGACCCCCGTGCACACGCACATCGCCTCCAAGGAATGTGCTTTCTGAGTGGAAACTGTGTCATCGGAGAAATATTTCATATTTTCATTTGTTCACATTCCCCAAATGAAAAATGAATCCTGAAGTCTCATAAATAAGGGGCTGAGTTTCTCATTTACATATTTCTGTGGTTGTTGGAGCCGGTGCAGCCACAGTTTTGCCAACCATGTCCTAAGCGATCCTCTCATGCACCTACACTCCTGCTGGCTGCTGCATGTGCTCCCTGGAACATGTTGCCCTTAGGCTCTCGCTCTCCGACGGACTCAGCGTTTCTTAGGTCAGCCTCCATTGCGCCAAGCATTTCGTGGAGCGACAGGCTGCTGGCATAACCATGGTGGGGAAAGCAGTGCAGGAGGGATAACTGAGAGTCTCCGAGACAACCCAGCCCCAGGAAGGTTTGGGGATTCAAAGAGGGGCTGCACTAGTGGGTCGTATGGATTAAGAGGATGCACTGAAGAACAGAAACACCATGACATGGTCCTAGCTTAGCTCTGGTGACAGGGCACTGGGGTGAAGAGAGGAGGCGTCTGTGGAAAGAGTGATGGAGAAGCACATGTAAGAGAGAAAACTGAAGGAGGAGGACAGAGAATCATAGAAGAAAAGGAGACAAGTGAAGCGGGGAGAGAGACGGGATCGGGGCAGCACAGCACAAGGGAGCAGAGAGAATAGCACAGGTCTCAGAGGGCTCAGTGCTGGTTTTGGAAGAGCATGATGGCTTCCACTAAGCCAGCTAACCACTCTGCTGTCATTCCCTGTGGCCCAAGCAAACAGTCTTTCCATATCCACTCCTCACTCTGCTGTTCTCCCTCCTGCCCTCCAACAAGAGCCACTTTGCACTTCACCCTCTCCGTCCTGCTCCATCTCACTGTGAAGTCTCTGCATCAAGCGCAGCTGCATTGCCATGTGCTTATTCTCTATGAGCTTCAGCTCTGCTACACCTTAACATGGGCAGAGAGGAACAGGGTCTCTGGACTACTTTTGGGTCCACTGGAGATCTGCCAGAAGTGCTTGTAGGCAAGGCTTGTAGACCTCTGAGCTGTCTGAGCAGGCACTACCCTCCAAGTCACATCCTTCGATGAAGTCTGTGGCTCATGGGGCTCTGGAAGATGCAGGGCAGCAGGTAACCCTGCTGGGTGTATGGAAAGACCCTCTCAGGGTATGCACAAGGCTGGGATCTCTCCTGAAGAGAGAAGTATATCCCTGCCTCGGGATGCCACATCCTGATACGAAGCATCACACACCAGTGACCTGACCTTGCCCTGCTGCCTGGCAGATTTGGGCCCAGGACCTGGCAAGTCATGGAGTCTAGCCCCCAACAAACCTGTTTTATGGAACTTTTTTTTTTCCAGAGTGTGCACAGGGTTTCAGGATGGCCACGTTCTCCTCCTGGCACTGCCAGGGATATCCATCTCATGTCACACAATGGTTAATGGCTATAAACTGTGCTGCTAAAGCCATCTTCTGGTTTCAATTTAACTTTGCATTTGCGTGTGGATTAGACTCAAGGATGTTCATATTCACTTAATAATCTCCCCACTTAGGCACCGCAGAGATGAACAATGAGCTGCCAGAGCCTGGGGAGGAAGGGGGACATTTAACACTTCTCTCTCTGGATGGTGATCCCATTTCCTCAGGCCTTGGCAAGCAAGGAGAGCCAGAAACCTGT
>NW_010576439.1:36763-51133 GCF_000705375.1 Tinamus guttatus | reverse complement strand
CTGCGCAAGCTGCCCCAGTCGCTGGCTCTTGGTGCTCCTGAGCCCCTCTGCTTGTGCATGTGTCCCTGGGGGCTGCGTATCTGCGCGTATTCCCCAGCGTGCGCATGGGTTGTGCAAGTGAGCGCGGTGCACGCCCTGCGTGAGCGCCAGCTGGCCCCTGACATGGTAGCACCACCGTGGGGACCAGATGAGATCTCCAAGTGTGTGCCAATGCACACGAAGCTGCTCCCGCGGCCGCAGTGGGGAGGTGGGCACAGGGCGCACCGGGGCCCGGGCACCCCTGCAGCACACCGTGACGCGTGACGGAGTTCACAGCCTGCAGGATGGCTTGTGTTGCACGGTCAGGCCATGCGCAGGCGCAGGGGGGACCAGCCCTTGTGTCACCATGGCGGGTGCTCCCCCAGCCACACTGCGTGGGAGCTTCCTAGTCTGTAGTGATTAGCGTGCAAAGCGCACAGGGAGCAGCGTGCTTCAGAGCAAGAGCCACTTGTTTCTCCGTTCTGGAGCAGTCAGTGAAGCACTGCGGAGAAATGCAGAGCACTGCTCGCGACGCAGATTTACGGGCTGCTGCATTGGCCGAAGCGGGCAAGGCGCCGCGCGGCGGGGAGACAGTGCGGCGAGGGGCGGGAGGCCAGGGAGGAGGCAGGTGGCAAGCTGGCTGGGCAGGGGACAGGGCCAGGGCTGTGCCAGGCAGTGCACGGCCAAAGGGAGCGACACCAAGAGGGTCAGTGCCAGAGCCCGCGCTGCGTGGACCAGCTTCTCGGGGAAAGGGGCAGAGGAGAGAGCTGCATGGGCACCCCCTTCCCGGGCAGAGCCTGCGGAGTCGGGCAGGGACTCCGTGCCAGGTCCTGAGGGACCCTGCTCTGACCCAGCGCTGTGATTTCCCAGGACCCCAACTGCCGTCTGTTTTGCCTCTGGCTGAGCAGGCAGTCCGGTCCGGAGCAGTGCCAAGACAGGCGCTCCCTGTCCGGCCAAGCTGCCGTCTGAGCCTGGTCCTGGAGAGCTGCAGCCCAGGGGCCTGTGGCCAGGCTCCGAGCGCCATCCTCAATCGGATGCCCGTCGCTCCTGGGCACTTGCCACTGCTCCGAGTGCTCCTTGGTGCTGGCTTGTTTCACCACGGTGGCTTTGCCCGCCAGCTTGCAAGCATTTGCTAGTTGGGACAATCCCAGGAAGGTTTTGGCTCCTTGGCAAAATCCTGCAGGAGTTTTTGACTGTTTAGTGTTTTTGGCCCCGCTCCAGTTCCTGGCTTGTTCTCGGAGTAGTTTGCTGGTCTGCGCAGGCAGTTTACAGAAGAGCCGGCCCTGGGCCAGGACATGGTCTCTGTGCTGATGGGGACATGAGGGGACACTCTCCCATGGAGGAGTGACCGGTGTCTCTGCAGCCTGGTTTGCTGCAAGCAGGGGCCCGTCGTGCTTCCTGCCCTGCAAGCTCTCGCTGGGGCCAGACCAGGGCAGGGACATGCCTGGTGGCAGGGGACAGGGAAGCTGCACCTGCGAGGCTGCACACGGGCAGCACCTGCAAGCGGTGACAGCGAAGTGTCCCTTGCAGTGCCTCCAAACCAGCCTAGCTGTGAGCCAGGCAGGAAAAAAGACCCTTGAGAGATAACAGGTTTAGAAGGAGGAGAAAGGGGCAGCCTCATTGCACCCGAGCAGACCATTTCTGACAGAGCTGCCGTGTCCCACTGGGCTCCTGCGCAGGTAGGAGCTGAGCCCTGGGCTTGCACTGGCTGCAGGTAGAAGCTCCGTGGCCCGGATGCCCAAACAGCACCCTGGGCTCAGGCCTTGCCGCTCTGCTGACGCTGAGGTGCCGATATGTGCAGGACACTGCGTTCAGGGGCTGGAGCTGGGCCCCCATATGGGCACCTTTTCCTCTGAAAGGTGCCAAATCCAGCACTCCCCAGCATTTGGAGAGAGGCATCTGTCCTTCTGGACTTTCCATACCAGAGGCACAGGATTGACCCCCGGCAGGAACACTGGCCATCCTCGGAGGGGACAGAGACACTGTGGGCTGTCCCAGCCCAGGTGGACTCTGAGGCCACCAGGGGAAACCCAGGTGCGTGCGGGTGGGTGCAGACAGGCAGGCAGGCACATTGAGTGGTCTCCAGGGGCACATTGCAGCCCTCCAAGGGGTCATTGTGACCCCTCGGAAGATTGTGTGAGGGTAGGAAAGTCAGCCAAGAGCCTTAAAGGTGCTGAGGAGCTGGTGCTTTGATGTCCTGCAGCCTGGGCTCCTGGTTAGGCAAGTTAGTGCAGGTTCTCAGAGGAGAGTCGTTCTGCCATCTCCAGGCTTCCTCACCCACGGGTGCCCCGACCTTGGTCCTCTCCACCTCTTGCTGGCCAGCACAGGAAGGCATCTCCCCTCCCCTGCACAAAACCTCCTGGAGACCCCGGCCTGAGGGGCTGCTTCCTCAGCAAACGCCTCGCAGGATGCAGCTTGTTCACAAGGGAGGTTTCCGCACTCAGACAAGAAGGCTGAAGCTTTGGGGATTGGGCCAGGCTCTTCGGCGCAGCTCTCCCCGCTCCCCCCGTTAGGCACTGGCTCCTGGCCGGCATCCCGAGCTGCTACCAGTGGGCTCGGGTCAGGACGCAGCGCGGGTTCAAAGCGTGCCAGGCAGTTGCCTGGAGATCGCATGTTTCCAAAACTGATTCTCCCAGAAAAGAAAACAGAAATGTGAGGAAAGAGGGAAATATCTCCAGCGGTTCCTTGCTGAGACTCCTTCAGGAATGGTTTCCCGCACGCACAGAAAGGACAGCGAGGTCTGCTGACGAATCGGATGTTTGGCTGCCTAGCTGGAGTGTGATGAGGGCTCCAGTTAGCGTCAGAAGCGAGGCTGTGCTTGTGGCCTACCGTGGATGTTTCAGCCTGTTCTCGTCTCTCTGAAGAGAGGAAAATAAGATGTTGACCCCAGAAAACATCTGTATTCCTTACTCGTAAAGAAATCTGCAAGTCATAATGCAGGTAGTAAAAATAGTGGAGATAATAGCATTGCACAGATGATAGAAATAGTGATCAAATGATAGAGAGTGCTATGGAGGAAAAAGTCCAGGTTTTAGAAAAGAAGTCTCCATGCCAGATCCTGAAATAAACTGTAATGCAGCCAGCACAACACATTTGGATGCAAATTCTCCTCTGAACTGAGAAGTTCCCCCTGGTGCTGCTGACTAGCCCAGTGCTTGTCAGACACTCGGACTTACTAGCCACAGTGCAAAGATGTGGAGAGCATGGGAAGACTTGGGCCTGAGTCCTTTACTGCAGCCCCAGAGGTACCTGGCTTTCCCAGGTTGGGAGGTGTAGCAGAATGCTCTTTTCCCAAATTCCCTGTCAGGTTCAGATTGTGCATAGGAAAAAAAAAAAAAAAGAGGGATCCTTCAGTCCTGGAAGAGCCATAACTTGAGTCTTTCCTCCCTAGAATGCCCAAGGGAAGAGGGGATGGAGAGGTCAGAGGGAGAGCACCCAAAGCCAGGGATGAGACCCCTGAGCTGTGCTAGAGTGAGAGACCAATTCCTGCCTGCAACCAGGAAGGAGGTCCAAGGCCAGGCCCAGATGAAAGACCAGGCTTAGACCATGCTAAGCACGGTCAGGTGAACACGTCCCAGACATCAGTGCAGGGAAGAATAACGATTGCTATAGCTCGGTGTGCCCTCAGAGAGTGCTGTGGTGCAGCTAGGGAGGAAGCAAGGACTGCCTCGAACACCGTCGGTGGGATCGGCACCACTGGGCCAAATTTGGCTGGTAAACCTGGCCCATGGCCTGAGTCTTGAGAGGGTAGGAGACCTTGTGAAGCTGGCAGCACTGCCTCCACATTGGGAAGAGCACTGAGCTCTGTGGGGCTGCCCAGCACCAGCTCTCAGCGCCAGCAAAGAAGGCCCAGGGAGGCTTGTAAAAGAGTCGTTATAACTTCAACATCAAGTGTTGCTGCTGACTGCATTTGTCAGCAGAGCTGGTCTTGTTAAACCAGGGAGAACCAGCCAGGAGAGATTAGGCTCCTGCAGTGCTTCTGAGCAAACCTATCATGTCCTTAAAGCTAGAAGAGCCTCCCTGCCTCTGCCAAAACCATGGCAATCCAGGATTGTGTCAAGGCTTGTTGTCCCTGTCAGCCTCCTTATCTGGGCATGGAGAAGGTTAATGAGGCTGAGGCTAAAGAACACTTGGCCCCTGTTGTTATGAGGCAGACATGCCCTCCTTAACCCTTCAAAACATACATATCTCCCTCAAAACAAGGCACTGGGATAAGCACAGAATCAGCCTAGGCAAGAATCAGGACAATGTCTGGGAGATGCTTCCTGCAAGACCCACGTTGCCGGAGGCCACCACTGTGCTCCCCAGGGCATTGGAGGCAGGGACGGTGGAACCGCAGCCACAGCAGCAGCTGAGGAACCTTCCTGGTAGGGGCCACGAGTGTCCGGGCAGGCAGAAGCTGTGACCCTGGGCAGGCACCAGGCGAGGAGAACTGCAGCCCCAGGGTGGCCTCACCTGGACTGTTCTTCTGTCCCTAGGGAGGCCGTGGGCCGTTTCGGCCTCTAGCCTCATCCTGTCTTCCCCTTGAGTCTCTGACCATCCAGAGATGAGGAACAGAAACAAATAAGAGAGTTGAGCTCAGCTTGTCACCTGGGTCCTCAGCATCCCCCTCCCTGCATTCCCAGCAGCATCCCAGCACCAGCCTGGTGGCAGCAGGGCCCAGCCTGGCGAGGGAGGCTGGGAGGCCCAGAGGCACTGCGAGGAGCTGAGCACGGCTGGAGGCTCCACGCTGGTGGGGACCTTTCTGCTTCGCAGGGGACAGCCGCTGCTGGCCGGACGCCTCTCGCTCCCAGCGGCGGCGGAGCGTCCCACGCACCCGGCGCAGCCTCCCCTTCCCGGCACAGCGGGTGGGGGAGGACAGCGATGTGCAGGCGCTTCCAGTTTGTTTGGAAACAAGCAAAAACCTGGGATTTGTTTTTTTCCTAGCTTGGAGGGCTAAGGGGGTGGGGACATGCTGGGATAATGAGCTGGTTTCTTAAATGCTGGCCAGCTGCCTCCCTGGGCAGGGCTGGGCTGTGCTGGAGGGGTGAGATGGCCATGCAGACAGCAGGGCAGAGCAGTGAGTGTGTGCATGCCTCTGGCTTGCTGCAGCATGTTATCAGCCCTGGATTCCACTCCAAGTGAGATCAGCTGTTTGAAGGCTGGACCTGATCCCTGTCCGGCTCAGCCCCACGCTGGGCAGCCCGTGCCCATGGGATACAGACTCTCTGGGCTTGTTGCTGTTGGGGACCCTGGCCAGCTGGGGTGGCCCCTGGCTGCTGCGTAGATAGCCAGGAGCCCTGGGAGGCAGCTTTGGGGCAGGTATGTGCTCTTTGGCATCCTGGGGTAGGTGTGGGTGTCATGAGGACAAGTTAGAGGGGACAGTCCTGGGTGCTGTGTTGCAGACACTGCACTGTGCATGTACATGTGAATGTCTGATGTGTCTGTTCCCTGTGTATGGGAATCCTGGTGTGTCCCATGTGTGTCCTCATGTGTCCTTTGTGTGTGTCCTGACACTTGTATCCTGTGTGCTGGTCCTGGAGCCTGAGCTGTACATGTGTGTGCATCCTGACACCGGCATGTGACAGAGGTGTCCTGTGTGTGTCTTGACATGTGTCCATGCACATTTATCTTGATGTGTGTCCATGCATGTCCTATGATGTGCATGTGTACATGTGCTGATCTGTGTCCTCTGTGCGTGTGTGTTTTTGTGGCTCCTGACACCCACTCTCTGTGTGGCTGAGCTGGGAGTCCAGCCGGAGGCTGTCACGGGTACCCCCATGGTGCAGGGACACACGTGAGTGGAGGCAAGGGGAGTGCTGAGCTGCCAGGGGGTGCTAGGGTGGGCACAGGGCTATGGGGCAGCCCTGGTGTTTGCCCCACATCTGGTGGGTGCCGGGAGAAGGAGAAGCAGCAAAACGTGAGCTCCCATCCTGCCAAGTCAGCTCTGCCACCCAGGTGCCCACTCGGCACCTGCCCACTCACCTAGATGGGCCCCCAGCACTGCAAACCTAAGCACGTACCTTGCAGTGCCTCTAACGCTGCTCCAGCCCCACTGATAGCCTCACAGCACAGCAGGCTCCACGCTACCAAACCCCACCAGCTCTGCAGTGTGCTGAGAACCAACAGCACTGCAGGCTCCACTGTGAGATCTGCAGTGCCAAAGCCCCGCTGCCCCACAGCACTCCCAATCCACCTGGCACCCGAGAGTGCCCCATTCCACGGTACCTCACTGCCGGCCTCACCATTGGTCAGGTCATTGCCTGCAGGAGACGGCAGGATCCAGACCACTGCTCCCCAAGAATTCCCATGGTGTCCAAGCATGAGCTCTGAGCACGAGCGCCAGCTGCCCTTGAAACCGATGGGAGTTGGGGATTTGTCTCAGCAATGCATGGGTGGCTAGAAGGATGTAGGCCCAGCAGGAGATGGGTTTGTTGGAGGAGTCCTAGAGCCATCTCCTGAAGCTTGAGTGGGACCCACATGGGCTGTGGGGATTAACTGGAATGATCCCCATATTTGAGCAATGTAGGACCCAAACCCATTCCCACCAGAGCCATCTGAAGCTAAAGGATGGTGGATGAAGGCTCTGATTGTGTTATGGGACTGGCTATCAGGGGCAGAGCTGGATACCAGCCAGACCTGCTCAGTGCCAGGCCCAGTCTCCCTCCCAGCCCTAGGGACCCTGTCTTGCCTCCACCAGGCTCTTTGCCCTGGCTCCCAGCTGAGGCAGCTCCTGTCCCCGTGATCACTAGGGAAGCTGAGGTGCATGGGAAGGCAGGGACCAGCCCTTGACGCCTCACCCCAGAGCTGTGTCGCATGCCCTCTGCAAAGAGCAGGGCCCCTGTCCCAGGGAAGTGCCACCAGCCTAGGCCCGCTGGGGGCCTGGGTCCCTGTGGGGCTTTTAGTGACTGATTCTTCTCTTGCAGGGGTCCCTGGTGCTATCCCTGGAGGGGGGGTCCCAGGAGGAGGCTTTTTCCCAGGTAAGGGGGCAACAAGGTGGGGAGCAGGCAGTGCAATGGGGAGGCCTCTCCCTGTTTGTAAGGATCAGACAGCACCCCCAGGGCAAGTGCTTGTGGGGTGGTAGCCAGGGTGCCTCTGAACCTGATGGATGGGCAGCTATGGGGGTCCTGTTAGTGATGTTGAGGATGCCAGGTCCAATGGGTGTGTGCTGGGAGTTACCAGCCCTGGGCTGTCACCTGCACACTGCTAGGACCTTGACATGGGGGCTGAGACATGGGGCTTGTGCTTGGAGGTCACATCCTCACCCCAATGCTCCAGCCAGCTGCTTGGGGACACCACAGGGGACACTCTATGCCTGTCATGCCCCTTGCAGCCTGCTGAGCCCCCTTCCCCCTCTGATCCTGTGGCATCAGCCACGGAGCCTGGCAGGCCAGTGGGGCTGGTGGGAGCTTGCAGGGACTCGAGCTAATGCTGTACCCTTTTTGCAGGTGCTGGGGTCGGAGGCTTGGGAGCAGGTGAGTGCCGGGACCCCTTTGCTCATGCTGCCCCAGGAGGGGTGCCAGGGTGTCCTCCGCAAGGGCTGTGCCATGGGGGGCTCCAGGGCGGGAGCTGCCTCCCTGTGCCGGGAGCAGCCGCTGGTCCTGCAAGGGGGCTGGGTGAGGGCTCCGGCCAGGCAGGGAGCCGTGTCGCAGGGCAGGACGGCTCTGACTGCTCTCTCCTCTCCCCCAGGACTCGGGGCTGCAGGGAAGCCTCTCAAAGCAGGTAAGGAGTGTGGCCTTGTCCCTTGTGCTGACTCCAGCTGGCTGTGACGGGCCAGCGCTTGGAGGCCGCCGCGCAGGACGGCTTGTCTCCCAGCACCTGCCGTCCTTCCTCTCTCCTGAGTGGCTGAGGCCCAAGGGCTTCACCTCGCACGCCACGCTCTCGGCCAGGGCAGCCGCCAGCCTGCTGCTTTCCACTCCTGCCCACCATACTAACCCTTGCCAAGCTCCTGCCAGTGCTGAGGGCTCCGGGGACCTTCCTCCATCGCTTGCTCCTTGGGCGAGACGATGCCTCCTTGCAGCTCATCCCAGACCCCTGGTGTCCCCTGCAGCTGTGGGATGTCACAGAGCCATTTGCTGGGTCCTTGCAACCTGCAGACCTGCCCCAAGGCTCCTCAGCTCAGCAAAGACATAAAGCCCAGGAACATGAGTCCTGTGCTCAGCCCAGCCCTGGCGGGAGCCAGTGCCCGTGGGATCTGGCATCAACTCTGCCAGGCTGGATTCGCAGACAGGCGGCTCTTGCAAGATTTCCTGTGCCTTGGGTGTGGATGTAGGAGCCCCAGCCTCATGCCCAGGGAGGCCCAGGTGCAGATGTTGTTTCAGATGGAGGCTGGGGTCTCTCTGCCTTGCTGGGTGCCCGGGGCTCAGTGCAGCCCCTGTCCCCACGGCCACGCCGGGGGGTTGCAGTGAGTCGTCCTTGCTCGGCCCCCGGCCGGCCTGTCTGCGCCGCGGGAGTGCCAGCCCCAGGCGGGGGCCTGCAGCCTCCGTTTGCTCAAATTTCAGTGTGTGGAAAGAAAAACAAGGCCCTTTATTTCTGCGTAATTAAAACCAAACGCTGTGCAGCCGCGAAGCCCCAGCCGGAGCGGTGTCCGCACCATGAGCCAAAGGCAGTGGAATTTGCGCCTGGAGGGAGCGAGTGCTGATTAGGCCCAGATGTTGGAAGGCAGTGTTGGCCGGAGCCGGAGGGACTCATTCCTCAGCCATAAACATTTCGGCTCCATCCCCTCCTGGCCCTGCAGGGTGGGGGGCAGGCAGGGGAGAGCGAAGAGGGACAGCAGCGGGGAGCGCAGCCGGGGGCCAGGGCACTGCCAGGCAGGGACGCGTGCGGGTCCCCACTCCTGTTTGTGTCCCCTGTGCCTGTCCGCTGGCCGTGACCACCGGCAGGATTTGCCTCTGGTTGCTCTGTGTGCACATGGGCACCCTCTGGCGCTGCCACCATCCCCGGGATGCGGTGGCGGCCGCGATGCCGGGAGGTTCTGCTCCTCCAGGCCTGGTGGGACAGCCCTTCGTTCGCTTCTCTGCATGCGCCCCAGCACCTGGCAGGGGCTCCTGGAAGCCCTGCAAGCCAGTCCGCCCTGCCTCGTGCATGGAGCAGGAGGAGGCCAGCAGCCTTCCCGAGTGGCTTCCAGGGAAAGCCTGCGGCCCGCCATGCCAGCTGGAGACCGTGGCCCTGTGTGCACGGGACTGACCCGGGCAAGCGGAGCGGGGCCCAAGGTCTCCCCTGGCCCTGTCCTCGGCTCCTTGCACACACGGGCTCAGCCCCAGCCCACTCCCCTTTCACCCCCTTCTCTTTCCAGGGGTCGGAGGCCTCGGGGGACTCGGCGGGCTTGGCTTGCAGCCAGGTGAGCGCAGTGCGCTGGGCACCATCCCCAGTGCTCCGCGGATGCAACGTCCCGTCCCCCTGGGGACAGCGTGTGTCCCCTTCAGGAGCTCACTGGGTGCCTATACTGAGCACCCTGCCCACACCTAAGGGATGGGTGGCCACCAGCAGGCAGACGAGTGGTCCCCCAGCATCACCACCCCACCGCCTCCGACCCTGTGCAACCCACAGCGAGGCTGGGCCCTGCTGCCCCAAGCAGCAGAGGAGAGGAGGTGGCAGGACCTGGGCTCCCTGCAGGGTCTCTAGCAAAGGGACGGTGCCTGCAGGTGACCCAGCCAGTCTGCCCAGGGCTGCAGGGACCCTGGCAAGTGCGGCAGGCTGGGCAGCAAAGGTGCAGGGACAGGGCCACAGACCAGCACCTGCAGCGCAGGTGGGCAGAGGATGGTCCAGATCAGCAGGGAGAGAAGTCACTTGTGCCAGCCTGGCTGGCACCCCCAGAGCCGGGGCCCCAGCTCACAGCCTGCTGCAGATCCCCGCTAACCACGGCCTTGCACAGACTAATCACAGCCCCGGCACTCCCACTGCTCCCCAGGCCCACCGCGGCATCCTCTGCCTCATCATCTTCCTGTGTGGAGGATGGGATACTGCTCTTCCCGAGCACTTTTCCCTGTTTGCAAGGCCCAGAACAGCCTAGAGGTCAAGCCGGGCTGGGAGGCGCTGGTTCTGGCCTCCAGCTGGTCCTGGCCTCCAGGGGGTTGATGTCGGTTCTCCTTCCCCGCCACAGGTGCTGCAGGCCTCTTCCCAGGAGGCGTCTTCCCTGGTGCTGCCTTCCCTGGTGCTGCAACTGCAGCTGCCCTTAAGGCTGCTGCAAAAGCTGGTGAGTGCGTGTGGCACCCATAGAGATGCTGGAAGGTCCAGGTGGTTGGGTATGGGGCTGCTACCAGCATCATGCACCGCTCGTACTACCGAGTTAAGCTCTAGGGCCTGGGCAAGGCAATAGCATGTTCTGACAGCCCGAGGCTGCAGGTACCTCATCCGAGCCTTGGCTTCTCAGGATGAGCCTGCCCTTTCCTGTGGAGGCCACAGGGATGTGTAGATGTGGGTGCCATGCTCTCTGATATTCCTGCCAAGGAGGTGGTAGGGAGGCAGAAAAGGGGAAGCAGAGGAACCATGGCAAATTTTCCTGTGGAAATTATGCCAAAAAAGAGCATTGACCAAGCCTGAACCATGACGCAACTGAAAGCCTCATGGAGAAAATGTTCAGCTCCCTGTCCTGGGAAGCAAGCTGCCATGCCCAGACATCACCTGAGCCCTCTGCTGGCTCGGGATGCCCCCTTCACCCCAGAACTGACATGAAGTCCTTGCTTCCTTCAACACATCTGGCCACGCACAGCCCAAGGGTGGGCATCTCACTCTGCAGTCTCCTCTTCCTAATGCCCCAGGTGCTGGACTCGGTGGTGTCGGTGGCATTGGTGGCTTGGGTGGAGTCGGTGGTCCTGGTGGCCTCGGGGTCTCCACAGGTAGAGTATGCCCCAAACCCAAGCCTGCTTGTCCTGCTCGTCCCCGGGCATAGCCCTATCTAGGGCAGAGGAACAGGAGTGTGTGCGCCCGCTGTGGGGTGGCACTCACAGGCTCTCTGCCACCCTGCAGGTGCAGTAGTGCCCCCGGGTGGGGTGCAGCCTGGGGCTGGTGCAGCAGGGAAGCCCCCCAAGGTACCAGGTAGGTCATGGCCAAGAACGGGCCAAGCTCTGGGAAGGGCTCTGGCCGGGTGCTCACCGCTGTTCTGCTCTTGCTCGGCAGGTGCTTGCATTCCTGGAGCGTTTCCGGGCGGTGTGCTCCCAGGAGCAGGTGAGTGACATCCCCTGGCATGGCCCCAGCTTCCTGCTGCACGTGGGTGGTGGGGGCCCTATGGCCGGCTAGCCCAGGGCTAGCAGAGCACCTTCCTGCCATGCTGGTGCAAGTAGGGGCCCTGGAGCACACGGGGCTGTGCACAGTCCCACCATGGGCCCGGTGACTTCAGCAAGGTTGGGCCGTGTGGCGAGTCCACTCCAAACCTCCCTGGCCCGGTGCCTGCCAGGTCACTGTCCTCTCAGCCACCACGTGCAAACCAGCCTGCGGAGACCTCAGCAGCATCTCTGCGATGCCAAAGGCGGGAGCTGGCGCCTCCAGGGATCTCATGCCAAGCTCCGTGGGAGCGAGAGGCGTTAGTGCCGGACACTTCAGAGGACTTGGCATGGACCCTGCTAGGGAAGACTTGCTCAGCCAAAGGCCATGTGGGAAGAAGGGGGGGAGGTGGCGAGGGACAGGAATTCCTCACTGCAAAGCAATTTGGGGAGGAAAACTTGTGAAAACAAGATGTTTCGACATTGTCAGAATAAGAAGTGTCTTGTTCGTCCGGAATGACTTGCCATGTCTGACAATGTATAAGTTATAATGAAAGACATTTGCAAAAGGATAGGAAAAAAATCACCGAGGAAAAAAAAAAATCACTGACAGGCCAGGCCAATGTGAAGCCTGTTTTTCCCTGGCTCTGCCAGGGGGTCAGCATCTGAACGGGCCGAACTTTACCTCCAGCCTGGGAGCAGCAGGACCTCGGTGCAGCAAAATGGACAGGCCCAAGGGTAGAAAGTACAGCAATGGCCAGAACATCCGCCTCTGAGAGTGGAGGGACTGGGAGGGGGTTAGGGTTATCCCTGAGAGGAGGCTAGAAAGGAGAAGGGTATGTTGACTGGATTTGGGACACAGTGGGCATTGTGGGCCAGGGCCAGGAGGCCAGCAGCTCAGAAGAGAGCCCCAGGTTGCATGAAGCCACTGCACCATGTCACCCAGGACAGAAGAAACTTTCTGAGCGTGGATATAGCATGGAGCCCACTTTAAAGAGTATGATCCACTCGTGGGCTCCTCATACCCAAGGGGCATCCAGAGCCCCTGCAGCCAACAGCCATCCCCAGGGCTGAGGCACCAGGAGGGCGAGCACTTCCCAGCCTTCCAGGAAAGGGCATGGCAGCTGCTCCCAGTGGGCACGGTCACACCGGTCAAGCTGCTCCTGGCCACAGTGGGGTTGCAGGAAGCACCTGGCAGCAGTGTGACCCCATCTCAGAAGACCAGGTGAACCCTGAGCCAGGGAAGGGTGTGAAGGACTCGGGGGCAGTGGGTAGCAATGGCCAGAGGAGCAGAGGGAGCGGTGGGGAAGGAGCAGAGGGGAGCAGTGGGGCAGGCTAGGAAGCCTGGCAGCACGGAGGGCCATGCTGCACAGCATGAGTTGGGCTAGAGCAGAAGCAAGGTCATAGGGGGCTTTCTCCCTTGCATCGAGGGAGGGTGCAGGGGCTGTCTTGGCTGCCAGCTCAGAAGGCAAAGCCATGAGAACCCACCATGCTCACCCAGCCTCTCTGCTCCATGCCCTAGGTGTCCGCTTTCCGGGTGTAGGGGTGCTGCCTGGAGTACCGACTGGTGCTGGAGTCAAGCCAAAAGCCCCAGGTATGTTCCTCCTCCTCCTCCTCCTCCAGGCATGGCAGCAGCTAGGGCAGGTCCTCTGAGGACTCCAGGGGTGCCGGGTCCAACCCTGCGGTTCTACTGGGGAGGGCTTTTCAGATGGCACTACTGCCCTGTGGAGGGTGGCAGGGCATTTGGGGCAAGTGTGGGCTGACCGCCAGCTGGGGGCACAGCACAGAGATGAGTTTGGACCTCTATGGATGAGCCCTGACACTCATGAATTTGTGTTTCTTTCTAGGTGTGGGAGGAGCCTTTGCAGGAATCCCTGGTGAGTGCCCTTCTGTGTCTTGCTTGCTCTTCTCTTCTTTTCCAAACCTGCTCGTCATGGCCATGGTCTCCACATACCAGAAGGTTCCTCAGAGCTTCCCGAGCCACCTGCTCTGCTCTGCTGTGGCTGGGGAACCGAGTGTCCCTGGATACTCCCTTCTTACATGGACTGGGTGGCAGCCTGGGCGTGCGGCTTCAGGTGAGAGTCTGCTGTTGGCTTTACAGGACTGGGAGGCTTTGGAGGCCAGCAGCCCGGTGTCCCTCTGGGGTATCCCATCAAAGCTCCTAAGCTCCCAGGTAAGCTGCCACAGCCAACAGGGGTGCAGGTGAGGGCCCCTTCTTATGACAGGGCCAGGAGACAGACCTAGATTTCTTGTGACTGTCCCCAGGCTGCGCCTTGGTGTCCTTGGGTCTGCAGGACCTGGCAGTGCCAACTCTGGCCCAGGGATGGCAGGATGTAACAGGGCACTGCTGGCAGCAAGGCCCAGCTGCGGCCCTTCCTCCTGCAGCCCTCAGGGCAGCCCCTGCCCGGAGGCCGAGGCTCAGGCCTGCTGCTGCGGGGCTAGTTCCAGCCTATGACAATGAGGAGGTGCCTTCATCCAGAGGCCAGGTGTTGTGAGGGAAGAATAGGCAAGTGCTGGGGACTTGCTTCAGGCCAGGCCACCAAGGCTGTTCCCAGAGCCTCCTCCTGATGTTAGGAACAGCCGCTCGAGGGACCATCTACCCTTGGTGGCTCCTGGGGCTCTGTCAGGGGTTGTGCTGGGTACTGTCTTCAGGGGAACATCTGGTCCTGGAGGGATGTCCCATCCCAGGGAACTCTTGCCAAGGCCCCAGCCCCAGGCCGTGGAGCGCAAGGCAGCTCACCCTTCCCACTGCACAGGAGGCTCAGTCCCTGCCTAGGGAAGCTTGACAGGGGCTGCTCCAGGGACCTCTGTCTCCCAGCCCTGCACCAGGTGCCAGGCTTGCCCTGACAGCTCAGTCCCATGCCCAGCCTGCAGTGCCCACATTGGGGAGCAGCCAGGACAGGCAATGCCAGACAGCAGTGGCACGGGCAGTGGCACAGGCATGCAGGTCACCCCTTCTGGGGCCGATGCACCCCACAGCAGCAGGAGACACCTTGGTGACGCGTTGCTTCGCACCAAGCTGCTGGTGCACAGCCAAGACCTGCCTGGGCAGCAGGAGGGAAGCCAGAGCCAGGCCAGGTTGCTGAACCACAGTAGATCTGTGCTCCTTTTCCTGCCTCACTGAAGCAAATTGTTGCTATCAGAAAAGCCTCCACCAAGGGACCCCATCGCC
>NW_010576439.1:25225-36547 GCF_000705375.1 Tinamus guttatus | reverse complement strand
TGCGCGGTGACCCCTCTCCCGGGGAGCCTACCACTAATAAATCAGGGAAGATGGCCCTGCAGGTAGCCAAGTGGCTGCGCGCTGCGAGCCGCGGGCAGGAACTGTCCCCCCTCCCTCGCTTGGCAGGAGAACCCGATCCCCAAGGCTGTGCTCGGAGCATCTCACTCAGCTCCGCCAAGTCTCTGCTCCTCTCCCCCAGAAGTAACGTCGCTGGCTGTGGTTTCAGCTGTTGAGCGCTCTTTGGCACTCCGGTTGCTCCCAAGTAGCTGGGGGATCCTGTTCTGTCCCTCCCAAGCGCTCAGGCTGGCCAGTGGGAACATGCTGGGCTGGCCGGTGGGAACATGCTAGGCTGGCTGTCCTGGCCCTTGGCTGGAGCAGGGCGAGCGTGACAGCGTGTTCCTCTGGGGCAGCAGGTGCCAGTGCTTGGAGACAGACCAGGGGCTGCCACAAGATGTGTTACATCCCTCTGTCTTCTGCATACCCCTGTGCTGCGTGGGAGCAGCAGCAGTTGGCGAGCGCGGGTCCAGAACAGAGGAGCCAAGGGGCCATCACCGAAAATAGCATTTTTTAGCGGAAAGTCTCTTTTTTTTGACGACTTGCTCTAGATGTCCCAGCCAGCTCCTGTTCTGTGCCGCCCTTCACAGGGAGACGGGCAGTGGCTTCCCTCCCTCCCAGGACCATCCTGCTGCCTAGGAGCTCAGGCCCCAGGGGCTGATGCAGTGCTGGTTCCTGACCATGTGGCTCAGATCCTGCTTCCACCCAGTACCATGCAGAAGGGAACAGCTTCCTGGTGCCTGGCCACAGGTGTCTGTCTGGGAAAAGCCCTCTCCTTGCCAGACAGCAGAGCTGTCATCCCTTAGCACCCTTGGTGGTGCCAGCCCCTGGTGCCAGGGCGCCAGGCAGTGCTCTCCTGCGTGGCTCTCATGCTCTTGCGTGTGGCTGCAAGGTGGTGGAGAGCTGGGCTTGGACCTGGCAAGAAGAGCTGCCATGTGAGCTGCATGCAAGGACGTTCCTGCTGCCAGGAAGGCCGGGATGGGGTTGAATGAGGCCCCTTCTTCCCAGCTGGTTGCTCCTGGGGGCTGCCAAGCGCTTGGCATGAGGGGTGCCCGTCGGGAGCGGTGGGTTCGTGCATGGCTCTGTGAAGTCTGCTCCTGCTGGCAGCGGTCTCACGGCTGACTCTGTCGGAAAAGCCTCAGCTTTCCAGAGAACTTGTGTTTGTGTGGGACCTATTGGGAAAGCCTGGCAGGGCAGAGAGAAATCTGGTCCACACATGTTAGCTCGTAGGAGGGGAGAGCACCCCTGATTTGAAAAAACACTCGTTTCATGAGCAATAGCATCCTGGCTCAAGGCAATCCCAGCCCCCGCCACCCCTTCCCATGGCCCTGTGTGGCTGGAGAGGGCTTGGTTCATGGAGACGGACACTTCCATGCCCATTCCTGTCCATGGTGTCAGAAGACATCCCAGCACCTCCCTTTTCCCACCTGCAGCTCAAGATCCCCATAGTTGGGCACCCAGTGAGGCTGTGGCCCGCCCTTGGGCCGTAAGCTCTCTGCATGTGCCAGGAGCATCCAGAGCAGATGGGTGCTTGGGGCCAGGAGGCCGGAGAATCTCCAGCTCATGGGGAGCAGCCCCCGCTGAGCCAGGGGCATCCCCATGCTGTCCAATGCGATGGGATCCCCGCCTTTTGCGAGGCGGCGGATGTACGGCCAGCAAATTTCCTCCTCTCCCCAGCCACAATGTTCTCTCTCCTAATCCCGCTCCATCCCTTCTCGACGACCTCTTAATGAGGTCACGTTTCAGCGGGAGGCTCCCAAGCCCTGATTCCAATTAAAGACTTTCATTTGGAGCTGGCCTGCGTGGAGCCGGCTGGGGACAGCTCTTGCCGCGGGGCTCTCGGGGGGCCTCCCGCCGAAGCCGGGTGGCAGGAGGCTCCTAGAAACACACGCTCTTGCTTGGAAGCCGGCTTTGGACACTGCGGCGTTTGGTGCGGGGCGGGAAGGGATGGCTCCTCACCATGGATGGGGACTGCTGCTTCCAGAATGAATCCTTGGCCATGGAGAGGGGAGGCTCCTGCTGGTGGAGGAATGCTGGATTTTGGGCTCCGTCACAGGGTTGGTTGTCCCAAGCGATTCTGCAGCCAGATGGGTGGCTTTGGAAAGAGCCCCCAGGCTGAGGGCTCATGTTGCACAGCCAGTTGGCAAAGAGGTGCTACACCGCGGGGCAGAGGGGCACGAATACCGGCAGCCGTGCCTGGCACAGCACGTGCTAACCGGCCACCTTCTCTCCTCTCCAGGTGGCTATGGATTGCCCTACAGCACTGGTAAGCTGCCCTATGGTGAGTGCTCTTAGCTCTTGCTCCACGGTTGTAGCTCCTCGTTACCCTGCTGGCTGCCATAGCCACATGGGTCATGGATGCTGGTGGCAGCGCCGGGCAGGCTGGCCGAGCTGCCCGCTGCTGCCCACGGCGAGCAGCACCACGGGCAGCCCCCCGAGGCCCTTGTCTGCAACCCCGTGGGGCCAAGGTGACGCTGCCCTCCTCCTGGGACAAGGGTGCCCAAAGCAGCGAGGCCGAGGTCGCCCCAGCCATGCCCGTGCGCTTGCCACAAGGGCAAGGAGCTGCCCGAGGTTGTGCCTTCCCCTTCCCTTTCCATCCTCGGAGGCAGAAAGGCAGGGAAAGGGAAGGTCTGATGCCCACGAATATCTCCCAGCTGGAAGCAGCCTGTCTCTGCTGGCATCTCCATGCGTCAGGGCCATAAAACATTAGTGTGTGCAGACACCAGCATCAGTCGGCGCTCAGCTTGCTGAGGCAGCTCGTGTAACAAGCCCATGTCTGGCTCCGAGGCCATGTCCTGAGCTCCTGCCAGCTCCACTCAGGGATATTTGAACTGGCATCTCTGGAGATTTGATTCCCTGTTCTACGCAGGGGAGCTGGCTCGGGCATCTCCACCACATCCCCAGATGTGGGGGGGGAATCCTGTGGGCCAGGGAAGCTGCTCTCTCTGCCTCGGCCCCAGCGCCTGACCTTGCTTCGCTTCTGTTTGTGCTTGCAGGGCTTGGGCCTGGCGGGGTAGGAGTGGGACTCGGTGCTGCAGGAAAGGCAGGATTCCCCACCGGGACAGGTACGTGGCCTCTATGCTCCCTTCCCAGGCAGCTCCAGGGTGGGAGGTGTTGCAGACCTACCATTCCTTGAGTGCCTCCGTCCTGGGGTAACAGCCATCCCACCAGCTTCCCCAGCCTGCAGACAGGACGCTTGGGTCCTCCTGGATGGCTGGTGGTGAGAATTGGCTGTTGATGCATCACAGGTGACCAGAAAGGGGTTGGGGACAACCAGGAGAGATGTGTATGTCACCTCCTGAAGGAGAAGGGAGGTCACTGCCCTCCCAGTAGGAGGAGATGGTCCCTGAAGTGCCCACGGGCTGGGGGTGGACGGAGGACAAACAGTCCTGAGGCCTCAACCTCTCCTCACGTGCTTTTGCAGGAGTTGGAGCACAGGCGGCGGCAGCGAAAGCAGCAGCTAAATATGGTGAGTCGTCTAGCTCAGGCACCTCTAGGGCCTTGAAGGCCCCCATGCCCCATGGAGGGAGGTCCCCGCTGGATCCTGCCTCCAGACACCCTCTGCATCTGCAGCCGCAAGGAGCTCACGGTCCCCTCTTCCCTTGCAACAGGAGCCGGCGTCCTGCCCGGGGCTGGAGGCATTCCAGGAGTCGGCGGCTTGGTGCCTGGCGTTGGAGGCATCCCAGGAGTTGGAGGTGAGTCGATAGTGCTGGCACTTGGAGGTTCGTGCCCCCCTCATGCCACCCCACTGACTCTGTCCCCTGGTACCCCGGCAGTTGGAGGGCCAGCAGCGGCAGCTGCAGCAGCGAAGGCGGCAGCGAAAGCGGGAGCGTACGGTGAGTTCCCAGCATGGTTGGCTTCTTGGCCAAGCCTGGCAGCTGCCTGCAGGGTCAAGCTTGCTCTCTGCTGTGCTTCGCGGCCTTACGACACAGCAGAGCAACACGTTAGCGCCAGAGGCTACACAGCTTCAGCGTGCCCTCCGCTCAGCCTCTGCCCGCTGCCCAGGCCGCTCTGCCGGCCCCGGGCCCTGCACAGCCGCTGCTTAGGGCAGGTTCAGTTCAGGCTGTTGGAACGGTGGCTTCTGCATGCGGACGGGCAGCAAGGTATTGCACCTGCAGGACTTGGAGAGGAGCTTTGTCACCTGGAAGGGGAGCTTTCCGCAGCTCAGTGAGACAGCGGGGGCAGGAGGCAGCAGCTGCTTGGCTATCTGGGCTGGGAAGGCAGCTCTCCCTGTGGTGACCGGGAGGTGTCCGCCCCGAGGCGCCGCAGCCGGGTGCTGGGACACGCAGGCAGTGGCGCAGGCAGTGGAGGACATGGCAGTGGTCCTGATGTGGAGCCATAAACCTCTGTCACGCACTGCTCTGCTGTAACAGATGTGGCAAGTCCAAGTGCTGCGTGACGGGAGGCCTTGACAGTTGCTGCGGTTTCGCTCTGCATCTCTGCAGAGATGGAGTCTCTAACGAGCTGCTGTTCGTTAGCAGAGGGATGTGGCTGGTTACGCGCTCTCCTGTTCGCTGCTCCTCTTGCTGGCCAGGGAAGCCTGTTTCACAGGAGAAAAGGGAGTAGCCAACAGTCGCTCATTGGAGCGTCCAGAGGAAATGCGTCAGCGCTGGGAGCAGCTGGGATTTGCAAGCACGTCCTTGCGGGGCAGCCGGTCCCTCCAGCTGCCAGCAGCTCCCAGGCAGCTGCGTAGGCTCCAGGCCACGGGCCTGTGCGCAAGGAGCTGGGAATCCCCTGCCTGGATGTGTGTGAGGGGTGCACGGTGTTGCCGGTGTTTCCTGAAGGGTCTTCCCGGGCTCTCCGTGGATGGCGGCGCTGAAGCCGCGGTGGCTCCCAGCCAGGGCAGAGCCCAGCTCAGGAGCCTGTGCACAGGAACGTTCTCCCTGGAAGGGCTGAGCCCCAGGGCAGCGCCTGGCCCTGGCCGCGCAGCGCGGAGCCCGTAGGACTCGCTGCTCCAGGAAAGGCCACCCCGTGCCATCCTGTGGGAATGTGTGTGCACAGCCCAGATCCCCGCACGCACGGACATAGCCCGGCGCCTGCACTGGCTTCCTGGGGGAGGCTCCTGGGGACACCAGGGGCCTTAGAAGAGCAGCAGGTTTGAGGGGGGCTGCGGAGAGCCCTTTGCTGCTCCAGCTTCACCCGCAGGGCAGCTTTGCCCCTGCAGCTCCCCGGGAAGCCGGCGGTGCCCATGCCGAGGAGGAAGCAGCGAGGTTGGAGAGGTGCAGAACGGGCATGTCTCCTTGATGCCGTGTGCCCTACAGCTCACGTTGCAGAGGGGGAACTCCATGCCCAGGAGCTCCATCCACCCCCGCGGGGGCTGAGTGCGGTGGACGGGGCTGCCCCTGCCCGCCCGCTGCTCGTGGAGGGTTTCGTGGTGCAGCAGCTGGAGAAGCTCTCGTTGCTCCCCCACACTGGTGCCAGGCTGTAGGGCCTGGCCAAGGCCTTGCTCTGGGTTGTGCTGTGCCCAGGGCACCGCATGTCGCTGCGTGTTGGGGCTGGGAAGTGTGCGGGGTCTCACTGCTTTGCTTCCCTCCAGGCGCAGGGGTCCTGCCCGGCGTTGGCGCTGTCCCAGGGCTAGTGCCTGGCGTCGGTGGAGTCCCCGGCTTGGTGCCCGGCGTTGCAGGTGTCCCCGGGGTGGCAGGTGACTATTCCCAAGAGCTTTGCCCATGCTTTGTGTCTCAGCGGGGAGCAGGAAGCAGGTTTCTAAAGGTCCCTCTCTCCTTGTCCCCAGGAGTTGGGACACCGGCAGGAGCAGCAGCAGCGGCAAAGGCAGCTAAGTTTGGTAAGTGGGAACAAACCCCTCTCCACATCCCGCTGTGAGGCCAGGTTATCCTGGGGACCTCTCCTTGGGGCACGGCTGCATCTCCCCGCTCTCCTCCGGCTGAGGGATGAGGCTGCTCCAGGCCGGTGGGTCTCCCGTGCAGATCTCTCCAAACGGCTCATGGTGAGGAACCATTAGGGAGCCAGTGCTTTCCGCTGCGCCATCCAGTCCTGCTTTTACCCCACGGTGGGCTGTCTCTCACCCTGGGATTTCTACAGACTGTGGCACTGCTGGTGCTTTGCAGGAACAAAGGGATGAGGCTGCTCTTGCTTCTTTTGATCTTGACTGAATCCTCACCTTTTTTTCCAAATCCTTTTTTATTTTTTCAGTATGAGCATCAGATCTGGCCCTGGGGTTTGGGTCATCTGGGTTCTGTCTCACCGCACAGGTGGGTTGAGGTCCCAGCAGTCCTGCTGGGCATCGCTGCCCTGGGAGTCTCTGTTCCAGCTGGTTCCAGGCTGATTCCCCAAGCCCTTTCCAGGGGTGCCACCTTCCAAAATTTTCTTTCTGGTGGGATCTATTTTTTTCCCCTGGGTGTTCAACCAAAACTGGACTACACCATGGGCCAACACCCTGTGCAGGCCAGAACTGATTCCATTTTTTGATATATTTTCTAACTCCTCCAATTTTGCAGTTATCTGCAAATTCTAGCAGTGGAGATTTGACAGCAGAAATCCTGCATTCGGTTCTGGTTGCTCCTGGTTACAGAAGTGAGCTCCATCAAGAGCCTCTGCAAGCCTGGAACCTGAGGGAGGTGATGAAGGGAAATCTGGTTAGACAGAGGCTCTGGCAAGTCCATCTGACTCGGCAGAGCAAAACCCAGGCCTCTGACAAGTACAGCCCTTCCGCAGACTCCTGCAGGGATCAGGAGCTCAGAGCAGGAGAAGGGAGATTGTTGAGCGGCAGGGAAACTGAAAGGTCAGACAGAAAGAGGATTTAAAAGTGGCCCTAGGCTCCATCTGGAGCTGCAGGCTCCATGTGTTGCTTGAAGAGTTAGTGAAAGAGGTTGCATGGTGGGGCCGGGTGCAGTGACCCAATCCCAGGAGTTCCTTCAGCTTCGTCCCAGTAGCTGTTGTAAAGGTCTGAGTGCCCTCCGTGAAGCATCTGTCCAGATGGCAGTGTTCCCCTGCAAGCTCAACCCTTCCTCTCCATTTCATTGCTTTCTCTCTTGCATCGTGTGAGAAATCTCAATGGTGGCATGGAGAATGCTGGGATTTAGGGAGAAACTGGGAGAATTTAACTGTTGTGTGTTCTGACCCTAGTTCCACTGGCAGTGCTGGGGATGTGGCAGGGCAAGGGCCCCATGCAGAGAACTTCTCTGGCTCTAGGCTTCTCCACAAGATGTGACCAAGCACTTCCCTCTGTTGCATAAACGAGGTCCAGAAGATGAAGGCTGTAGCCACCCTCAGCAGCTTCCCAGGCTGGCTGGTGTCCAAGCAGCCAGCCCTTCTCGACAGTTACTTGGTGCAATCAACCCCTTCTCCTCTGAGCCTTGACCTCACCATGAGCCCGACCACGCAGTACTGCTGTGCTCCGTTCCCTGTCGCATGGTTTGCTGGCCTGGTGACATCCCACCAGGTCCTGCTGTCTGCCCAGCCGGGCTGCATTTGCAGTTCACCCTGGTTCTTGGCCCCTCCTCATAAAATTCCTGCAGGTTTAACATCCTCGCTGGGTCTTCTTGGGAGACACAGGGCCAGTGCCTCTGCCCTGCTGGGCAGGGCATCTCTCTTGGCCAAGGCCAGGGTGATGGAGCACCCTCCCATCCTGGCACTGTGACAAGAGAGGATCTGCCTCTGCGTCCTGTGTTTTGGCTGGTGCTGCCACACGAGCCAGCCTCACTCACCCTTCATTCCCTGCAGGAGCTGGTGTTCCGGGTGCAGTTCCTGGAATTGCAGGTGTTCCCGGTGTTCCCGGTGTTCCTGGTGTTCCTGGCGTGGCTGGTGTTCCCGGCGTGGCTGGCGTTCCCGGTGTACCTGGCGTTCCTGGCGTGCCCGGTGTCCCTGGTGTGGCTGGGGTTCCCGGCGTGGTGCCCGGCGTCCCTGCTGTCCCAGGAGGTGAGCCCGTGGACTGGACTGGCAGGAGTTGCCAGCTTGCTGCTGGCCCTCTCTCCTCCCCCTGCCTCTCTCCCCTTCTGCTGTCTCAGCAGTAGGTGCCCCAGCAGCTGCAGCGAAGGCGGCAGCGAAAGCCGCAGCAGTCGGTGAGTTGGTTTAGTCCCGCGCGACGCTGGGCCGTGGAGGCGGCTCGTCTGCCCTGCCCTCAGCACGGAGCCTCTCTGCAGGAGCAGGGCGCCTGCCCGGAGTTGGCGTGCCGGGAGTCGGTGTACCTGGAGTTGGCGTGCCGGGAGTCGGTGTGCCTGGAGTTGGTGGCCTGGTGCCTGGCCTGGCACCCGGAATAGCAGGTAAAACAGTTGTCGGCGTTGTCCGGGCCTGGGGCACAGCGGGAGGATGTGCAGCCCCTGGGCTGCTGGCACAGGCACCACGTGCCGCCCCTGCCACACGCTCCCCCTGTCTCGCAGGAGTTGGAGGCCCGGCCGCAGCAGCCGCCGCTGCCAAAGCAGCCGCCAAAGCAGCCAAGTATGGTAAGGTGGGAACTCGCCGGGGTGGCTGCCATGTGCCTCCTGCTGCCTGCATGCCCTGGTCGGGGGCGCTGCATGGGGCGCCGGCGAGTCTGGGCATCACAGCATGAGTGCTCAGCTGATCCGGCATCACAGGATGCTCTCCAGAGAGCTGCCCTGCACAGCGGCTCCTCCACCTACCGCACCCACCTCCTCGTGCGTCTGCATCCCTCCACCCCAACACCCACCCCACCGCACACCCCAGCCTGCCATGCCGCCCCGGCCGCAGCCAGCCGCCTTCCACCTGCTCTCTCCCCATGCTGATCCTTCCCTCTCTTTCTGCAGGAGCAGCTGGCCTGGCCCCCGGCGTGGGTGGCCTGGCTCCTGGTGTGGGTGGCCTGGCTCCTGGTGTAGGTGGCCTGGCTCCTGGTGTAGGTGGCCTGGTTCCCGGTGTGGGTGGCCTGGCCCCTGGCGTTGGTGCCATCCCAGGTAAGCTCCTTTCCTCCTGCAGGAAGGAAACGAGGGGGTGTTTTTGCTGCCTGATGATCTATTGGGGCTGCCTGCACCGTCCCCTGGCCTGTCCTTAAATACATCCCTGCCTTCCCGTGCCTCCCTCCTGCTTGTTGCCATCAGGGTGTGATGCCCTCAAGGAGTCCATTGAGGCCAAGTAGGAAGGGGGCAGGTGGCAACTGGGCTGGTGCAATAGCAGTTCTGGGGCAGGGTGGGTGTGAGGAAGACCTCCATGGTCTCCCTCTTCCAGCCATCCCTTGGGCAGACCAGGCGGGAGGGACAGGCTGTGCCGGGCGGGCTGCGTCGGGCTCACCCAGGTGACGCTGACCATGTCTCGCTATCTCTGCGCAGGGGTCGGAGCTCCAGCAGCAGCAGCGGCAAAAGCGGCAGCTAAGGCAGCGAAATTTGGTGAGTCACCAGCACAGCCCGCTCCTCCTGCACAGGAGAGCAGCCCAGCGAGAGCTCCAGGGCACGCTGGCTGTTTGCTGGGCTCGTGGATGCCCACGTGCACGCGCTGCAGCACGGGCAAGGGAGCTCGTGGGGCGGGATCGCCCTGGTGGCACCCGCCACGCGGCCTGCCCGAGCTGCCATCCTCATCCCGCTCTCTCGGCAGGTGCTGGGGTCGGAGGGGTGCCAGGCGCTGTGCCTGGCGCTCCTGGAGTGCCAGGAGTGCGGCGTGGGTGCTGTGCCAGGCTTGGTGCCGGGGGTGGGAGTACCCGGTACCGGCATTCTCCCTGGAGCAGGTAGGTGCCTCGTTGCGCCCCGGCCGGGGACGGCGTGGGAACTGTGGCGGTGACAAGCGTGAGGACGGTGCCCATCTTCGCTTTGCAGGCATCCCCCAGGTTGGGGTGCAGCCCGGTGCTAAGCCTCCCAAATTTGGTGCGTATCTCTGCCTCCCTCCCCAGCCCGCTCACCCAGGCACCTCGTGACACCGCCGCGCTTGCCCACCTTGGCCCTTCACCGCTCTCCTCCATCCACCCCTTGGCTCTTGCCTTCCTGTCGTGCTTGTGGGGTCAGGGCCTTGCTCTGCCTGTTGCTGCTGCTCTCGCTCATGTCCTCGCTGCGACAAGGCATGGAAAGGCCTTCTGGTGTCCACAGCCATGCTGGCTCTTCCCTTCGTGGCTTTCTTAGCCAGCATCTCCTGTAGCACCCAGTTCCCTGATGCCATCTGCTTCAAGATCCTGGCCCACTAGTCACCCGCGAGCCACTCTGGCCAAGGATGAAGGATTTAGGCTTACCCGGGCAACCTGGTGGTTTTGGATCACTGGATCCTTGTCCACCAGTCTGCCTTGGGTTGGCTTGAGCGTGCGGAGCGGTGCAAGTCTTGCCTTGCTGCATGGCGCGTCAGGGTCCCCAGGGTGGGCACCAGGGCCGCCCCAGCATGCCAAGCCCTGTCTGGGGCAAGGGCTGCCCAGAGCCCTTGGGTGCTCTCTGCTCACACTGAGCTGTGGGAGGAGGCAGGCTCACGTGTCTTCTCTCTGGCAGGAGTTCCCGGTGTCGGTGTCCCAGGGGTTGGTGGCCTCCCAGGTAGGATCCAGTGGGAGCGTTGGGGTCTCTGCGTGGCGGGTGCTCCCCAAGGGCATGGGGCAAGGAAGACCAGGGCATGTCTGGGGCTGGGGCAGTGGGTCGAGCCCCCTAACCTGGCACCTGGCAGCTGCCATGGCCCCATCTGGAGCAGAGATGTCCCATGCGGGTCCCTCTGCCCCGGCATCATCCTTCAAGGACAAGGCCAGGTGCTACCAGGGTGGATCTGCCCACGCTTGCTCTCCCCCAGCTCCCACGTGTCAAAGGCCATGAGGCTATTGCGCCCACTGCAAACTGTCCCCATAGCCCCCGTGCCCGTGGCACTGTGCTGCCCTGTCCCCCAGACCCTCACCCTGGCTCCTTGCTGCAGGTGCTCTTGGAGTCGGTGGCCTTGGAGTTGGTGGCCTTGTACCTGGTGGGCTTGGTGCTGGTGAGTGACGCTGGCCGGACACGGCATGGGAGGCTCGAGGGAGTGGGGGCATCCCGGGGGCTTCGGCAGCACCCTGGGCAGGGGTGACCCTGCCGTGTTGTGGGGCCACCACCAAAGAGGCACCCAGGGCTGCAGCCCCAGGGAGGCCTTGGCCGCGGGCAGGGGACGGTGCCGTGCCCGTATCGGGAGGGATGCAGGAGCTGTCCCTACTGGGGGCACCCCCAGGGCTGGCTGCAGCCCGGGGACGCAGTGGGCACAGGCCGTGCACGGTACTGACTTGCTGCCCTTCTCCGCCGCAGGACTCTTGTATCCCGGGGCCGCTGGCAAACCTCCCAAAGCGGGTAAGAATCGGGGGGGTCCCACGGCGGCCTAGGGGCAGGACAGGCCCCCGTGCACCTGGGCCTGACCCGTGCTCTCCCTTCCTGCAGG
>NW_010576438.1:20034-41530 GCF_000705375.1 Tinamus guttatus | reverse complement strand
ATAAAATAAAATAAAATAAAAGCAGAATATGATGAAGAGTTAAATTTATCAGAAAAAGAAGTGTGTGAAAATTTCCCACTTAAATCTCTTTTTTTTTTTGCCCATGTCTCTGACTCTGGCCACATCCCTCTGCTTTGTCCTTGTGCTACTGAAGACACATTTCATCTTTTGTTCTGACCAGCCTCCTTTTACCTTTGTGCTTCTTCTGATCCCCATTCCTATATCTCTGTAGTACATTCTCTTATACCTTTCACAAGAAACATGTCCTTCTGGTTCTGAGCACACTTTTGCTAGTACACAAAGAAGGGATTTTTGCTTCTGAGAAAACACTTGTTATCTTTTGATGTCATAGCCAGACATATAAAGAAATAAACATTTTCAGATCTTTCTGTTCTCTTGTTGCAATTTGAAGTGGGGCAAGCTAATTTTGTAAGAAAGAGATTAATTAATTCTCTTGTGTTCCAGGTGATCCTCTGAGGTTAGAGGGACTGGGTGCAGCTGGACTAATCTCTTAATTAGGATATCAAATACTGGGGTAGCTGCAGGCTCAGCTCTGGCAGCACCAGATTCACTAACAGCCTGTTGACTGTAGGTCTGATGATAATCTTCAAAACAAGTAGTTGAGTTCAGGAATAGTATGATTTACTCAAATACAACATTTACAAAGCAGGTTTCAGATGTCCATAGAGGAAATTCTCTACTACAGCATGGGCTTCTTAGCCAGCTCTGTACAAATGCACAATAATTACTCATCCAAGGAGAGAGTCTCAAGGAGTCTCCTCAAGTGGCATCCCAACCTGAGGGGAGGAAGGGGGGATCAGCTGGTCGACTGATCCCAGAAGTTTTGATGGGAGTCTCTCCTCCAACTTCAGAGGCTACTTAAGTGGCGTCCCGACCCAAGGGGAGGAAATATGTTCAGCCCATCAACCGATCCCAGAAGTTATGATGGAATCTTCCCTCAAACTTCTTCCCTCCTTAGTTCACCTTTTATATATATGTATTTTTTTACATTTAGGTGGAGCTTGAGTGACTGTAGTCATACCACTTTTGTTATTCATTGGTAAAAAAAGCCTCTCACTTTCATTTAAAAGTATACACAATCGAAAATCTAGAGTGCATGCTCTGTGAGGAGTGATCGTATCTCAGAGGCGAGTAACCTTTGGGATGGAGGTGTGTTTTGACATTATAATGGCTTATAATGAGCAAAGTTGAAGCAAGTTCATGTGAAAGGAGTGATTTGCCACCCTCGCTGGCTCAGCACCGGACATCTTATTCTGTATTTCCCACTGGGCAGCAACTGTGTGGCTTATCAGCAGCCCAGCACAGGGAGTGCAACAGAGTTTGGCCGTGGTGTCTTCACTCCGCTCCATCCTCCCTTACTCCCCTTTGCAGCTGTGAGGAGGGCAGATTGTGCTGCCTAGGGAACTGTGGAGGAGCTGAGTCCGTGCGCACCAACCATCCTGGAAGTGGCAAGTTTGTATGGCCAAACAAGCTTCTGCAATGCTATAACTTCTCTTAGGCCCTATTTTTTTCTCTAAGTTCCCGCTTTTCAAGCAGTTCTTCTACATCTGTCCATATATTAAACTATTAAGAATTTCTTTTAATTAACTAGATGAAAATTTATCTTAATGTGATGCTCTGTAAAATAAGTTGTACCAAACTCCATATTTATTTTTGAGAACAGATCAAGCTTGCCGATTAAGACAGGCATCTAGGCCTACTTAGAGGAAACAACATTCTGTCATTGCAAAAACTGTATTAATTCACACAAACTAAGCAGACAGTAAAAAAAGAAATCTTTTTTTTTTTTTTTTGGCAATATCAAAGGATATTGTACAAAGCTGTACAGAAAATCAGATAAGGATTCACATCATCTTCTTAGGTTGAGCCAAACAGATTTCGCAATGTTCATGGTTTGGTTCTCTCCTGTTGGTTTTGGACCCAGACAATGAAGCCCCAAACTCTGCCTTCAGGCAGGATTTGAATGATTCTCTCAGAATTGCTGGAAAAGTAGTGCAGGTTTAGGATCATCTTTCTGTTGCTGTTAATATATATGGTATTTTTATATACATCAGACTACATGGTGTATATGATTTGTGTAGTCTTTAAGTCAATAATATTAACTCACAGAAAATCTTTAAACAGAAAAGCAACATGAGAAGTAAATTATTCATGCATGCTAATAAGTTTATACATTGGTGAAAAAAAGTACTTCCTATATGCAGTACTGGAAAACAATTTCTTCCAGAATGCTTTTTTTTCCATAACAACTCCAAGACCCAAGAAGCGGAACTTCGAAGATAATTAGGTACTTCATCAACCAGACAGTTACCTGCAAAGATTTACAGTAGCTTTTAAGATCTCCTCTCTCTGAAAGTTAGCCGCTAGTTTAAGCAAGACATAGTAGATCTTTCCATTGTCAGCGGATGCAATGAGTCCTGGCAATGAGAAGGCATCTTACTTATCTGATGTATCTTTCACAGTATGGGACAAATTTTCCTCTACAGTCCTTTGTTTGTTTATTTGTTTATTTTTCCTTCATTGACTACAGAGGAAACATTTTAGCAGATAAAGTTAGATTAATTGACTCAAAGCTTGATACCAAATTCAATGTTTTCCTCAATGCCTAGATGCCTTAGGAAAAAAAAAAAATCTTCAGCTTTCTTATAGACATGTGTGTGGAAAATATTAACTACCAAAGATAAGTTTTCTCATTCTGGGAACCAGGAGTTGCCAACACAAACCATGAATGAACAGAAGAGTGAAATGATAAAGCTTGATACATATGCAGCTGGCATGGTCTGGAAAGGTACTTTCTCTTTTGGCCTCTGCTCATAATTTTCTGCTTTTTGTCTGTTCTCCAAAAAGGGTAAGACTTGTGTTTAACTTTCTACCCTAAACAAGGAACAACAGAATCACTATCGTGATATTCTCGAGACAGGTGTAAAGAATGCCTCCAGTCTTCCCAAGGTTTATGCATACCTAGAAGACCTAGAAGCCCATGGTTTCACTTTTTCTAGCTCCTACATTAATTGATTAATTGCTCTGTGTTTCACCAGTATTTTGGAAATGTAATCCAGAAGTTATTTCTTATGCTGCAGATTTTTCTCCATGTGATTTCAGTTTTTATTAAGACAGAGCAATCAAAGACTAATCTCTCAAAGCTGTAGATAAGAACAAGCAAACTAGAAACCTGTCAATCATATTCAAGAAATGAGAATTTTAATGAAATTAAATATTCCTGAGCAGCAAAGTATCTGTTTATGAAATCACATTTGTTTTTCATAATTAAAAGTAATCTATGCATAAATTAGTTGGTCTCTTATTCAGGACAAAAATGCATCTTGGTACATACTTAATAAGATTCCTGCTAACTTTACAATATAAAATTATTGCAAGTTGAACAGAAATGCACATTTAGCTTAAGCAATGCTTAAGACACATTACAATCAGATTTGTAAAAATGAATAGTATTAAGGAGAGATCTGGGCCCTAACAAGTGAAAAAAAAAGAATATTATGCTCAGAATTTTGTTTGAAACAGGTGTCTTTCCAAATTATTTGCATAACTAGTGAACTCCACTGATAATATTGATCATTTGAGGGTATATTATTTATTTCTATGTTACAATTTCAAATAGTCAAACTGTCCACAGCACTTTTCCTAAATGTATGTTCTCTATTTTCTGACCTGGCATGATATTTATATGAAAATAATATAATACATTTATTTTAAATTTATGTTAATTTTAGGATAATGATTTATGATATTGAATTATAATGCAGTATAATACATGAAGACTTCCAGAAATTTCTACAGGATAAGATTGTTGCTCTTTGTGACCTGTTTAATGATATACAAACAAATTCACAAACCAGGTCAACAGGTCAATTCTGAGGCTTTACAACCCATCAAAGAATACAATTTTAACTAGTAAGTTGGAATTTCAAATAACAAAATTGCTTACTTGGTAAATTGAATCTAAAAAGTATAAAAGTATTCTTTTAAGGATGACAAGATCATATGAAATGCATAGTGGTTTGGTTAATTATAACTGTGATTTCCTGTTCTTAGCAACATTTAGATAAAACTATTTAATTCTGAAGTAAATAGATTAAGTTTTTGGGGTATCTGCAAGATCTCTGTGATATTAGATAAAAGTATTGTGTTTGACCCCTGTTTCCTACGTCTCACAAGAGGTGCAGACTCTTTGGAACAACTTCTGATTTTGGTATATATAAGTATTCTTCTCTGACAAATTCTGATATCTAATATGACAAAAACTGCTGCAACCACCATGTCACTCTCCATATGGAAAAATCCCCTATAGCAGAGCTGAAGAAATATTAGATAGTCCTGATATTGTCAAAACAAGTGGTTCTATGATAGCTGAAACAGAAATCCTTGCCTGTGATGGATGTGTGCCTCACAGCTGGATGCTGTAGAATTATGAGCTTACAGTTTCCAATGTTTGAGATATTCAGGGAGCATCTCTTCAAGAACCTGTATGGATTATTTGATGTTTCTAGCCAAAAGAACTCACAACAGAGACTTTCTGCTATCAGCTGTGATTTTCTGAGGACTCTGTCTTTAGCTTTACCTTTTTTCACAAAATTATACTAATCTACTTCTGTGGCACATTTGGCCAACAGGTCATCAGATTTACTAGTGAAGGAACAGAGAGGCAGACAAATGTACAATATGATGATGTATGATTACTAAACTAAGCTAAAACTACCCTACTTGCCTTGGTTCAGGGTGACATATCCAATATTTCTAAACTTCTTGCTAGCCTTATGTAAGCTATGGCAGTGGATTATCTCCAAAGATAGTATCTACGATACCTCAAATGCCTGCTAAGATCAGTGGAAATACAATCACCATAAATTCAATAGCTTTGGCTCTGTAAGATAACACATAGATTAAATAATCATTTTAGCCCCAGATTGGAGAACACTAAATGAGTCTTTTTGCCTTGTGAGCCTTCATTACGCTATACAAAGAGATGCTGAAAAATAAATGTGAAGAAATGCTATATACATTTTGTAATTCTATAAACAGAACTAAGAATCTGTTCAGATATAACAAGGCAATCACACTGAAGGGTTTCAGACAGTCTGGCAGGCTGTTTTTTTAGAGAGCTGAAGCCAATATGTTGATTAATACAGCACTGCTAACACTATAACATATTATATATCTTGGGGAGTTTTGGTACATGAAACTACACATACAAGAAAGTGCAGTTCACTGAATGATGAAAGCAAATAGATCTCTCTTTTGTGATCTAAAAGCTATAGGATAGGTAGAATTTTTCCTCCTTGAGCAAAGGTTTTGTATTTTGAAACTGGGTAATGGTCAGACATTTATTTGAAAATAAAAAAAGGTGACCCTGTGACTAAGTAAACTGAATAACCAACCTGACAGGAGCGTAATAACCTTATTGCAGTTGTTGTCAGTTTGTGAAGGGTACAGTCTATAATCTCAGCAAAGATATGAACATAAGTAAAATCTATCATTAATCTTCAGTAAAAATGTAGCAAGTATAGCAGGGGCCATGATGCATATACTAAATTAATAGTTATTTCCTTATTTTAAAGTCAGCCCAATTAATCATATATTTTTTAATATTATAGATCTATAACTGATAACACAAGACATAGGATTTGGACATTATAATTTTAGATTTCACAATAAAATCACACTCCCTCAAAAGTGGAGTATGTTAAGCTACTAAATGACCTCATGCGTATTATCAGTTTAGATTCACATTCAGTAGACATAAATGAACACATTTGCTAGCTGTATCTCTGATCAATCACTGTAAAATTTGTCAAAGAAGTCTCAGACTTACCAAAACAGAACGTGAGACATAAATTAACTATATTTCTAAACTTAATTTTATTCCATCAGGTAAAAAACATCAATATAGATATAACTAGTTAGCATCTTCTTAATTGTTTTAATGCATAAAATAGCCTGGCAAAGTAGGTGTTCTGATATCAATAAACATTGCCTCAAGGAAGGCAGCAGAAACATCTCCTTTTCATGTCTCTCTTATATCTCATATTATCTACTTTTTGTATTTATTTACCTGTCATTTCCTATTTTAGATTTATTTATCTAGTTAGGACAATGAATTCTTACACCCTGTATTTGTATCAATTTATTCTTCATTCCTTACTCCTTTTTAGCAAGTCTTTGTTAGAGGTGCAACATAACGTTGCACGTGACCTAGTTTCCACAACTAAAATATTTCTAGAAAAAAACCAAACTTTCTAAATTAACTGATATTACTTTTCTGAATACTACATCTTTCCTCTGGGCTAGAAAGACAACTTCCAGCATCAAAATACCTACAAATCAATTTATCTGGTTCAAATAAGCTCCTTCTGCTTCTGTAAAACTGAAATGGTAAGTGTCAACTATAGCAAACAAATTGAAGGACATCTCTGCCTTATTTTGCCAGCAGTAAATCAACTGTCCTGCTGCTGCCTTTACTAGTTTCAACATTTCACTTGATTTTCAAAAGAAAACTGTATCTGACAGACTGCTTGGAGGGAGCATGCCTCTAGGTATAACACCCATCTCAGCAAACTGCCTGCACACAAAACTGGAGGAGCCATCAGGAATATGGACGTGCTTGTGAACATTTCCTCTGTAGATTACACATGCAGATGGCCTTCCAAAAACTCTAAATGATGCAGATACTTTTTGTACACAGACTGAGCAAGAGATCGGCCACATTTACTCTCTCCCCCTAACCCATAATAAAATAAGAAAGCTCATTTAATGGTCAACACTGGGTAACAACTTCTGATGTTAATATTCTCCACTTATTAATGAGTTATCAGCAAAAAGAAAATGAATATCTCATCCTGAAAATGAATATCTCATCCTGCAAATTTTATCTTTGTGAGCTATCTTTTTTTAGCCTTATAGTCCTTTGTGATGCAGATAAATTTTTCTAATATCTCATGAAAGGCAATGAGTAGATCAACGTCTGCTGTAAGGGAAAAGATGGCAACATTAAGTCATTTGCAGTTGCTGGGAAGCAGAACTTGAAGACTGGGTCTTTGCACTTTAGCATGGATCAAAATCAAGCTATCCAGGTACATAATAGTAGTAGTAGTAGTAGTTGTTGTTGTTATAATTATTGCTAGTAGTAGTATTATCATTATCATCTGTTGGTCTCATTAATCTAATGTAAATATCTCAAATGAACAATGGACCTGTTAAAATAATTTAATTATCATTTAATGTTTAAAGTTCTTCATAAACTTCTCTCTTTAGCTATCACCTTGTGCCTTTAGGTTCTTATTTCATTTTTGTTCAGTTTTAGGGAGGGGAAAAAAGAGATGGAAAGGAGTCTTGATTGGTACTCTTTTCTGACTTATTTATTTGTTAATTTAATGAGGAATAAATGAAAACACATTAATACTAAGAAATTCCACTGCAGCATTTAGTACAAATCTGACAATAATTCCATCATTACTGCATTAATAATTGTTATATGGCAGTTATGGGGAGCTGAGGACTAATATACGGCAGATAATTGGATGCATTTCCACAAAGAGGATTTGGGTTCTTTGCTACACTGCATGGTAATGTTGCTCAATGTAGGCAAAAGCAATTTAGAACAAAAGAAGATCAATTGGAATAATCACCATTTAATTTTGAAATACAAATACTCTCCCTTCCTTCCTTTCCTCTTATCATCTTACGTGTGACAACTGCAATTGGCTTATAGAAATTAGATATTAGGAAAAAAATCTACATGGAAAGCAGTGGAATAGGCTGTCCAGAGAAGTGATGGAGTCACTGTCTCTGACAGGGTTTAAGAAACGTGTAGATGAGGCACTTAGGAATGGGGTTTAGCAGGTACGGTGTTGAAGAATTACAGTTGGACTTGATGATCTTGAAGGTCTTTTCCAACCATAATGAATCCATGATTCTAAGCTGCAACGACTGCTTGTGTGTGGACTTTCAGCCACAACATAATTCAACCTACTCTTAGTCTTTTTCCGCTGCCCTGTAGGACTGATTCGATTGTCAACCCTTAGGCCCTTATGCTACCTCTGTTCCAGGTCCCTAGCTAGCGGATGGGGAAGAGCCTGCATCCCTGCAGCATGGGACACATGGAGCACCCTCTGGCAGCTGCTGCTGGGATGGGTGATGGTTCACAGCCACCGTTGGGAATGTGCTTGGGAATGCGTCAGCTCCCACAGCACGAGGGTGCTCCAGCAAAGCTCCTGGGCTCACTTCGGCCCATCGCTGCGTGGGCAGGCCAAGGCCTTGCATGTGCCTCCGTGCAAGCCCCGAACTCTCTGCGGGTACTGTACGGTGCAAAGGGTATAAATGGAGCCCGAGGCAGCAGGGGGTGCAGCTGCCTTGTTTTTTGTGAAGCTCAGAGCATTTATTAGATATATGCAGCCCATTTTATAAGAGAAGACATAACTGTATTCCTTATGATCTCTTAAATCTGACAAGCAGTGTCCACAGTCTGCTGATGAACTGAAACTGCTGAGAATCATTAAAATCCAGCAGTAGCATCTGTCTTCTGGATTAATGTCGTTCCTGCACACCTGCATTTGAATAAAGGAGTGTGTGTGTTTTTTAATGCTTAGGCCCTGTGTAAAGTTAAAAAGAAACAACACCCAGCATTTCAGTATATTTGGGTTTGAACACATGGAGCTGTATATAAAAACTATAAATATACATTTAAACCATACACACATACATGCACACAGACACATATATATAAAAAACACAGCTATAACTACAGAGTTTCTAAACTCATGACAGTGCAGGCAGCTGGCTACTATTAGCCTTGAGTAATAAAATGTTTGCTGCTTTTTCTCCTGTAATCTCCCTCAGGATAGCCGCTGTGTCTACTCCTGCTTCAGTGCTTAAAGGTCTCTTCCATGTTCCTGAAATCTTGATTTCTGGGGTCTTCCACTTTTATCCTCCTACCTGGGGGCCACTGCACCAAGCAGCCACATGGACATGTGAGAAGAGCAAGAAAGCAGAGGGAAAAAAGCTCCTCACAAAACCTTAGGCAAAATGATGCCACTTGTGAACCTCATCATGGGAGATAACCCTGGTGGATAGGGGAGACAACAAAAACAGAGCCCGAGTGTACGAGGAAGGGACACAGAGAGCAGAAGATCACCAGCAAAATGGACACAGAGAGCAGAACCAGTGCAATGTAAAGCATACATCATCTTATTGTCTCACTGGTTACTCTTCGTATATGAATTGTAAAAGGACATGTATTTAGTTCTGTGATAAATTAGTGGTTTGTGTGTCCTAAGGATAGGGCAAATTATGTATAATTTGTTTCTACCTCTTACCTCTGTGTTACTAGAGCTGACACTTTAGCAGTCCTGCAATAGTCAATACAGTCTTTGCCTACACTGCTGCACTTCTGGTGTATTTTGACAATTCCCACACGGTCCCAGGCACCACAAAGCAGAACCTTATTCTTTTTTCCACACCATAAAAATATATTCCCAAAGAAGTGAGGGAGAAATTAAGTTAATTTGGTATCCCCAACCAAGAAATACGTTTGCTATCTCCTGCATCCATATATGACTTACTGAATACATAACTCTGTCCTGTCCCCAACCAAGAAATACGTTTGCTATCTATCTCCTGCTTCCATATATGACTTACTGAATGCATAACTCTGTCCTGCCAGCAGAATAAGACTTTCAAAACTGTTTTTTCTAGTCCCATTTCAAACTGTCCAAAGCATCTGAGCTCCAACAGATTTCCTTCTGATGTGGATCTAGTGTCCATGGGTCACACCTTTACTTTTTATAGATATTATTTCTCTTAGCTGAGTGGATTTAGACATCATTGAGCTGTCTGAACAAATCATCTCTTCTCTAGGTGTGTGATGGGCCTGCAACCCTGCGCAAAGCTTGTGCTCTCTCCCATACATGGGAGCTGCTCTGTGTGCAAACACAAAGAGAGGCAGCTTAATGAAAGGGAGATTTCAGCAATTTTGATTCACAATGTATAGGGTTAAGTAATCCAAGCATATTTGGAGCAGCTGTTGTCAAGGATGTTCTAAAGTTGGGATTGTCACTGTCTGGGAACCACTGTCTAGCCCCATGCAGCTCAGTTTTTGTTCTACCAGATGAATGAACAGCTGGGTACAATTACATGCTTTACAACAGCAATGGGCTCTGAAATGGGGAAATGAATCATTATCGGTGAGAATCTGAACCACAGAACAGCCCCAGGAAGGTCTCTGGCTCTGCCCTTACCTGCAGTGTGATAAGCAAACAGTCGTCCACACCAATTACCTCATTCAGCGTGCTCTCCCCAATGCACCATTTTAATGTGACATCCTGTCAGAAGCAGAGAGATCCAATCAAGAAATGATACAAACTTCCTCCTAGGCACAGGAAAGTATGGCTTCGGAGGAATTCAACAGGAAAAGCAGACAAGAGGGAGTTAGGTACTCATGTGAATTACCCAATCATTACAGATCCCCATCCAAATATATATTTGAATATAACTGGGTAAACTACAGCCTCCATAATAAGGCAGCTGGCAGCATGTTACACCACAATATCTTATGCTGGCTGCTTGTGTTTTTTTTTTTCCTAGCAGTATAGAAGAGAGGAGAAATCCTTAGAAAAATGGTATTTTCATCCTGCAGTTCTTGCATCCAGGATCAGTCATTGGGTTAATAAAATGATGTAGTCAGCCTTAGTGAACAGATGAGAGGTTACTGTGACCCTGACAGCAATTCTGTGTTTGTAAGAGGAGGATACACTTGACCTCTTTCTTCAGTCTGCTGAATCTCCCTTCCTTCAGTATCAGGCTGGCTGATCTTTATGCTACAGATGTTTGCAATGGATTTTTTTTACTCTCTCTTTAGCAGTTTTTTTTTTCTTCTTTTTTTTTTTTTTTTTTGTGAGAGAGCAGTTACTTTTTTCAGAGAAAAAGGAGGCACATCTTAAGCTTTTTAAGAAAGGGATTCTTTAAAAGCAAGACTTACCCTGGACTCAGTGAAGATGTAACCAGTACTAACACAGTGGCAGATGGCTCCTTTGGTTACCTCTTGACATGAGCGTGACATAAAAATAAGGCTTGCACATGTGATATATAAGTTTAGTAAAAGCTAAATCAACGAGTGAAACTAAAATACAACATCTTACTTGACAGGCTTATTTTATATTAGGATAAAAAGAGGATGAAATATTTCCCAGGATGTGATCCTAACTTTTGTATCATCTTTTTACAACTGTAAACTGGAATAAGAGGAAGCTACAAAATATTGGCCTGCTTTCTGTCTGCAATATGAAAAAAATGATCAGAAAAGGGGTTGTTTCAGTGATCCAAGAATTAAATGAATGTTGGAACAATTGCTTGAGCTCTACATCACAGAATTTATTAGCTATATGGCTATCAGATAGTGTAAATAAAAATTGAAAATATATGAATTTAATAATACAACAAACTCCCCCAAATTAGGATTTTTTCGCTTTTCTTTCAGAATGACCCATTTAAGTGTGAGTAGTGTTGGGATTCTTCCATTAATAATTTATTTGGTAGTAATCCTTTAATAAGTACTGTTTTTTCCCCTTTAAAACAGTCTTTCCTAATGACCAACATAAATGGAAACAAGCCGTCATTCCAGAGGTTGCACCTGCTGCAGCAGGAGCACAACAGCTTCTTTGGAAAAAGAGCAACATTAAGATCTTGGCTACTTGCAGCTTTATATGTCCCATGGCATTTTTGCAAGTACAGGGAGGCCTTGGCTTTGCTGTCCAGCTGCATTTCAAGCATGTAATAAAATCTGGCCTAGTTAGAGTTTCCTTGTAGCTGCAGCCTGCCATGTACAGTGACATCTTTGTTTACAAGGTATAAAAATTATAAAATGCTTTGCAATTAAATCTGACTTTTTTGTCTAAACTTCAAAATGGATATGGCATGTCAGCAAGGAAAACTCTTACTGTAATTAAGTCATCAGCAATAGCCTCTCTTAATTCGATTTATTACATATCTTCCAATTCAACATGGAGCATATATGGTAAATCAGGTTTGAAATAAACTCAGCAGGACTAAATAGTAAAAAAGGCATCATAACCTGCCATAACTACACCTGCCTACACTGCGCTATGAATATTTTCACCCTCTGTGCTCTCAGGTAGTGTTTGAGTTTTGATCATCAATAACACGATGCTTGAAAAAAAACATCATTTCACAAGATCTTTGACTTTAGTCTATAACAGCACAAAGAAAGCTAAAAGCAAAATCAAAGACTATACAATCCAAATCACAGAGCAAATGAGATTAGACATTCATCCATGTTCAGCCTTTCTTTCTGTCAGAAGTTCCCTGTTGCATTTCACAGAGCAGAAGCTGAACACAGGAGTGTGTTATTTTAGCAGCTTCCTTCCAATACATCATTAGATAGGGGAGTTATAAAAGCTTTTACATTATGATAACCTACAATATCAAACATTGTAAACACAAAATCTTAAAATTATATTTACTGCTTAATTTGACATAGTTCTAGGGATTTAGTTATGATATCTTTCCTCTTTCTGTCAGATCAACCCATCTGAATGTGGTTGCTGTTGTGTTCAGTTTGATTTCTTTCTTTACAGCAACAGTTACGATTAGCTCATCCACACATTCGAGTTTTTCTTGGGTATTCACCCTGTCTCCAGCTGCAAGGCCTCCTATAGGGAGAGGGTAGAGGACCAACACAGAAACAGTTATCCTCCCATCCTTCTCTTCCTTGCTCAGGCTTAGATCTGAAACTCATTCTTTCACAGAGGTGCCTGTGACAGGCTGCAAGGAGGAATCCATCCCAGTCATACCCTGTACTTTCCCCACACTTTGATTGTGATGGTCACCAGAAGTTGTGTGCTCAAACCCTTTTGTTGTTACACTCATGCCATGTATATTAGTATGTTAGATGAGTAGAACATAATTTCAAATGTATCAATTATCCTGAATGTGATTTACAGTCCACCCCAAAATCCCCAAGAAACAAAAAACAATCCAAAGAAACAAACGACACACCAAAAACAAAGAAAGAAACAGGACTCAGCAAACTATTACCAGTAAAACTGGTACACCGAGCAAGGTCGTATGCTGTAGAAGGGTGTATTTCTTCCAAAGTACCGTGCTTGTAAGCTAGTAAACTTGCAAAAAGAAGTCTAAGAGAGTCTACTCTCTTAGAAAAGTAGACACAGACTAAAAAAACAGCAGAGTTTTTAAAAGTAACCTCCTTTGCTTTCAGAACCTATTGCACGATCAGCAATCCCCTTCCAAGTGTCCTCAGATCTCCTAATTGAAATGCAGGCCATGTCTATAGACCTTTGCAAGAGGGATGAAGGGAAGGGTAAATATTAAGGAAAAAATGTATTTAGTAGAAGAGGTAATAAAAAGATTTCTTTTTAATAGAACATATTTTATTTTCCATGGCCATTTACAGCTTTAAGAGGACTGCTACTTCATACATACATAAAGCTAATATAGACTTGGATTTAGATGAAGTAAACTGCCATAAAAATTCTTATATGTACAGTAGTATATGCTTTCACTAGGATGTTTTTTGTGCTCTTAATGAAATAGTTGCTTGTTTTTCTTCCTGTTGGACATTTGCATATGGTGTTTGAAGAAGTAGGGCAGAATGAATGACTTCCATGTACAACAAGACTGCTGTGACCCACTACATGAACTTCTGTGCAAAAGCAGTGCACTTGTCAACTCACTCCAGCTCAACAAGTCAGATGAAAAGCAGGAAGAAAGCAAGCTATTTTTATCCCATCTGTGCACAAGGAGAACACAGAAATGTTAAATAGTAAATCTAAGATTTTGTAGGAACACTTTGACTGACAGAAAGTAAACACAGATCCCTAGAATCTGATACCACTTGTTCACTTACAGGATCATTTTCTCTGCACATCTTTGTAAGCTTTAAGATGCTTTGATGTGTTGTTATTTCTAAGGGTATGGTAAAGCTTCATGGTAAAGCTTTTCTACAAGACTGTAAGGCCCATCAAGAAAAAAAAAATAAGCTTTTGATACTAGAATAACTGGCATTTTAAAGATCTTTTTTTTTTCCTCTAACCAAAAGTGGATAATGAGCTTTGATAAGAGTAATTAAGGGACTTCTAATTAATAGGAAAAAAGTTTACATATGGTATCACTCCTGATTCCAATTAATTGCACTAGACAAGAATTTGTTCCAAATGCTCTTCCTGACAAGCTGCAAAAATCTTTGTCAACCCATCTTTTTTGCCCCTTTTCATCAAATGATATCATGACATAAAGAAAATCAGTATTATTGTCAGATGAGATAACAGCCAAAGTTTAAAGAAAAGAAAGTGTACATGCCAAGTCTTTAACATCTGTGAAAGAGTTTAGTGAACAGTAACAATTCTGCCATTTTTCAGATGCTTCTTAAGTGGAGAACTTGGATCTGTTCCTGAAAACCACAATATTTCTCCTGATGATTTAAAACAAATGACATTATTTATGTTTGTATACCTACTTAGATCTTCATACTCATTTACTCACCATGAGGTCCCTGGAAACATTCTGAAGTTGTTTCCATCAAGATAGCATCAGCTCTCTGTACCTATGGAGAAGTTGGTTTTACAATAAGCTCTCAGGAAATATGGCACATTCATATCTTTTAGGATCAGCTTTTCTTCTTGGCAAAACGAACATGTAACTTGTTGAGCTTCTTATTGATTTGGGGGTTATTTTCAGCAACAAAACTGGAACAAGATCCCCACCAATCACACCCTTGCATCCCTGCATCATCAAACAATTCTTTTTCAGAGACAGAATGTCACTGGAAAGCAGACCAATGCAATAATTACACTTTTCTGTTACTGCTGGTTTAGGACTAACAGCTCTGCTAAGGTCCTGGGCTTGCAAGTAGCCCAGTTTGACTGCAGCCCCATTACTTTTCATTTGTACACTTTCTCAAGGAAAGTCTGATTAAGGGCAAACTGTGATATATTTCCATAAATTTCCAAAGCCTCACACCTCTGGCATCCAGTTTTAACTGTTTTAAAACAAGTGAGCCAGACCAGATACATTGAACATTAGCAAATGAGTTGCCTCTTAGAGGCACACAGTTGACAGATACAGTTCAAAGGACTGAGCTATATTTACTGCATGTACTACTACATGTAAATGTACTACTACATTCACTAAGTATCTGCTTTTTCTCCAGTTTGTATAGTCAAGTAGAGGTTAAAAGCTACAACTCTATTTCAGTATTGGAATTACTCAACACATAAAATTGCTCTAGCACCATCACACTCTGGAACTTCCAAGCTCATATACAATCAATAATTTTAAATTTCTGACACTTACTTTCACTGATGTCCAAAATTTTTAGTGAAAGTAGAGGAAAAAGAGAAACCTTACTTTTTCTCTTGAGCAAATCTCTACGTCTCTTCCCTGTTTTATTTCACACATTGTTGCTGTCCTTTCAGATCTTGTCCACTGCACCTGACAATGTTCTTCAAGGGGATGCTGTCAGCTGGGAAAAAAAAAAAAAAAAAGAGGTGAATGCAAATACAAACCACACTTGTTTTGCATGGGTTAGAAAATGTGAATGACCTTCTTTTCCTTTACTAAGGCTTGGAAATAAAAAAAAATGCATATGTGGCAATGTGAGGGCTGAAAAATATTTCAAGCACAGGTGTAACTGATCAAAGAGCCTGATGTTAACCTTAGATGGCAAGAAGAGCAGAAGTACTCCATAAAGCACTAGAAATCCTGAAATGCTGACAATTATGTGGGTATACAATTTAGTTGCTAATGGTTAGAGAACATTTGTGACACTGAAAAAAAAGAATGGTTAATTAACTCTGTGATCTCTAAGATATGCCAAAAAAGAACCTGCCCCAATAGAAGGTAAAAATACACTGTAAAGGTGCAATATTGGGGCCTCATGTGGGTAGCAGCCTGTATCAGAGAATGCAGAATGGATTATCCTAAACCACATAACTTTAAATTAATTATATTGAAACATCTCTCTCCGGATTTTTTGTTCCTGTGTTGTTTATAAATGGAGATACTATTTGTCCAGCATTAAGAAGTGCCATCACCTATATTTGTCTTATACTGCTTAGCTAAAGTAGCTGGAAAATATTATTTGCAATAGATTTTCCATCCCAGTGCATTACAAAACACAAAAGCACAGGCAGAGTGATGATTAATAATTAGCCTTGTTTCAGTAAAGCTGGATCCTGGCATGTAGAAACAACATGACATGCCCATTGTCTGCACTAGGATTCTTTATTTTATTGACACCAATTGAGGATTAGGATGTTATTAGGAGGATATAGGAAGAGCACCACTCTTTTGGTGGTGGAAGTTATCCTGAAATAAGATTATCTCCTTATTACCAGTATACAAAAAAAAAAAACAAAAAAAAAACACAGTTGTTTATGTAAGGATTTTGTTACACTCTTGGCCTTAGCTTTGCACTGAACTTCAGTGATTATCTACCATGTTCTCTACATGGCATTTCCATAGCCTGTTCTTCAACCCTCATTATTATTATTAAATGCCCTACATGCATTTAATTTAAATGGACAGAGGTATTTTTATGACTGTGACTAGCTTACAACCAATAAAACCTACTTTTATGTCTATAGCTCTTAATGTCATGATTCCCTGACCCTTTGTTAGATATTGCTCTATGTTCCCTTCACGTATGAAAAGAGGGTTTGGCCAGCAACCTATTCCTACAGCACCTTTGAGAAGCCCACAAAACAGCATAGATAAGTCTCATTCTTATTATATTTTGAGTTCTTTTAGTCACCCAATTCTTTCTCAGTTTGAGAAGACTTATATCTTTACTTCCATATAGTGTATCTCACCATCTTCACTGTCCTCATCACACTTTGGTAGAGTACATTGCTCACCTGAAACTTGTTTGTTTACTGAAACCACCCAAGATCAAGGATTTATTTAGTAAGGATATGAAACAGTACTTGCATCCAAACCTAACGTGGAAATTAAAGTGTAGATTAAAACTGCTGAAGAAAAAATTCTATTTTTCTATAGAAAAGCAATGATAATTCATCATTTACCCATTAACAATTGGAAATTCAAGTATCTGGGACATATTTATAATTTGATTTAGACAATTAGTAATAAAGGCATTGAATATAAGATGATTACATTATCACATATCTAGTTTGGAAGTGTATATAAATAATTATATATGTGTTTGTCTATATGCATATATATAAATATATAGACATATATAATTAAAAAAAAATGCCCTGTTTAACATTACTGGTATACAGTGCTGTCTATAGAAAGACACATCTGTTGTACAAGTATTTTTGGCAATAGTCTTGTTTTTCTTCCTCAGAATCTTCAGAAGGGAAGTGCAGAGCAGCTCTTTTCACTGTTTGTGGGCTTCTTCGTATCATCCATTTCAAGTTGGATAAGTTATTTGCCTTCCCATGAAGAAGCTTTACAACCTTACGTCCCTAAATAAGAAAAACTAAAATACAGCGCAAGCAAGAAAGATCGAACAGTGTTCGTGGCATCTGCTTCACTGGCCAGTTTACTGTAGCAGTAAATTTTTGTCACAGTTGACATATTCTTTGTGTTGTGTTGCAGCAAAGAGCTCGCAGAAGGAAGGTGGGAGATGAAAGGTGGGAACCAAGCAGCCACAAATACACAAAACTACTTCCTCTCCTCAAGTTCCAAAGTAATAAAACTTTTCTATCCAGACTTAAAACACACGATAATTGAAATGTGGACCTTACTGATTCCTCTTTTCCTTCTTTATAGAACTATAAACAGATATGTTCTTCTGTAATTGCCTTAAAAAATCTGTTCTTTCTTGTTAGCTTGAGAGAATAAATTGCTTTGGAGCTCTCTGCCCTCTTTCTACTTCATACACTTAGCTCTTTTATTTTTTTTTACCTACCACTGCAAACTTCAAGAGATGTGAAATATGTGACTCCAAAAGTGACAGGATAATAATTTATTTGGTGATTGGCTTATAAGAGAGAGAGAGAAGGAAAAAAAAAAACCACCAAGATTCAAGGTTAATTCTCTGTTTCAGGGGAGGATTTTTCCCTGTGGTACAAGCAGTATTTCTATGAGCTTTCTGTTCCCCAGGGGGAGCAAGGGGGCCAGCAGAAAACAGCAGCTAATATTAAACTGTATTTCATAACCTTAAGTTTCCTGCACTAAAGATTCATCATTTTTCCAGAAACTCTGGTTCCCTCTAGCTACATTATGCTTCACTCCATCTAACACTGCAGCAAATTGTCAAAGGTACCAAACAAATGCAGCGTTTAGGGCGCTGTATATTCATGCACTTTGCTCAAAGGAATTTGATGCTGACAACTTTTCTTTCAGAGGCCAGAAGTTCTTCTGAAAAAACTTCCAAAGAGCATGAAACAAACTGCATTGCTGGTAGGTTTGGGAGGGTGCTGCCTATCCCCAGCAGTGGAGCGGGGACAGAAGCTGTGTTGTGCTTTCCAGGAGAACTGGTAACAGGCTGATTGCTCCCAACCATATGAAAAGGCAAAAGACCTGACCTGTGATGCATAAAAAATACATAGGGAAAAAAAAAAAAAAGACTACTACTTGCCAGAAATATGAAGGTTTTAATGTATGCATACATCGAGTGTATTGTGGCTGCAGAGTTCAGGGGGGAAAAGTAATGATTAGGGTGAGTAAAGAGTTGGGAGTCCTCCGTCTAATCCTGACATATTTTCTAAGTATGAACACCAGATGAATAACTGGAATTACGGGCTAAACAGGAAAACCTGCCATCACCATTCTTAGTTCAAACAAAAATTGCTTTTATATCTATCATTTTGTACCATTCCTTAGTACAATACTAATCCATAATTTTGAGGCAGAAGTAGAGTCCCCCTGCAACTATGATTAATGCATATTTCAACTGATCGTTTCTTCTCTTGTAATTTCTAAATAACATTTATTTTGATTTGACAATACTGCTCCTTCTATGTAGGATGACTTTATGCAAGAATCTACGGGCATATGGTCTTCTACATACAGATTGCTCTCTGGTGATTAACCATATCTTTATTTGCATTTTATTTATATTAGGATAATGTGTGAATTGCTTCTTATCCAAATAAGACCATGAAATTGTGCAGTACCAGAGGGAGAATGTAGTTATATTAATAATGTGTGTGTGTTGAGAATGGGAATGATATTAAATTAATTTGCTCAATAGAAAAATTTTCCTAATTGTAAGGCTTCTTGTTTATCATATTTTTTTTCTTCTTTTATTTTGAGAATCTAGAGGCCACAAAAAGTAAATTCACAACCATGAAACATTTACTATCCTTTAGCAGTTATCATTTCTGGTTGAAATTGGAAAATCTGAGCGATAAAACACGTTCTTTATGTATTCCAGTGGAGACTACTAAAGAGGCCAAAGAAGTAAAGAGTACTTATGAGTGATCTGGGAAAAAGGAAAAAATAATATAGATGGAGGAAAAATCGCAAGAAATTAAATATATATTATATGTGTATATATGTATCTGTATAGTATATATAAAATAGCCTGTATGCACATTCAGTTCCTGATGCTTTCTGCTTCAGTCAGTCAGGAGAATGGCAGTAATACTGCATATTTACACTACAGATTTCATTGGAAGACAGACTGCTTTTGGCAGATGTTGCTGTTTTCCAAGTGTATAAGCTCACATTATTTAATGAATAAACACTCATGCCATGACCACCATCTTTTCTAAATTACTGAGGCTGTGGTCAGGCATGGTAATTGCCCACATTCATGGTCTTCATAAGAGGGAAACCCCATGTTACCAGCTGCCTCTGTCATTTTGGCAGTTCCTGCTTCTGTTCAGTCACATTCAGCTTCGGAGACTGTAAATGATCCTAGCAAGTAAGGATACCAACACAGTGACATCACTTACTGAGCTGTGTTTCCTAGAGTTGTTTTGTTTGTTTCTTTTTGCTGCCTGACAGTAAGAGTCTGGGCTCTCTTTAGCTTCTTGATTCTTTGATCATAAATCTAAGTACTCATGCCATCATGGGCCTGCCCCTTGTTAGTAGAGATACATATCACTGGGAATGGGAATATATTCACCTAGTAAGGATGAGCAAATGGAGAATTACACAAACATACCCAAATAGTAGCCTGAGACATTTCCCAAAATTGGTTATAGCTGTTTTATTCTTTCTCTCTTTCCACTTGACTCCATATAATAAAAGTTCATTCATAATCCAGGTGTCATGGAACGAGTGGTGTTGGGGGTGAGTGACACAATGCACTTCACTCGTGGGAAAGAAATAGGAATAGGTTTTATTGGTAATGACAATGGTTTCACGAGATTCTATGGCAAGGTCACTTATTAGTTACTGCATGGAGGTTCAAGATAGATACACACAGAATTATCAAGGACACCCTCCCGTTGGGTCACGAGGTTCAGATCGGACCCCCTTTCTTTCCAAACTCCTTGTGAGAGGAGTCTGGGTGTGGCTGGATCCAGTCCTAGTCCCAGACCTGGTCGACAGTTTATGTCTAAGGGATTTGTTTGCACAAAGTAAGGTTTACAAATTCAAAAAGAGAAAGGCACGCTATAGTCACTTACCACGAATCTGTAGTGGGAAGGATCTCTTAACCTCGAGGAGTGTCCTTGAGAGGCGTCCCTGCTCAAGGGGAGATCCCAGCGTGCAGCCCGCTGCCGTGCAAGGAGAGCTCAATGGACTCTTGGGCTGTCCCCGTATTTATGGGATAAGATGATTGACTGATAGTCATTCTTTCAATTCAGAAATGACTGTTGGCTGGTGCTTATCTCCCCATCAGGATGCAGCCATCAGGACTGTTATTGATGGTTAATGTCTGAGTGGGGGAAGAAATCAGGGAGGCAACTACCAGGATCAGATAATGTGGTAGTTAACACATGAACAGGGCTACTTGTGAGAAGTCAGGAGGAGCTGGGGAAGGAGCATATCTGTCACACCAGGCAAATAACCAAGATGATAGTGAAAATAATTGAACAGCAAGTTACCTATTTCTTTAAAGTGGATTACAAAGTTCTTCTTGCCTGGAAATCACTGTTATTTATGTATATTATTTACAGAACATTTGTTTCAAAGAGTATGGCTTTTTAAATACGTGCTAAGACACTGAGAGTTATTTGTTAAAAATATATAAAGCATGCCCACAACACAATGGAATGGGAACAGCTGTGTTAAATATTTTGTGCATTTCACTGAATTGCTCCAAATATTTGAAGAGTTTTGACATATATTTACCTAAAAACTTATGAACATCTGCATCCTTCTCCAGAGAGACACCACTTAGTCTCAAAAACAGCACTTTATTTTGTTTATTCAAAGTCTTTTTAATCATTACATAAAAGAAATGTAAAGACTAGTTCCTCAAACATATACTCTTTTAAGAACAATTTCCTCTACCTTCAATAGAATCATAGAATGCTTAAGGTTGGAAGGGACCTCTAGAGATCAT
>NW_010576438.1:0-11403 GCF_000705375.1 Tinamus guttatus | reverse complement strand
GACCCATAAATGCAAGGCCTTAAGTACTTTATGCAAGACAGTAAATTCTCATCAAAGCATGTATATTCAACACTGTGTACCTATACAGGGCAGGACTGTATCCTGCATTTCCTTTGTCCTGCAGTCAGCCTCTTCACTACAGCAGTGATTCTGTAAGTCTGACTCTTCATACATTGCACTTCAATTATTCATTCAGTATCAGATTCTGCATGGTGAAAGGATGTCCTTTAGATGCAACTATGGTGCTGTCACTTGCCACAGTAGAAAGAGTGCAGAAGTAAAGGAAAAAGGGTGAATCAACAAAATAATCTACAGCAGAGCAAGTTTCTAGACTCAAATACATGTAGCCTCTTGACTTTGACCTTTTTAGGAGAACCAGCCACCCACCACTAGGAGATGAAGGGTGGGCAATTCGACTAAAAAAGAAGAAGAAGAAAATACACAGAATCAGTAAACAGATACTGGTCTTTCTTTACCACTGACTCCCTGAATTTCTTTCTAGCCAAATATTTGCTATGGTTTTGACAGGATCTTCACTCCCCAATCAGACATAGCTCCTGATAAAGATCGAACCCCAGAACAGGATCCTCCTAAAGACAAAAGGGAATTATTCATAACAGGACTTTTTTTCTTCTTGGAGCAGGTGGGCGAGGCAAGGGCAGGAGGTGATGGATAACGTAGCAACTAGTAGGATAAGACTCAGGCACACTTAGGAACCAATTTTTAGAAAGTATCTACTTGGTCCACAGTCCTGAGAGGGGAAAAAAAAAAAAGCTATTTGAAAAATTAAATTTTAACAATTGCCCATCTAACTGTTTGCTGGTACCAACAATTCAGCAGGGACTGCAGAAACTTATTAATATTATGGGATGCAGAGACACGGTGCCAGATGTTGATCTCACTTACATGTCGTATAATTCAGCCTATGTTTATATTTCCCTAAAATAACTGAGACCAAAATGGGCCTCACTCTTGCCATCTCTTTGTCTTTAGAGTTTGGGAAAGGGGAAGCTTTCTGTCAAAACATAGGAGCAGTGAAATAAAAAAGTAAAAGCTGAAGAGGGCAGTTTCAGGCTGAAAAAATGTATGATTCATAGCAACTTGTTCAGACATATTCCTAAGTCATGCTATATGCTACAGCAATTTAATTATGTAATAGAAGGGATCGTGTATTGTTGCATGCCCACAGCTCCCACTCATTTGACTAAATGCAGATGGGCTCACAGTACAGAGAAAATAATACAAAAGAAAGACAGAGAGAAGTGGTTATGGAATTTAAGAAAAAAAAAGGTAGGAAAAATAATAGCCAAATGGCAAGCATTCATTTGTTCAACTGCAGCAATAGCCTGGGCAGAAGAGCATCCCAGCAACAAGCCAAGGCAATCCCAGCATAGGATTAATGCCATTAAATTTGAGGGAAATGCCACAGCATGCATAAGAATTCTGAAGGCCTCAGAGCACAGTGCCACTGCTCTTGAGTGAATACGGGTGTTTCTGCTTTAAAGCTAGAGGTGGAATTTCACAGCCTTTCCAGTGCATTTCTCCATTTACATCACAGGTTTACAGGACAACAAGTGTTTCTGGATATTCTGTAGCATTCTGATGAGATTTAGAAGATTTTCCTGAAAACATTTTTGGGAAGAGTGCACAGATTTTGTAGACTACTTGTACTCTGACTGCAATTTCAGTGAGCCCACAATACTACCCACTTCATTCATAGAGACACAGCCTTCAAAAGTATCCTGCCTTGTTTAGGCACAAGGCACGAGGATGTCTGTGAAAACATGCACCCTCACAAATCTGTATCAGATCAGCTTCTTTTAAAAGCAGTGGCAGCAAGTGGCAGCCCAAAAGCATGAGGGATACAATGGTGACAAGAGTCACAGAGATAAATTAGTCTGCAGTGATAAGACACTTGCGAAAAGCTCATTCGGTTCACTTGGTTACCAAAAGCGACATCTGTCATTTGACTGCCCTTTTGACCATGATATGTGGGGAATTACTTGATTTATTGTGTCTTACCTTTTTGTTTACCTCTTGTCAGCAGGTATTTTTACAGTGAGTCTTCATATTGCAGAATGTCACTGTCACAAATCCCTATAGCAATCTCTTCTGAGTGAAGCTCATTTCTTTATGAAAACTTGTGGCTGTGGTTCCATGATTGCTAATGCCAGATCTGTGCAATAAAAGATAAATCACTCGTATGTATATGATGTAGATCAGACACAAACACATAATTACATTTCTATGGAATCAGCAAGATCAGATAATGAGGAATTTATTCTTGCTTTATAGCTTTATGTCTGCTTTTTGACAGCTTTTGGGGGACATATGAGAACTGATTTGTTTTACAGGGATACAGATGGACAATTCTTTTACCTCTATTTCCAGCTTGACCCATGAGTGATGTATTTATTTGGTTTAGTGCTGCTCAGGGCAGAAAAATGGCCGCCCTGTACTCTTATAAAGAGGTTAAGATTGTAAAATAAAAACTCAAAAATAAATAAAATCTCATGTTTTGGTGGTCTGCTTGAGGATCTGAGCATCCCCTAAATGCACGCTGTGCGTTTGCCAACCCTAACAGGGATGAGAGCGTTGCAGTGCTGGAGGAAAACCTGCCTACCCCAGGTGGAAGGAAGGCATGTGGGCCAGAGGTAACATAATTAAACACATACATGTATATAGGGAGCACCACGCAAACGGCCTCTGAGAAAACAGGGACCTGCTCATAGTATTCACCTAGGGGAGGTACAGGGAGAGCTGGCAAAAACAAAGCTTGAAGAAATGCGATTAATTAATTTAAAGAAAAATCAGAATGCTTAATTGAGAAAATGAGAAAACAGGGACCTGCTCATCCTAGGGGAGGAACAGGGAGAGCTGGCAAAAGCAAAGCTTGAAGAAACGCGATTAATTAATTTAAGGAAAAATCAGAATGTTTAATAGTCTTGTGCAGAAGTAAGGTCTACTCTGAGGTCTGGAATGAGACAAGGCCTCTGTGATCAGCTACACGGTCTCTGAATCACCCATTACAGAGAACAGCAAACGAAGACACTGCAGTGTGTAGGGCATTTGTATCACCTCTGGATGATGAACATATCAGGGCAATAAAAAGATTTTAAAGTATTGAGGAAGCAGGGCTAATATGTAAGAATCCCTCAAGGGAAAGGGGATGGAAAAAACATGATAGGGTAAGGTACATTACTGTACATTCCTGTACATCATCCGTCCATCCAGTAATAAGCAAATGTGATCAACATCCATCAGATGTGCTGCTCTTTCTTCTCTCCAGGAGGTGTGTGGCATGTTCATTCTTCAAGCGTATATTTCTCTCCATCATTTTGTTGCATGCTGTTATCAGCAAAAAACAGGTCAAAGTAGTTCATCTGCATCTGGAAGAGAAAAGGGTGGTGTGCAATGCACTGCTAAGATCTTGCACAGCTGGTTGCACAATGTTGAGCTAGTCCCTGAAAAATAGCAGCCAAAGAAAGGTGCTATGTAGCCTCAGCTCATATGTTAAGTTCTCAATGTTATGTTCAACATTCAGCTCCACCTAGCCATGAAATTTTAAGCAGTAATAGGTATGGGTTCCATAGCAACTGAAAGCTGTCTTGCATCAAACTGAAGGCATTATTTCTGTTTCTGAAAAAAAACATGATTAGAAGCTCAGTGAAGCAATCCATTTCATTGCTAAGGACGTTGGAATGACCTTTAGAAACAGGCACTGAAGCAACGGGAATATACGCATGTGGTTTTGATGGTCACCAGGATGTGACCATGTGCTGCATACTTAGCTGAATGGTACAAGCTGTTGGAGAGAGAAGGATCTGAGAAGCAGTCGCTGTGACAGAATTTGCCTCTCTGCAAATAATCCTTTTGATAGATTTCCATTTCTTATAATCCTAGCATTTATTCATGCTATGATCCCAAAGGAAGTATTAAAAAAAAAAAGAGGATGGGTATTAAAAAACAGAGTGTGACTCCATCATTGCAGCTCTAAAAGTGGCACATCTTATGCTTGCATTAGACAGCCAGAATAAACCCTGCCATTTCTTTACAAATATGTTACTGACTCTGAAAGAAGAGTATCACCTAGAGTAGGTCACACCACTGCCTTTAAGGCCATAAATTCTTTGCAAAAATCTGTCATCCAAGCATTGTCTCACCCTATTCTTGCTTATCAGGGAGGACCAGATGGGATCACATGCATCAGATATTTCAGGCATGTGCAGTGCTGCCAGAATTAACAAATGTGCCATTGCTGCAATTAGACTGTTGACAGAGCACTGACACTCTTGTTAGAGATATTATGGAAAGCACCCTCGGAGCTAACTTTTTGACAGGTATCTATCAATTAAAAACAGTAAAAGCAGTATGTGAGAAAAGGATGTGCTACTGATAGTCTATTGCATGAGCTCTTTTAGAAAAAAGAATGCATCATTTTATTGTTTATAGATCTGTTGTGTTGCCAATTAGAAGGCTTCATGCAAAGAAACCACATTGCTCTGATCTACTTAGTCAGCTTGCATGTATTTCTGTCATCTGGGAGGGGTTGCTAAGTGATACAAATATCTTGTATTTCATCACTCAAAATTAAAGGTTTAAGACTTATTTTGTTTTCTCCTCAAAATTAATTTGTTCTATAGATTACTCCCAGTTTTAAAATTGCATATCCTGCAAAACTTTCACTGTTGTTCGCTCTGAGTAGATTTTAGGATGAGTTATTAAACATTTGGCAGATTTTTTCCCCTTAACCTTCAGTCACTATTCATACTCTTTGATCACGACTGTAATCACTTACTAGATCACTTACTAGAGGAAAGGGCTGGAAACTGAAGCATAAGAAGTTCCACAGGAACTTAAGGAAAAATTTCTTAACAGTGAGGGTGACAGAGCACTGGAACAGGCTGCCCAGAGAGGTTGTGCAGTCTCCTTCTCTGGAGATCTTCAAAACCCGCTTGGACGCAGCCCTGCGCCCCGTGCTTTAGGTGACCCTGCGTGTGCAGAGGGGTTGGACTAGATGGCCTCTAGAGGTCCCTTCCAACATTAACCACTCTATGATTCTATGATCCTAATCTTCAAGAAATTAAGATTTTAAGACTCCGTAAAGTTATCATATTAGGCCTCAAATAGCCCAGATTGATTTTCCCATTTCCTATTTCATTTTTTTCTCTAATTTGTCTTAAACTGCAGTTTTATTTTGTGGTTTCAAAATTGGTGTACGTGTTAGTATAGCAAAAATATAAGGAATAATTTAGAAGAGTTACAGTTTCTTTAGGATCTAATTACTATAGTGGCTAACTAGAATCTAATTAATGATGTGAGGATATCACTAGTTCTCATTACTTGTCTCTAATGTAAAGGATAATGATTTTGATTCAAGGAAAAATAAGGTCCATATCGCATAAGATCAGCAAAGCTGATTATGTGCTGGGACTATAAGGGACACCAGTGGCAAACCATCCGTGGGCTGAAGCCACAGCCACAGAGCAGGGAAGCCCTAATAGCTAATGGAGCAATAGGCAAGTTGGGTCACGGTTATTTTAAGCCCCCGCTACATACCGGAGCACAATGCAACTGCAAGGAGTACTGCATTAAAGTACAAATAAGCCCCAACACTACACTACGGAGAGAGGCCTGATTCCCTTATCTTTCATTCCCATTTATCCCTTGGTTGTCTGGGCTGCCTACAGGAACATCTATATGCTCAAATTTAGATAACCAACTAGTCCTATCAAAAACAACTTTGCTATATAAAAGTTTTCTGAAAGAAAGGCGGAGCTCATGATTAGAATACAGCACAGTACAAGTACCTTAGACAAAGGAGGAAGATAAAGGAAAAATACCACAGAATGTTTAAATATATTAAAGGCATTTTGAAATAAAGGAGAATTAAAAGCTGAACAGTAACTCATTCTGTCCAGATGAATGATTTACATTTAAAAAGAAAGCCAGTAATGTGCTGTGCAATAACTCTATGCCTCAGCATTTAACCTTGGCAACATGCTCTCTCTCCCAGATAATAGCAACATAAATAATTTCCTACAGTCGTTAGCAGCAAAATGACTTGTTATTCTCTCAGATTAGTGGGAGTTTCAACACTTTTGCATAAACTTAAATCAGAGCCTTGAAAGTTCATGGAGGGCAAATTTGGTGTTATCAGCATGACCATTTATGGGTTGCTATAAAGAAAGAGCATTAAATACAAATAAATTAGGTTCTAGTTAATTAACACCTACTCTTTCTGTTGCTAGAATACAAAGCTTTTTGGAATTTTCCATTATCATGAATTTAAAATTACCAGGATTAGATGAAGAACACTTTCCACAAGTAACTTAAAAGGTACAATCTGTCATAATTCTGTACTGTTATAAACCGAAATTTCACTTTTCTGGTATGGAGGATGGACACAGAATATAACTCCATGAAATATCCTTTACCCTCCCAAATCACCCCCCACTCTGCTAGCTCTACTGGCTTCAAGCTCAGATATATCAGGATAATATTTACCCATCCATTGACACATTCAGAACCTGTGAAACAGACTGTGGACGCAACGTGCTCCAGTCGCCCTTGGGCCGATGCCGGACAGACCGGGGCTGAGCGGGAGAGGCGGGAGCGGCAGCCACGCGGCCGGCGCGTGACCAGGCAGCTCATTGGGCGGCCTCGCGCGGTCGGCGCGGGATCCCCTCGCTGATTGGCTGGTTGGTTGCTGGGCTCTGCGCGCTGCCGGGCAGGGCAGGGGCTGCTCCGGGCTCGGAGCTGGGTCAGTTGTGTTTGACCCTCAATAAAGGTCTGTGGCCACCAGCACAGGGACCCTGCTCCTCCATACACCTGCAGCAATGGATATTGGAAAACTATAAGTAAAGGGCACATTTTACGTCTTACAAAACTATATCCTGGATTTCGCTAGCCTGATTTTACTGACATTACAGCGAGCTATACTAAACGTCGAACAGATTGAACACTTCTGTATATTTAGAACTATGCATGCCTATCTCAAATTAGCTCTTGGTCAGGAAGATGGAGTGAGGAATGATCAAGTATCAACTGCTGTTAAAAGACATTCTACCCACAGAGGAAGAAGTCAAGGAGTTTGGTGTATCATTATGTTGATATGCTAGAGTCTTGGTTATCAACTCACTGGCTCATAAGCAGCCCTTCTGCTCATTTCCTGTATTGCAGAATCACAGAATGTTTGAGGTTGGAAGGAACCTCTAGAGATCATCTAGTCCAACCCAGCAGGGACACCCAGAGCACGTGGCACAGGGTGGCATCCAGGCGGGTTTGGAAGATCTCCAGGGAAGGAGACTCCCCAGCCTCTCTGGGGAGCCTGTGCCAGGGCTCTGTCACCCTCAGAGGAAAGAAGTTCTTCCTCACATGGAGATGGAACTTCCTGTGTTTTAATTTGTACGCGTTGCCCTTCGTCCTGTCACTGGCCAACCCCTGGATTTTCAGACAGCTTTCACGATGGGAGAAGAAATAACAGACTTCACAAGAGGGAAGCAGAAACTGAACAGATCTAATACAATATATTTCTCAGACCCTGTTCTGAGGCTATGCTAAAGGCAACTAATTCCTGCCTACTAACCTGCACTGAAATTGCCATTTCTAAGCTAGGATTCATAAGGAGTAATAACTCTGCCTGCAATATGCATCAGTGTTATATAGCAGCAAAAGTTGAGAAAAAAAATCATCTTCATTTGCTGAGGATGCAATTCACATATTTCACATATTTCTAGAATAAAGTATAACGCCAGCTACTCTTCAGCCTGATGAAAGTAGCAGAGAACGAATAGGTGACAAATGGTAGTTTTGTTGCCCAAGGAACTGCTGGAAGGAACTCCTATGCTTTGATACTGATGGCACTACAGGAAGTGGTTAACGAATGGCAACAAAACTGAGTTGCAGTGCACAGCCTGCCAAGGACAGGAGAGAAGGAAAAAAAAAGGTGTACTGTGCTAAAGAATACTAGTTTGGTATTTTATGGGATTCTGCCCCATTTTGCTTTTGGCCTAGGTGTGCTGATTACTGTTTTTGTTTGTTTTTGTTGTTGTTGAAACCCTGTTGCTGGATTCTTTCTGCATACAGGTAGAATCTAAAAAGGCCTGTGCTCACTCTAAGCCTCATATATTGTTAGTATGGTATAAGTGGCTGCGAAAGTGGGTTGCTTTACTGTATTTTAATTGTGGTAATATACTTTTGCTGTCATAAAAAAAATTAACTTGATTGAACAATGAGATATGAACAGGATGAAGAGGTAGATTTGTAAATAAATTTAGCAATGAACTGGTAGACCAATGAAAAATGAAGCATGCTAGTTGCAACATTAATCTCTGAAACTGCACTAATAATATTTTAGGGGGGAAATAGTATTTTCATTATAATAAAAATTTCATTAGCATTTCAATAAGCTGGAAGTCAGTGCTTTGAACTCCAGAAAAACTAATCACTTATAAGGTCCATGATAGGTCTGTAGGCTATTTGGTTCATCTATTCTCAAAGTGCATTCTAATGCTGCCTTTTGTATTAAGAGAAACAAAAATATTGAAAATTTTAAGATTCATCATTGCACTTTCAAGATACTGTAAAAATGGTGCAAAATGAAACGATACTCCCATTCTCTTCCACCCCCATCTACTACAGCAGAATGCAGAAGCCCAGTTTTGCATTTTAAAGTAAAGTTCTTGCATGTATTTAGGAGTAAAATGAGAGAGTCCTGATACATCACTTGAATCAGTGATCTGGCATTTTTTCGGGATATATTTTTTCTGTTTAACTGAGTTTTAATTACCTTTTTCAGTGTTATGACAAAATAGTTAATCCCTGAAAATGGCCAATCATCAAAAAGACATCTGCTATTGCATATTGAAGTGTAAACAGATGTAGCTTTAAAGTCAGAGGACAGAAACACACATTTCTGATGGGACTTCATATATTCCAGCAGATCTCTGAATTTAGGTAAGTGGCCTCCAATTCCTGGACCCACAGATGAGATAGGCGTCATGTAATATTGGATATTCACAGTATCGATGCCCACATCTGAGCTACTGCTTTTTGCAAAGGGAATTCCTACCTTCTGCCTGTACACTTGAATGAGATACTTTCATCTTTATAGTTTTCTTAATTTGAAAAGATGATGGTGTCCTCCCTGGCGTCGACTTCCCTCCCCCCAGCATATGACTCCCTGCAAAAATCCTGGGTGAATATTCCTCTGCACCTTTGAACACTGTGTTAATGCAGGTGCTTAGACAGTTCTTTGCAGCAGCATACCAGCCTCAATGGACATACTGATCTTCCATTTGGAGAAATAAAGTCAGAATGTCAGAGTCAAACATGCCCAAGTGAGAAAAAGAAAGGCTTAACAGACCTTCATCCAATTAATATCCCAATCAAGAAATCACTTAAGGATGTGATTTGAATCACAGGCCTAATTCATCAAATTAAGACCAGAATGTTTGACAGTATTCCTTGTAGATTAGTAGGGCTTTAATGAAATAATGAAGGTGGTGTGAATCAGACAGTTATTTACAGACAATGCATTTGGAAGTTTGCTGCTCGTCTCTGCCATAAGCAGAGCTGAGAGGATTATAATGAAAGTGGCAGGCTCACTATGGCAGCCCCAGGTGCAAGGAGGGTGAAGCTGTGAGGAGCAGCACTGGCCATGCCGCAGGCTGGTCAGAGCCTGGTCTAGCAGGCTCTGTAAGGACTGTGAGGGCCCACAGAGCTGCTTCTGCAGGCATGTGTCCAGGCTGGGCCAGCCCCGAGCAGACCTGCAGCACCTCTATGGGGGCTGCTCTGGGCTGGTGCCCCCATGCCTAGTATACAGAATGGGGCTGGTGCCCTCCTGAGCTTTTATCAACAAGCAGTGGTCATTTCTCCATGATGAGCAAGGCCTAACCTAACCGTAAGTATGGAAAGGCAGTACCAGCTGCTTTGCAAGGAGAGAAGAGAGAGAGCAGTACCTTGGGCAGGCTGCGCTATATTTTCTCTTAGTGCTTGAATACTGACTTGCAACAAGCCATGTGACATGGACCTGACACAAACCAGTAAAATTCAGAAGCCAGGTTAAAGTATGAAGAGAGTTTTCTCTTCTCTTGAGGAGTGAAGGTTAGGGAAGAGGACATAATAATTACATGCTCTTAATGAGCACTGCTTTTCTTCTTCTGCCCACAACAACTCGGGAGAAAAAACACTGATTTGAGTACCTCATTTACATTGCCCTTCTCCCACCAAAGAATTGTTCAGCTTCAAAAGGCTGAGGTTTCTCTCAAGGGAATCCAACGGCACTGGGGGAGAGCTGTGAGGGCCCACAGAGCTGCCTCTGGAGCCACGTCCCACCGACTGGGGCTGCAGGAAGTGGCGGCTGCTCTAGGGTAGTGCCCCGTGCCTGCCCAGACAGGGCAGAACACAGGGCCAGTACCCTGTACAACTTGCAGGTGGCTTAGAAAGGATCCCTGCTTGTTTATACAAATAACTCCTTGCTTGAATGCTGATTTGCAAGAAGCCATGTGACATGGACCTGAAGCAAAGCACTAAATTCAGAAGCCAGGCTAAAGTATGGAGAGAGTTTTCCTTGAGGAGGCAAGGTTGAGGAAGAGGACAAAGTAATTACATGCTCTTAATGAGCACTGCATTTCTTCCTTGGCCCACAAAAACTCTGGATAACACATGCCGAACTGAGTATCTCTCATTTGCATTGCCCTTCTCCCACAAAAGAAACATGCATCATAAAAAGGCTGAGGTTTTCTGTCTGGAGGAAACTATATAGAGAACTGTAGTGTCCTTTTATCTGTCAATGATGTAACAGAGTCTGACATGCCTAGCAGTAGGCAGAAGCAGCTGTCAGTAGTAGTAAAATTTATTAGTAGCTTTTTTTGAATAAGAGGGCTGATGGACTAACACAGAGTAGAGGGGAGTTCTGCCGAATCATTGGTTTGCTTAGAGGCTGAGGCTGCTGATAGCCCACCTTGGAGTGTTGTGTAGCGCTAAATATATATTGAGTAATTCAGTGGCACAACCCACTGACGGTACTGTCAGTGATAAGAGAAAGATCTTTTAGCTGTGAGGCAGAGACCCAAACCTGCTAGTTTAAAAAGGCCTCACCAGGCTCAGCTAGGCTTCTTCATAAACATGACGAGAAGATTTTTTTCTGTGCTTGTTGTAAAGTAAAAGCAAAAGCTTGCACTTTATAACAAATAAAAAAGAGCAATGGATAAAGAAAGTGATTTAAAAACAACACAAATATTTCCTTATAATTATAATACCTAATTATTATATTTATACCTAATAATTATATTTATTATAATTATAAAATACCTAATCATAGAATGCTTAAGGTTGGAAGGGGACCTCTAGAGGTCATCTAGTTCACACCCGTGCACATGCAGGGTCACCTAAAGCACG
>NW_010576435.1:262463-276188 GCF_000705375.1 Tinamus guttatus | reverse complement strand
GCTGATAAATGCAACATACATAAAACTGGCCACTCAATATCACAGTTGTTAAAAAACAAGAATGAAGAGCAATGCTAGGGACAGCTGACTGAAGAATGTTAAGATTCTCTTGCTGGTACTGACTGGAAGTGGAGAAATGCATGGTGCAGTGCTGCACGAGGAGGGCTGTACTGCCTTTGCTGTCATGCTGCATCGTGTGAAGCCCTTTCGGGAATCATTGTGGGCTTCAGTCGATAGAATTCAATAATGTTTAACTGAGAGTTGACTGCAGGCATATCCAAAAATTATTTCATCTCCAGAATGTCTTGATAGCTGAGGGGACTTGAGTGTATGGGAGTACCCAGTTCAGAAGTTTTGCAGGATTGGTGATCAATTCCCTTGTTCTTGGTCATCTATTTTTCTGAAGACTGCAAAGGTCAGGATAAGTCTGTAGCCATCAGTTTACAGGATAATATCTCAAACATTCTGATGGTAAGATCTAGGTAAGAGCATAGCATGGTTTTTCAGTTTCCACAGGCTGAACCTTTGAAAGTTTGGATGCTGAGGAACATCTAATGCCTCTTGTTACTGAAGTCAGTAGTGAGAGTGAGTGCACTGATGATACACTGAAAAAATGTTTCTGTGGAAGTCCTGTTTCTGTTAGCTATGGCCATCATTCCCAGCTGTCCCTGAGCATGTGACCATTGCAGACCACATATAAATTTTTGCTTCAGTGTTGGTTAAGCATAAAAAATAGATACTGTTAGTGACATGCCATGTGAATGAGCATAACTGTAGCTTCTTGTGAGCTGAATTATCAAGTAACTATGTGTTAGAGATCGATGTATCTGCTTATTTTATAGTTCGATGTATATACCAGTGTACCAGCTTTTACATAAGAGAATGGAAATTTTCTTGGTTCCATCCAGGACATATTCCTTAATGGCTCTGAGCTGTGTGATCCTACAGTTAGAGATGCATTTTTAGTAGTTTTGAATGCAGATTTCTGTAGCTTGGTAAACTGTTATGTTTTAGCTTTTACCAAGTGGTATACAGGAGGCACACTGTCTTGCACACATTCAGTACTCACATAGCTAGGTGCTGACTTTTCGAGTTTTTTCTGTCAGGACAATTTTTTTTTTTTTTTTTTTTTTGTCCTCGCCAAGAAGTACAGCTCTTTGATTAAATACTTTGCCAAGAAAATCTTTGAGCAGTGCTCAGAAATTAGAGTGCACATAATCTCCTTAATTGGAATCCTTTCACAGTCTGTTTCTTCATCTTGGGCGACTTTCAGCCCAACTTCCTCCACTTATCATTTCCTCTCCTTTGTCCCCACGTTTTACATTTAGGTGGCCCGAATACTCTCACTGCTCCATTTCCTTCTGCCTCTGGTCACTCGTGTATGTCGATTGCATCCTTCACTCCCTATATTCAAAGTATTCTGACAAGCTGCAGATTCTTCTTTACCCCCTTGTATTTTTGTTCAGTTTTAGATTGGAGACTCATTTCTGCCTTTAGACAATAATCCAGCTCCCTTCCCATGGCTTTTTCAGTCCATGACTGAGCCCTGAATTAGCGCTTTTTTTTTTTTTTTGGTTGTTTTTTTGTTTTATTTTGTTTCTGCATGCAATGTGTTCTGTCTTTTTTTAAAGTTATCACTTCTTATGTACTGTGTTACTTTATTTGTTTAGCATTAAACACTCTGCTAACCACAAAACTTGAAGTGACTATGAAGGTTAAATTCCTTATCCTATAATGGATTGGTCATTTACATGGCAAGTTATAGGACCTGGATATATAAAGACAGTGCTTTAAAAAAAAAAAAAAGGGGGAGGGGGAGTAGTATATTGCTTAAATCTTGCAAAAACTATTCACCGGTGTTATTCTTTAGCAGTTTTTGTATCACAGTTTACATTGTATTTAATTACTTGGTACTGAAACAAAGCATTTCATTATGAATATAATCAGCCCTCTGCCTTTCTTCACTGGACAATGTCTCTTACCAGTTTCCAGAAAAATATCAATCTGTAGTATGTTGGATTTAATACCTTTTAATTTTTTCTAGACTATTGTATTTTTTTAATCAGGAATATATTTTTAGCTGACCATCAGAATGTCATTAAGTAATAAATAATTCAAAAAGAACAATCATTTTGCAGAGATCCGCTATAATTTCAGTGTTGATCTTTGCAAACTGTTGCAAAACATTCCATCTGCATGGCGCCTGCTCCCACCTGCAGGATTTCTTCCCACCACCACAGTCTTAGGTGGTGTATGAGAAGCTGTAATCTTTTTTTCAGTGAAATGGAAAGAAAAGCTGGACTAAAAGTAAGGAAAGAGAGAAAAACAGGCAGTGCTCAAGCTCATTCTAGAATTTGCAGGTTGGCAACCACCTCACAGAGTACCAGCAGGGAGATTCTCAACTGCTGTCAGATTTAGCTGGTCGGTCTTCATGACGTAGTGCAGAATCTTGAAGAGATGTTGATTTTTGTCTGAAGCCAGGAAAAATATGGAGGGTTTATTAGCCAGAATGCACAGTTTCATCAAATAATTACACAGTGGCTATCAATTAATTTCTCTTGGCTATCTAATTAGCTTTAATGCCACTGTCTCAAACATCCTCCCAGGTGCTTGTAGATGAGGGTAACGAAACTCTCTGCGAGACCTTTCAGGTTGCTAAGTAAGTCGCTTCTGCTGTTCCCGGTGTGCCCGTGCAGCCACGAGCACCAGAGCAGGTGTGTGGCCAGCATCCCTCATGCTGCACAGGGAGGACAGGAGACACCAGGTCTCTTCAGTCTTCCCGGCACCTCTCGGGTTCGTTGGTGAACACCTCTGCCCATTATGATTTGCTGGCGTTAGTTGAGGACGGCTGGAGTGAGCGCGCAGAGACTGCAGAGCGGCCGAGTTGCTGAGGGCGCTGGGGAGCAGCGCAAGGCCGGGCGCCCTGGCCGTGAGCAGCCGCGTCCTCCGTCCCGCGGGAACAACAGATGGCAGCAGGCGCCCGCGCACGGCCACGCGACGCGTTACCTCACCCGGATAAGCCACACAACCTCTAAGGCCGTTCAAACAGCAACTGCGCTCTGTTTGAAGCTGTTTGTGTTTTATTTCAACTAGGATCCCCTTCCAAGATGTCAAATCAGCTAAGGTGTCTAAAGTGTAAGTAGCTGCATTTCTAAGCTCCTAGATGTAAGCTATATGTGAATGCATATATGCATGTGTCTGCAGGGAGGTATAAAACACATACGACACTTTTTAACATATACTCGAATGATTTAAAATACCTATGATAAATTTATTTAGCATATAAACTTAATTCAGCCACAGTCACAGCCATTACAGGAACAATCTGAATTTCCTCACGGTGGATTACAATGTGTTGCCAAAAAAACAACAACAACAACAACAAAAAACCTTTTTCTTTGAAAAGTGTAAAAAAGCAATAAAATCCATCTATTATAACTGTGAGAGGTGAATTTAAAGGAAAAATATGGCCAATTATTTAAGAGGTTGGTTAAAAGCGAATAGTTCAGAATGGGTGGAATCCAAAATATATGACTCCTCAACAAAGACTATTTCCGTGTCAATTTTTTCTTAATGGATATGAAGTACTATAAGACAGCACAGAAAATATTTGCTATAGGATTTGATTTCATAATAAGAGCAAATGTTTTATATGCTTACTCAACTTGTTCAAGCAAAAACTGGCAGTGACTAAACATAGGTAATTTCAACTTAATGCTAGGAAGTTTGACAAGAGTTTCAATGACAAACACTATGTGTCCTCAAGAATATTTTCTATTGCTTCTGCAAATGAGTTTCACATAAGGGCTGACTCTGGAGGGGATTTCTAGAGCTCACCTAGTCCAACAGCCCTGCTCAAGGAAGGTCACCTAAAACACGATGCCCGGGACTCTGTCAGATGGCTTTTGAGCATCTGCGAGGAAAGGGGTCTCTACAGCTTATCTGGGCAACCTCTTCCAGTGCCAGGTTGCCCTCACAATAAAGAAGTTCTTCCCCATGTTCAGATTGAACTGCCTGTGTGAAGTTTTCAAGAGTGGAAGAGCAGCTGGGTTTCCAGCAAGGCTGTCTAGATGTTGTCATGCACTGACAGCTGAGCAAATCTAGAAAATGCAGGTCCCACTTCTGCAGTATTTTTCCTGCTCCTCCCCCCCTGTTTCATCCTTTGGATGGGTGTTCCCACTTCCTGGACCCTTTGCTGAACTAGTTTGACTTGCTAACATGGAGTTTTTTGCTAAGGTAATTATGTGTTTGGTTAGTGAGTTGAATCCAATTTGCACAGAGTCAGAGCCAGAACTGGTGAGGTAGGATGTGGAGACCAGGGGCACAGGAGTACGTAATGATGGGGAAGGGAACAGCCTTTCTTGGTAGTAACAATGAGATCTCTTAAAACCATAATGTGCAACTTCACTGTCAGAGCTTTTAAAGGTATTTATAAACTTTTATTAATACAATGTGCCAAGTACTTACAAATGTGGACAGTAATTTACAGTCTGCCTGCTCCTGCTCGGCAGGTAGTGAGTAGTGAATATTCAGTAAAACAGTCAATGGCCGAATCAGTGGTCTAGTGGCAAATACAAATTTGAAATTTTCTGAGAAGAAAAATTTTTTTTAGGAATCATTTCAATTTTATATATCAGAAGCTTCTTCAGAATTTTTCTACTTCATAAGTTTTCGATAAGGTGCATTATAAGTACAAATATATTTTCTAAATTTGTCTGTGCTTTTACTTTAAAAAAATCTGGAAAGTTTTTGACCATGAAAGTAACTTATATAATGACAGACGACCAACAGAAAAAATATTTTGTTTAGTGCATAAGAATACAATTTCCATTTAAGACGTACAGAAAAACAAAGATTCAGAAAGTAAGTCTTTCTTTAAATATGTGTTTTTAAAGATGGTGCATATGGACTTAATTATGTCCTGGAATATTCTGTCTTGTATTTGACCATCTTAACACAGTTTCATATTATATGCAGTGAGACATTTTATAAAGTTAAATATATGTATAATTCCCGTTTCGCAGAGATTACTGATAAGATTTCATTTTAAGCCATTGCATTGCTAGGGAAATAGAAAGACAACAGTTTCATATTATATGCAGTGAGACACTTTATGAAGTTAAATATATGTATAATTCCCTTTTCGCAGAGATTGCTGTCTTTTGATAAGATTTCATTTTAAGACATTGCTAGGGGAATAGAAAGACGGACGAGTTTATTCACACCCAAACTACTGGGTTGTACACTATGAAATATGTTCCCAAGCCTGAATATGAACTATGTACTTCATTGTTCTTTTGTATTTATAGGCTTAGGTATTACAGATGTTTTATCTAAAAAAAGAGAAAAAGTTGCATAAATCACTGTGTCCACAGAACCTGAAAGTGCAGTCTCCGTTGTATCCCCCCAGGAGCAGGAAAGAAGGACAATTTTTAGTTTCAGCAGTTTTTGCTCGTTGGACACAGTGCAGCTTCATGAACAGCTCCCTTGGCACAGGATGGCCAAAGGCAGCTCTATGGCGAGGCAGAGAGCAGATCTCACTGGGGAAAGATGGCTTTTCCCTTTCCTTTGTATTTGTCTCTTGTACTGACTCGGGAGTTAGACAGGGCCTTGAAGGCCCTGAAGAGGGTTGTTCTTTCTGTGGCTTATGGCTGTAGAAAGATTTATAGTACAGTCTACTTTTACTGCTTATGGAAGGTATGACTTATGTACATCTTACTGTAGACTACTCGCTATTTTTGAGACTACAAATTAATTAGCATTTTTATGAGAATAAGAAATAAATATCACTGTATCCTTTTTTAAACTAATGTTTTGTCCCTCTTGTATTTGGAGTGTTCAGTCAGCTGTTTATCTAAATATATACAGGTGCATTTTATATATATATATATATATATCTGCTGTGGATAGCAGGCATAGAAACTGATTTTTTTCCCAGGAACAATGTAAGTACTGTACTTTGAGAAAGAGGTTGCAGATGGCAGTCTTTTTCCTTTTTTTTTTTTTAATTAAAGTACAAATACATATTCTTGAATGAAACCAGAAACTGTAGCACATTATGTGGTTTGAGTTTGAGCTTAAAGGCGTATGTGGTGATCACATGCCCTGGAATTTCAAAAGTATAAACAGCTTTCTGTACGTAGAAATTGTCCGCAGATGCAGACAATTATTTTATTTATTTTATTTTATTTAGGTATTCTAGCAGAGACTGCTCTAAAGGATGAACGGCTGGCTCCTTTGGATGTGGCAAACAGAGATGAAGATACCTGGGTTTTGGATTGCAGGTTGGGACAGTCAAACCCATTTACTGATTCAAATGAGAAGGAGAAAATCAACAGAAATATATTACATTTGAGTCTGGAACTGAATGTGAGTAGAACTCTCATTATGTTGTATTGGATTTTAGCAAGTATGTTGAATTGTTTTGTACATTTTTGTTTCTAATATCTTCCATTATCTGATGAAAGATTAAGTTTTCAATGGGATATAGTTTTCCAGATGGCTTATGAGTCCATATGCTTATATGTGACTAAGCTTAAGAGCATTACCTACAGAAAAAATTTAAACTATGTAAATAGGTCAAAATACATGATGTGTCATTAGATAAATTACGATGGGTGTTCTGTTTAAACTAGGGTGGTTGTTTTTTTCAGGAAATGGATTGGAGGTGCTAGTAAATAGGAGATGGCAGGGCTCAGGATAGAGCAGTATGATACCAGGAAGATGTGAGCCAGCAGCATGTGTGTGCACGCACCAAGAGCCCAGGGCTGCTAGGGGCAGGACGCTGTTTTTCAGTGTTTTGTAGCAGACGGATTTGGGCTTGGAGTCAGACTGGCCAAGGGCTTGATAGAAACATTGCCAAACTTCCTGAGACACTGAAGCTGAGACTGACCTGGGTTCATTGCAATGTGAGAGACAGACTTGCTCAGCATGGCCCAGCCGGCATTAGTTGGAAATAATTTTGTGCTCAGGGATAAGCAGTCATTTGCAGGCAAATTGATACACTTTGGTGGCAGTTTTAAATTTTGAGGAAGGAGGAGGGAAAGGAATATATTGGAAGAGGGGGAAAAAAAACATGGGTGGGATGGAAAATTTGAAAGAATGCTTTAAGGGCTCTTGCACAAATAAGAAACAGTGGCACAGTTCTGTATAACAGTGACATCTATTGGTAGAAATACCAGAATTGACTTAAAAATAAATTTAAAATGCTCTATATGATGCTTAAACTTACTGTTGAGCTTGTTATAAATTTGGTCTCTTGTCCTAACTTCCTTTTCTTTATTTCCCAAAATAATTCATTAGAATGTTGTTGTAGTGCTGAGAACGTACAGGCTTATCCTTACAATAGGGTTTTGAGATGAAAAATACCTGGACTGAAAAGGACTGTGTCATTATTGTCATCCCTGCTATGGGAGTAGCAGTGATAACTGCTATAACGGGAAGAACCCTGTCCATGATTATACATTCTCCTTCTTTACAAAGTTCTTGTATACAGCAGGAGGGAGTTCCAAATTCAATCCCATTACCAACAATAATTTGAATAAAATAAGAACTGTCTGAGATTAGTAAACATTTTTCCCATTTTTATTTCTCTCTTCTTAAACTTTTTAAATTTTTTTTCCTGAAAATTTAATTAGCCATGTTATGAAAGAGGAGGAAACGATGACAGTCTCTTGCAGTTAATGAAGAAAAATATTTATTCAGCTGTTTCTAATAAGTTCATAACCAGAGTCTCTATTTCTGTAAAATGGGGCACTCGGGGTTGGGCCCACAGCATTTAAGTGAAAACAGAATTACATTTACAAAGCCTGTCACACCAAATGTTGTCTGATGTCTGCTCATTCTGTTGACGCCTTTTGATGCTGAAATTTCATAAGAACCACCATATCTAGGTGTCTGTTAATTACTTACATTTAAAGTGGTTATATTACCAATTCTAAAACTGCTCACAAATGGAATACACTGAGTTAACAAAAGAGAAAACAATTTAAAAAAAAAAACCAAACAAACAGCACTTACTTTTCCTCCCATTGCCTTTCCTATTTCAGAGCATTTAAGGAGTTAAAATACTAAATACAAAGTGAGATGAAGAGATGTAGAGACACAAGGGAGAGTAAGAGGCTGTTGAGATGCTATCGGCCAGCCCAGTAGCCCTTGTCTCAAGCAGCAGGGGCCTGATTAGTACAAAGGTTTTCACTGGCACTATAGCAGGCAAATTTGAGAAGACTTTTTGAAGAAGGCTATTAAATTAATTTTGTGGATACTTACAGTAATTTCCAAATGTGAAGGTCACATGTGAAGCACAGAAAGTGAGGTGGCTGTTACAGATAAGATGAAAGGAAGCCTCATCAAACCAAGTGAGAAATGGTAGACCTGATGGGGATGTGACTGTAGAGCCAGAAGTGCAAGAGCAAAGCAGTGCCGATGTCACTGGAACTGGGTGGTACTGTCAGAGGTGGAATACGGAGGTAAATGCGCTGTGAATATTTCCCTCTTGTCTCCACAGACACGTTGTGTGATGGCAGCTTAAATCCACCCATGTCTCTGCTGCCTGCCTCTTTCGGCCTTCTTGTCCTCCCTCCTGCACTAGTGCTCCTGGGGCACGCAGGAGCACACCTCACTGCTGTCAATCGCGTTAACTTCAGTGGATTGACTCCTTCAAGCTGCTCGTAGTGTGGGCACGCAGGCACTGCTGGCAGTGCAAGCGAGGAGCTAGAAATGTCTGCCTGGGGACAGTGCAGGACGGTGTCACCTGAGCCTCAGAGCAGCTCCTGCTGCCAGAGCCACCCCAAGGCTGCTGCTGCCCTCCCCTCTCCTTAAGGTTGAAACTATTCACCTCTGTTTCGATTTTTAGGATCATTTTAAAGGAATTATGCAAACTTGTCTTGTTTCCAACTGCTCAGGCTGAGAGTTGATTAAAATGTTTATTTTCAATGTCGTTTAGCCATTTGACTGCTTTGTGGCATGTGATCCTCCTTAGTTCACGTTTTTCTGGTTTGCTGCTGGAGGGCTGTGAAAAGGCAACTGAACAGATACGCCGTTGGGACGCTTTGAATCTCACCCTACTGTAGCGAGAGGAAAGATTATTTTCTATTTCTGCCTTATTGTATGTTTCCTTCAAAGAAAGTTTTAAAACATACTTCAGGGCACCTCAGGGTTAGCACTGGAGTGAGCTGTAGGTGTGACTTGTCTCTGGGATGAAATGTAGGTTGTACAGGGTGTGGATTATTAAATGCACCTTTAACTCTAAGAAATAATTGTCCTTTTGTATAATTAGTGCTTGGCTGCCCTGAAAGTTGCTGTAAATGGTTTTAGGGGCTTTTCTGAGGCATCAAGAGTTTATTAAATGAATAGACTTGTTAGCATGATCACAGCTGATTTTTCTAGAGAATTTGGAGTTGTTTCATCCTTTAGATGCAGTATCAGAAATGTGTTCAGTCAGAATTTCCTTATCAGATAGATCCACCCAGTGTTAAAACACTTATGTCACACATGGGGTTGATCTCATTTCCGTACTACAAAGTGATTATCTCCTTTTTCTTTTTTTTTTCTTTCAAAAATGTTAAAGGCTGATATGTGTATAAGTATTTTACTCAGAAGCCTGCTGTTGGACAGGTGCCAATCTGTATTTCTTCATCGGCTATCCAGTGCCTTTGTAGAAATGTCAGGCTTTGAGAAACAAGTGATTGCAGAGTATGTATTTGAGGTTGGGGCGGGGGGCGGTTAGAGAATGTGTGGTATTTTTGAGATATTGTCAGGTTTACAGTCCTTCATAATTTATACAGCGGTAGATACAAAGATGAAACTCCTTTCATCATCCTAAAGCTCAAAAAGCTTGAAGGTTTCTTTTCGCTCCCCAAAATTAATTATTTCTGGATTTTCTAATTCCAGAATAAATTGCATACCTTTGGTCTGAACCTCCTCAAAGCGCCATCCTTTTCACTACTAATCTGATTACTCTCTTGCTAATTGTGTTAGAAAGTTGTTTAGACAAAATGTATGGGTTTCCTACTTTTAAGCCCTCTTAAAACTTTTTTACTTTAAAAGTAAATTTAAATGGAGTTAGTAAAAACAAACTTGGCTCAGTAAAGTCATTTTGCCCCAAATATTTTGTCATAAATTGAAATTTAGAATTGCTGTAGAGTTGCACTGGAGAAATCCTGTCTTATGGGAAATATTCTCCAAAGATGAGATAGCTTCTTGCTACCATTTGTCTTATTAGCACTGGATTATACAAGTAGGTTGACAAAGACAGGGATAAGGACTCTGTGTAAAAGTGTTTGCTTATTCTGATATTCATATTATATATAAATATATTGTATTCATGTATATTATTCATATATCCATATCAAACTTAGAGAACCAGGAAAGCCATGAAGAGGTCCTTGTCCATATATTTCCCATATATACGTACATATTATATAAATATATATTCTATATTATGCATATTAAATACATTCAATATTTTATTAATTATATTGTTATAATTAATATTAATTAATAAGCATTAATATTATTTACTTATACATTGTAATTATATTTTATAAGTATATTATATACTATATATAATATGTATAATATATATATTTAAATACATATATTTATATTTAACTGACAAATAAAGGTGTGAATGCTTATGATAGCCTGTGTCCATAGATATGCATGCAACTATATGATTGAAAAAACCTTTAGTATTTAGCAAATTGAATCTAGGGAAACAATTTTTTCTTAGATACCAATGACTTCTGCTGTAGACTTAATATCTTCTACAGTATCTTAAAGAGGAAAAACACATGATTTTATCTAATTGCATTTATTTTTAAGCAGTTAAACAAAAGCTAGATATGTTGGACACTTTCTTGATGCTTGTTGTCTGCTGTATTCAGCTTTTCTTTTTTCCTGACACTTGATGCAAAGGTGTGATCTGCAGCTGGTCTTCCTGTGAAGGCAAGAGCCCAAGTCATGGTCTTCGCAGCACAGCGGTAGCTGCTGAATGAGCCCCTAACTTGGGTGCCAAATGCAGAATTAGTATATTTGAATTTTTAAGATGTGGAAATCTGCTTAAAGAAACTTCTTAATGGCCAAGGAATGAGAAGGTTTCACGTTCTTTCAGATTTCCAATGTTATAATAAAAAAAGAACAAAAGTGCAAAACAGCACCAAACCCTAACGACTGCCAGGATATCCAATATGCCCAAGCGTATTTTGTACTTTTTTATGTGTGTGTTGAGAGAGGGAGAGTGTGTGTGTGTGTGTGTAATGTGTGTTTGTGTGTAGTGTATATATACATATATATATATATACCTCTGGCAGTTTCTGTTCATTTTGAGGTATACAGACTTGAAGATTTCCAACAAGTAATTTCAATGACATTAATTAAAAGCAGTTTTGCATATTCAGCCTTACCTGGGTAACATATAGATGAAAGTTATCGAAAAATACCTCAGCAGAGACTGTTTCATTCTGAAATATTACAAGTTTGGGACACAGTGCAGCTGAACGAACAATGTGCCCGAACTCCACACAGTTAACTCCGTGTTTCTGGGCTTTGGCTGTTTACCCTGCCCACCCAAACAGCCTCCAGTCACGGGTGTGGTGACCGCCTTTGATAAGTACCTTTTTATAGTTCGCAGCAATGGCTGCGTAGTAGGACAGTAGTAATGTGAAACCAGTCCTGTGGGTTTTCTGTGCATGGCCCCGAGGCGGAAATCTGCATTCCAGAAGAAACCTGCAGCAAATGGGAAGAGAGCCTTGTTTTGTTTTGCTTTATTCAGCTTCAAGGGCGTTCAGCCCGTTTTGCTTTGGCCAGTGGAGAACTCAGAGCACTGCAGGAGCTGTGTGCAACTTCAGTGGAAGCTTCAGAAATACTGTTTTGTTTGGATTTTCATTTTACTTTGCTTTATTTTTGATGATGGATTTACAAAATAAGATCTTCTTGAAATTGCAAAGATTGCATGAGAGAATCCTTCAGGAATTTTCGGCTGACAAATGTTCAGAACTCGTAAACTGGTATAAGGAAGTGGCAGACTGTAAATGCCTACTATCGTCTTTGGGAGACTTGTTTATATAGTTGCTCGGCACTTTTTAGCAAGTAGGAAGTTGTGTGTAGCCAGTAGAATTGCAGGAACTGGAACAGCAGTCATTGGCTGAATTTCCAGCTGAGATTAGTGTGCTGGCATATTTGCTGTGACAAAAAGACCTTTGTGCAAAGGAACAAGTACTGAAGCTGCTGAGAACTTGTACACGGTGCGTCTTTTTGTTTCTCTTCAAGTAGAGTTATGAGATTTGATGTAGGGGCTTCTGGTTAGTAACTGCAGCACTGAAACCGGAAGGAGGGGTACTGTTGTTGTCCGAAAACTAATCCTGCAAGCCTGTGATCTGGGGGAGACCGGCTGCCTCCGCGGTGTAGAGCACAGCTCGCTTCGCTCGCTTCTTGCGCTTCCTGTAGTAAATTAGCAGACTGAATGCGTATAATAAACATTTGTGTAGCAGATAGTAGCTCTAACAGGAGTAAAACTGTTCTGTATTTCACTCGACATGGAAGAAAAGGCAGCACCTGACTGGACTGAGCTTTCGGAATGGGACACTGCCACAGAAAGCAAACCTGACATTTTCACTACATTTTCTATGAAAACGCTTCTTGGATTTACAACTACACTGGAATCAAAAACTTCCAAAGAAGAAGCTGTGCTCAAAGCATTTCAACCTTTGCACACCAATATAAATGCTCATGCTGACAGCCAGCATGAGAGGAATGATAATGATCGTGATGACGCCTCAGAAAGCCAGCCCAGAGTGAGCAGGACCAGTGGGCAAGCTGACCCGATGCCTCGCAGCCAGGCCGGCCTGGAACTGGAGTTGTTAGCTGAGCAGAATGAATTACTGTGCCACCATTTGAGGTTTGTAGAGACTCCTTTGTCTGAATCTGACTACGATGACAAGGATGCTATTCTTGTACAAGGTACTTTGGTTCATACAACCAGCGATACAGAATCGGACAATGAGAGCAGGGACCTGGACACCGATGAAAACAAAACTATCATCAGATCTGGGCTAAATAATGCTGCTTTGTCTGCTCAGGCTTTGGACAATAACAGCCAAAATAAAGAAGAGTCAGACTCGGGAGGGGACAGGGATAGCGATGACACTGTGAACAGAGACGAAATGGAGTTACACCCACCGCTTTCTAAGCAGCTTCCAGCAGGGCTGGGTAGTAATCTGGATCATGACTCTGAAGTAAAAGACAGCATGTTAATGGATGAGCATTTAAGTCACTTGCTTGCTATAGGGAAAAGCCCTCGAGAACTTTCAGATGAAGAACAGAGACCTTCAGCTGGTAACACCTCTCACCAGAAAACAGCACTGGTTGAAAAGACTTTTCAGCTGCCTGCTTTCTTTAGTGGACTGCGTGTGAGGAAAAAAGGACTCACCACAGAGGATGGGGAGACTGTTACAGAAATTAAACCAAGGGAGGATGATTTAGCGCTGCTTAAATTACGACAGCCTGTGAAGAAATCCAGTATTACATCAGGTTTGACCACTAAAAAAAAATCATCTGAGCTTAAAGCAAGTCCTACTTTCCTGGAACAACTCTCTCACTTGTTAAACATAGATGTCTCCAAGAATGACGAGAGAGCAGAAGATTCTGGTGAGGGTTCTGGTGAGACTGAGGACAGTGATGAAGCTCAAGAGAACAAAGCATCTGGTAAAACAGAACCACGTTTTC
>NW_010576435.1:219996-262436 GCF_000705375.1 Tinamus guttatus | reverse complement strand
TGCACTGGATGTCTTTAAAGCTTTGTTCACACGGCCTCCCAAAAAAGAAACAACTGCAGATCCTTCAGAACTGGAAGCCCTAAAACGCAAAATGAGAAATGAAAAAGAGTCCTTGAAAGCTGTATTTGAAAGGTCAAAATCAAAACCTGGGGATGGACCATCAGACAAATCTGTAGGTTGAATTACTTTTTCTTCACAAGATCTGGAAGTTTATGCATTTGATTTTTGTTGTTGTTGTTTAAAAATAGTGAGGTAAAATTAAAATCAAAATGTCAGATTTGCCCTCTGTTTTTGGCAGTTTCAAATTTTGGATTGCACACTTAAGTATTTTGGAGACTGATTTTTCAAAATTACTGATCAGAGGTTCTAGCTGAATTCAGTGAGAATGGGTGGTAGTAAAGCTTCTGAATTCAAAGAACTTAAAAATAACTGTCAGATCTTAAAATATTGCTACAAGACAGTTGTTTATATGTTAAGCATGGCTTAAATTAGTTTTGCGCTACTAATATTTACCGTAATATTACTTAATATTCTTTCTCACTGTCTTTTCTGTTTTTTTTTTTTTTTTAACTTTTAAAGTGATATTTCATTGTACCTGTAGGAATAATTGTGTGATGAAAGCTGATGCAATAAGTAAGGAATGATTTTCAATATAATTTGTCCAAGAAAGTATTGATAAGCGTTTAGCCCTATGCCAGCATAATTCAGTGATTCCAGATAGACAACCCCAAGTTTTGGCTTAATATAAGGATTTGCAAGCTTAATAACCTTGTAACATATGCGGCGCATTGGATATGTACACATTTGAGAAGAGAAAAAAGTCTATGTTAAGATTTTATAAAACCACAGCAAGAAATGAAATTTGAGTGCAATTTGAACTCTTTCATTGAATGTGTAACTCCTCCTGCTTCCCCAAAGCCCAAATTCTTGCAGTTACATCTTTGGCAGATATAATTAATTCATAACAATGTTCTTGTCAGCTAGAGGGGAAATTACCTGAATGATTACACATTACAGGATCAGACCCTAAATCCAAAGCAACATAAGTCAATTTACTGTGTTAATCTATACGTATTCTTTTTGTTGTTGTTGTTTTAACTTTAAAACTTTTTTAAAATATTGACTGACACCTGAGCAGATTGATAATACCAGTTTAAAGTAAGATATCTCTATGGAGGAGAAAATAGGTCTTCCCTGGCCGTGGCATGTACAGCAGCTAGAGGTGGTCTCTGCTGTTCCTGTTCCTGGGTTGCTTGTTTTTGGTTAAGCCGGTGCAAGTGTGCGTAGCTCACGGGGAACCTAGCTGGGAAGCTGGCCAGGGTGATCACACAGGCCGCAGGAGGAAGCACAGGAGTCACTAAAGGAAGGCTTGTTCTGTGTTTTTCCCACTTTAAGGATTACTTCCCTATGCCAGGTCATGGCTGAGGGAGTCCCATTAGCAGTGGCCTCAGCACTTTGTGGTGACAGTAGAAAGAGGTTTGTGGCCTGAGCGCAGGACAGCGGGTCGAGCAGCAGGAGTGCCTTAAGACAGCCCTGCTACCTGTTAAGAGGAGCTACACGTAGCTTTTCTCACTCTGAAAAAACGATACAGGAAAAGATAACTGGTGTTCCTGGCCTCTTAAGTTCACAAAAGACTTTCCATACTAGTGTGAGCAGTTTCAAAAAAACATTGTATGTGACACGTATAAAAATATTTCCTTTCTCAAAATCATAGTTTTGCACTGATTTCTCTGTATCCCCCTTAACAAACTGTGAATGTTATTAGAATCAGTGGAATGAGAGATAACTTCTCTAGAATGCACCTGCAGAGTTGAGCACGGCAGTTGCTATTTTAGGACAGATTGATATTGCAGACTTTAACTTCTTTCTTATGTAATTTTAACAGCCTGACCTCAGTCCCTCAGAGCAAGATGATAAGACTCCAGGGAGACTCCAGACTGTATGGCCACCACCAAAAGCACAGCATGAAGAAGCAAAAGTAGGATTGAAGTACACAGAAGCAGGTAAAACGTAGAGGTGAACTTTAGCAGAAATCGGTCTCTGAGATTTCTTTTTATTTTTTCTTTCTTTTTTTTTTTTAATTCTTTAGTATAGAAATGTAGTGATAAATCACTGTATCTGGAAAACCAGACCTTTTATTTTTTGGAATGTGTTGTTTACTGTGACCTGATAAGCATATAGTTTTCAAATTGTAAAAGGTAAATATGTTGCAATCTAAATGCTTACACGTATAAAAAACCACGAGACAAGAAGTGGGTTTTCATATATTGGGTTATTCTCTTGTGGGTTTCTCCTGAGGTGATGGACTGAATACAGAACCAATGGAAACCTTATCTCCGTTTTATTGTCTTGGGCTGTGGGGTGGAGTGATTCTGTGAGAGTCTAGCCCCATGAGCTTGCTTTCATTTAGGTAGTGTCACACTTAAATCAAAAATGAAAGTAATTACTGCCAGTTTTAGAACATGGATATAAATGTAGGAATACTCATATCCACCTGGATTATTTGTATAACTAGGCTTATATCTTATTTTGCAAAGAATATGTCTGAAACCCAGAACTAATTATGAGATACGCTGTTCAGAGAAGAATATTTCTTCCTGAGTTTTGTTACTTAGAAAAATAATTCTATAACATATTTTCTGTTTGACAACAAGTTAACCATGAGTCAGCAATGTGCCCTCATGGCCAAGAAGGCCAATGGGATCCTGACCTGCATCAGGAGGAGCATTGCCAGCAGATCGAGGGAGGGGGTCCTGCCCCTCTCGGCTCTGGTGAGGCTGCACCTGGAGTATTGGGTGCAGTTCTGAGCTCCCTGGTGCAAGAGGGACGTGGAACTTCTAGAGAGGGTCCAGCGTAGAGCCATGAACACAATTAAGGGACTGGAGCATCTGTCGTATGAGGAAAGACTAAGCAAGCTGAGCCTGTTTAGCCTAGGGAAGAGAAGATCGAGAGGAGATTTGATCACTATGTATAAGCACCTTAGGAGAGAATGTAGAGAGGATGGGACTAAACTCTTCTTGGTGGTGGCCAGCGACAGGACGAGGGGAAATGGCTACAAGTGGAAACACAGAAAGTTCTATCTCCATATGAGGAAGAACTTCTTTACTGTGAGGGTGGCAGAGCCTTGGAACAGGCTGCCCAGAGAGGTTGTAGAGTCTCCTTCTCTGGAGATCTTCCAAACCTGCCTGGATGCCACCCTGTGCCACGTGCTCTAGGTGACCCTGCTGGAGCAGGGGGGCTGGACTAGGTGATCTCTAGCGGTCCCTTCCAACCTCAAGCATTCTGTGATTCTGTGATATTTAAAAGGAAAAAAGATTATTGTAGCTATTATTAGCATAACATAATGATAACATAACTATTTCAGAATTCTATTCTGAAATATAAAGCAGGATATTCTTCCTACTCTTTTCAGTCATAACTTGTGCAATTGTCTAAAAAAATGAAATGAAAGGCAATGGGCCATTTGTTCTTCATGCTCCTGGTGACTCTGAAAAATACCCCTTATGAATCCCACCACATGGGATTAAGAAAAGTTTTTGTACTGCCTTTTTGTGAGAAGTTGAACATGCTACTGGTATGTGGCTGTCTTTCCAACTGTAGTGGCTATCCTTTATGTTGTTCAGTATATTACTTTCTTCTCGCTCCCCACTCCATTTTATCAGCCCTCTCTGGCTTTTTCCTTTTTATGAAGTGGCGCTGATACTGGAAGTATAGATGACATTCTCAGTTTCCCAAAACTACTTTTCCTCCAGGTTTGACAAGAAAAGCATTTATTTAATGTAGACAGACTCGACTGATTTACAGTGCTTCCACTCTGAAGTGCAAGAAGTTATTACGAGGTGGGCAGGATAATATTTGTGCCAATAGAGGTATTTGTCTGTTAAGGATTTCTACCATCTCTTGCTGTTATACTTAAATGTTTATTATAGGCTATACGTTTGCAGTATTTTGTTTTCCCCAGATAAATATTTTCTTCTCCTTTTTTGATTGTAATCATCTGTGGCAAAAACGTATCTTAAATAAAGAAAAAGAAATTAAATTAATAAAACCTCCAGATACTACTACTCAGAGAAAAATTAGGTCACGCTTTCCAGAAGTTTGAATAGGAAGGACAGGTTGGCATAGAGCCCATGTAAATTGTTATTGTTTGTTACTGAGGTACTGTGGGTGACAGTCCCGTCAACGTGCAGGGTTAGTTTGCTAAGTCAAATTTTTATACGGCCCAGACCCCACAGGCCATTAGACACCTGGTGTCTGGTGGAGAGAGGGATCTGAATGAAACAAACGCTGGTGGCCCAGCTCAGATGAGACGCAGTGATACTTTTAAAGAAACAGGCAAACACTGTTTGCAGTGTGTGCTAAGGGTATGCTGGTTATACATGCACCTCAGTAGGTAGGTGGTTTGTATTTCTTTTGGCACTGTTAGTATCCAGAAAGCAGTGATGGCAGCAAGGACTCTGCAGATAGTTGTAAGTGATGACGGCAAGTAGTTACATCTGCTTTTCCAAGAACTAGGAAGAATATTTTAAAGCATAATGCACAGGAATTAATATTTGTAATCTCTTGCAATACATGTGCCATAACTATGCTGATGTATTTACACAGTGATCTCATTTTCAAGAAAAATCAGTGGAAATACATGTTCTTTTCCTATGCTAGAATTAGAAAGATATGTGCTGTGTTCTTTCTCACAGTTCTCAGCCTTTGATTTACTTCCTTCATGCCCATGCAGTAGGCCAGCATGGCAGGAAGGCACAAATATTGAGTGAGAGGATTGCTGGGTTTTTGATCTTTTCTCACCTACTTGCCATGTTTTTCCTCATTGTTCTTGCTGCCTCATGGAAGCCAGAAATTCCAGCTTAATTTGTCCTACGCAGCAGACATTGCAGTGACTCATAGCAGCTTGGAGAAGCAAGTAACTCCCTCATGAGGCCTCCAGTCTGGCTTGGTGTGTGGGAAAGCAACTGAAAAGCAAACAGACATAACAAGGAACACGTGTTGAACTGACTAGAACTGTTAGGATCATCAGAACTGAAAGAAGTTAATGAACAAATATAATTCTGCAACAGATTGATCCATGCCTTTGATAACATCTTGCGTAGTCAAATTATTATCACCTCCACCACTTAAAAATTGCTAGTAAATATCTCCAAATCTTGAGTTATGAATTCTGAATTAAAAGGATGATACCATGAGATTTCGGAGTGTCTTATGTTTTCTTTAATCCCTTAGTCCCTGTTTCCATACTGAAAGTGACTTCATCTCAGTCATCATCTCTCTCTCTGTATTTTACACAAACTGTCTATGTACTTCTCTAGAAAAAAATGGAGCTTCTTTGAAGTATATAAGTCTAAAATAGTTGAAGTAAGTCTGTAATACATTAATACGTAACATCATTTGTACTCTGGAAGACTAGAAAATGGTATTTTAATTTATACCTATATATTTATTCCATGGAAATCATTCCTGTGTAAACAGAGACATTTCTGTGCATAGTTCTGTGGTCCAACAATTCTGTTCCTCCATTTTCTTTAAACATATCTTCATTTTTTCCCCATAATTGTTAGAGAGATTTCTGCCATTTTTTAAGCATCAGATTTGTAAAGGGTAGATGTCGCAGTTGTTGCATATAGTGAAAATACCCGGTCAGGTAGCAGGGGCAGATTCACTAGTGAGGTCACCTATGATATTAAGCAGCATAGAATCAACACATTGATGAATGCCTCAGGTGTGCCATAGGGCTAGGTCAGAGTGCAAACACAAAGAGGGGAGTTTAGGCAGGACTTCTGCTCAAAAAACTACTTAGGTTTGAAGAATAGTCTCCACGTTAAGGAGATACAGAAGAAAAAAAAGACTGCAGTACCTATGAAACATTCATCCACTTTGTGGATGTCCTCTTTCAGGACTTTTTTAATCTTCATTGAGATGTTTGTGTTTAACAGAAAACGTCACATCCCTTTTCCCTTACAATCTCTCTTTGTATTATACTTAAATCTGCAGAAAAGTATCAGCATCATGAGTATGACAGCAGTCTGTGATGCTGAAAGCAGAGCCTTGATTTCAGCGTAGAGAGAGATATCAGGAGGTAATTGGAAACAAAAAGTAAAAATATTAAAGAAAATGAGTCTAATATTTAAAAAAAAAAAAAACAATGGCAGAGATCTGCTGCCAAGTGTCACATGTGTTAAAGCTTTGCTCTCCTGTGTTCTGGGTTCCCATTAAGAAAATTACTCTATGATATATATGGTCATGATATAAATGGAGAAAATAATCTGCTAATTTGGGAGAAGGAAAGGACAAAGAGAAAACAGATAACAACATGATTTCTAATCTGCCATTTAACACAGGCTTCCTTTGTGGCTTTGAACAATTTATGTTTGTCTCTGAAACAGCCATAATGCTTGATGCTCTTAGTATCCCAAAAGAAATTCTTGTAGATTTGTTTTGTTTGAATCAAATTGTTTCATTATTGTACCTTTTTTTTTTTCCTATGAGTGATGAATAGGTACTGGTATCTATGTCATATATGTTAATGTTTGTGAAGACTAGCCTAAATTTAGTTACCAAAGAGTGCTGGGATCAGGCATAAGCTGAATAGCAGCTCTGATATTGTCAGTGTCTCCTAAAACTGGATTTATGTTCCTGAAGAGGGAGGTTGTATCCTTGGCAATCTAGACCTCTATTCTCCTTTTTTAATCTGTCTATTAGGATTATTATTTGCTTGAATTGTGGTACTGTTTAGAAACTGCAGTGAGGCAGGCTCCAGGAAGGATGCCTGACTTAGAGGATTCTTAAAAGCTGTGTGATGGCAGAGGAGATGTAGATAGAAACTTCTATTCATTGAATAGAAGTTTTACGAATAAATTGCTTACCGACAAGTATTAAAGTAATTTTCAAACCACCACTTTGTTACGAATCTTAGTGACAGCAGCAGTTTTTCAAGATGCCTGGTATCCCTGCTTGGCAAGATTTTCCTATTAAAATATATTTTTATAAGTCCCTATAACCTTCATATAAGATATAGCATTTGACTGTATTATATGAAGAATCTTGTTTTATAGGGGGATATTTCTCAGCCTGAGAGATACTTGCTTTTCAAACTGTGGATTTGTCGAGCACTGCAGGTAATATAGGAGGGCTGGAGGCAGTAAAGGGGAATCCTTGTCTCCTCCTGATAAGGCTTGTGAGTGGGCAACAGCAGCCTCCCTGTCTTTCCCTGACTCAGTTTTTCATACTGTGCCTCCTGAGACAGGAATAAAAAGGCATCTATTAATGCCAAGGATTTGTTGCTAAGATGCTTGGGTTTCATTCCCAGTCATGATGCCATCTTCTGGAATGACTTTAGGAAAACTACATGAACTTTCCAAGCTTTAATTTACCCATCTGTAAAAACGGGATAAAAAAGCTGACCGATTTTTTTTTCAAGAAACTCTGCTTTTTTGGGGGGAGGGGAAGGAGGTGAGGAAGGGGGTGTATGGGTATTGGGATGCTTTCATTATCCAGAGCCAGAATGAAAAAAGTACTTATTCTCAATGTTTAAATCAGCAAAAAGCATTTGAAATATGGAAACTGTGCCTAGTGCTATGTGGTAGAATGCTCCTGCCTGTCTATCCATTGGGGATTATGTAATTACAGGATGAAGGAGGAGGAGAAGAGCTTTGCTTTGCTTTTTTAGTAAAATCCCTGTCTTATTTCCATAATCGGTACTGTTTATTGAAGTGCAATCACTTTAGGAGACGTAGGGTATTCTGTCTAGATGCATCTAGTATTGCAGATGTCTAACAAACACTTTTTTTTTTCTTTAGTGTACAAAGCCATATCTGAATACATATGTCTGTCTAGCTATAGGTACTGATTAAGAATTCACAAATGGAGCAGCTTGGGTTTCAGTCGATGTAGGAACTTCATTTTAAACTGGATTTTTTTTTCCCTGATAAGGAAATTATGCTGCTACCTGCACAAAGTTAAGGCAAATTTTACTGTAGTTTTTATTTTGAAATGTATTCACTGCCCATTTTTCGTGTCTTTATCAATGTGATGCTGCAAAGCCTAAAATGGTCATGGGATTTTACTAGACAGCCGTTTTTATGTAAATGAAACACAGTGAAAGAGCAATTGTGTATAGCACAAGAAGAATGACATTGTGTTTTGTTTGTAGGATTCTTGTTCAAAATATATGAGGCCCTTTGTATTAAAGAAATGCCTCTGAGTTAAACTGCATTCACTTTCCTGTATCAGATCCTTTTCCAGTCTCACTGTTTCTGTGCTTGGCAACTTCAGGCAGCTGAGAATACGCTGGGAGGATGCACTTGTACATACGTGCATGGATATATATTGCACCTACATCTACCCACATGCATGATAGACAGACACATATACTGCATCTATTGCTGTACGTGTGTTCTCAACCTATACTCACTATGTACATTGTATAGTGGTTTGGAAACTGTTATGTAGCTAGAATCCAGAGCAAGTGCTTTTTATTTTAATCTTGCACTGGATGAGGCAGATAAAGAGAATTTGTAACACATGAAAGAAATTCTCTGATAAATTTGTTCCCACTCTTTGCTGGTAAGGTGTAGTTTATTTACCATTTTGCATTAGTGGTAATAGATTGTTTGTTTATTTATTTTTGTAAATATGGAGCAGGTAAGATTTTTATTGAAAAAGGAATCCTATTGAAAGCCCTCAGCAGCAGGAGACCTAATGCTGCCTTCCTGAGAGGATGGAAGTGACAGATGAAAAGGTCAATTTCTGCCCTCCAGTGAAGGAAGTGTAGCCCTAAGTCACCTATGACAGGAGAGCAATGACCGAGCAGGTAGTTACTCAGGTGACCACTTCTGAATGGCTCTTTCTGCTGTTCCACAGTCAAGAAGAGCAGAAACCATTCTCCCCACAAGAGAGACTTGAGGGTTTGCTTGTTTATCCTTGGGAAGCCTATAGGTCTGTAGGTAACATTCCTTTGTTCTTGGAGAATTCAAGAATTCCATGAAGTTATTTTGTTTTCCATAGCAATTTAACAGTTGCATTTTTTGTAGCAGCATGGGGATAATCCTGATCCTCAGACAGTACTTAGATGCTTGAATGTTCACTTCTTTAAGACTGTTTATCCTTCCTTTATCCCCCCCGCCCCGTCTCCTTTCTCCACATCCTCTGTATTCTCCCTCCACCAGAATCTTGGAGGTGTTGTCAACCATTCTGTGGGAAATTTGAAGCTCAGAAAGCTTTTTCTTTCCCCGAGTAATCAACAACAGTGGAGGTGAAAGATGTCTGCTCCTTTCCTAGTCTGGACAATTGCCTTCCTTCTGTGAACTGAACGGCAGGGCTGTAAAAGAATCTTAAGTGAAATGGGAAGCAAGGGAAGGAGAACAGGCTGGAGTTGATGGGATAGGATGGGGGAAGAAGAATTATCTAATGATACATCAAAGCTATAGTCAGTAAATGACCACTAGTCCTAAAATCCCTTATGCCTAAAAGTACATGGTTCTAAGGATTTATTTTGTCCAAATCAAGTTAAGTTGACTAATTCTAGCAGGATGCTTAAATGCAAATGTTCAAATTAGTTTTAAGAAAATTTAAGGACATCTTTTCTGTCAGTTTTTCATATACCTATGCTTTGGACTTCTGACAAATAATCTTTTAAAAATGTGTAAGTAACGATTTATTAATTTAAAGTGCTGCATTTCGAGCAAGCATGATGTGTGAAAATTATTGTTTTAAACCCAAGTTCAAGCCAGAAGAACAGAAAGAAAAACCTGAACATTTCCGGCCCTTTAGGGTGGCGGCCCAAGGAGGCTGCGAGGGGATGGGGGCACCGCTGCCACCCCGTGGTTAGAGAAGGGATGGGCAGGAGGAAAGGAAAGGGCCAGAGCAAAAGGGAATACTGAAAATGATGGGACCGAGAGGAGAAAAGATGGGAAAGCCGACCTAATAGAAAACTTGAATGAATCAGCTGAATTAAGCTAATGGATACTTTATGCTACAGCATGTGTTACATATCAAGGGAGGTAAACTGTACTCTTCTTGCATCTTCTACTGCAACCTTCTGTGCTCTGATTAGTTTTAATTTTTTTATGTCAATGTTATTTTATGCATTTCCACTTACTGAGCTTTAATAAGTACAGTTACCTTTTCTTGTAGAACTATTAATGTACAATGAGCTTATTCTATATCATGACAAAGCTTTAAGTGAGCATTTGTTGTATATGCTCATAATCATTGTTGCTCTGCATTCAACTCCTTTCTTTGCAAGATACCTCTGAGCACGTGTTTGGGATTTGCATGAATTACATAGGTTGTCCAAAACAGCTAGTGTTTATTTTATGCTTGGTTTTATGTGCATTAGGGAAAATCATGCATATTAGTGTATTTTGTTTAGGAAGCAGTGAAGTGTGTGCTTCATTATTCGGTTATCATTAGTAATACCATGTTTGCTTTAGTTCTGCAATTCAGTGACTTACATACATTGACTAAGACTTTTTTTTTTTCCTTTTGGAGTTTGCATGTTATGTGTATAGAGACATCTTTGGAAAAAGTTCAGGAGAACAGTGCCTAAGAAACAACTTAAAAGGCAAAGTGAAAAAATCCTGAAAACATCCCCATTTCAAGCCTCTGCCTCCTAATCAGGTTGCATAGGAGAGATCTGTGAGAAAATGCTATGAACGTCCTGGTATGAACTGCTCTCCTTGTCTTGCTGACACAGGCAATAATGAGGGAGCAGCATGAATACGTTTGTCGTTTCCAAGTGAAAATCTTGGAAAATCAATGAAATAAATGCTTGAGTCATTCTGCAGAATGCAGTATGCAATTCTGCATAAGCGTCTTGCTGAGAGCTCTGTAGAGATGTTTTCATGTTTGTTTTCACAGTAGGTGTTAGTAGATGTGGCCTGCGCTTAAGTGACTTATGCCCATGGTATATTTTTTACATGGTACCAATTGTTTTTTTAAAACTTTCTATTTGATTTTTAGTGTCAATGCTAGTATCTAATACCACTTAAGAAATTAAGCTGTTCTCAGTCTGTTGATAATCTTTTGCAAGACAAATACTAGCTGGTCTCTGTAGAGATTAAAGTAGTGAGTCTGCAGGGATTGTATGTATTTTATATTAAAAATCGTTAAAGAACTACATCTAATAAAATTAATGAGTATAAAAATACCCTGTATGAAACTTAAGTACAATCTTACTTATGCTTTTGTCTTTAGCTCACCTAAAACTTTACAAGGAGGGACCACCAGGTGGGTGGAAAAGTGTAATGTTGTTCGTCTGTGTGTAGTCTTTGGTCTCTTTTGTTATTGTAAAGGCAGTCTGCATCTTTCTCCTGATAGAATAAAAGTGGTAAAGGCGAAGTATGCAGTAGCCCTCAGTGTTCAGAACCAAACGTTTAATAGAGCCTTTTGCACCTGCAGACCAGATAAGGTCCTGTTTTCAGCATCCTGCCTTTGTGACTTCAATCTCAGCTGCAGCCATCTGACTAAAATGAGTGGAATTTAGATTGATTTCTCTGACTTTCAGATCCATTCCACCATGCCGAGTGCGAGATTTTGCAAAGTTAAAATTTGAAGAATGATTGGAAGAGCATCACAATACAGAATAGGCACATTACTGGTTTTTCTTTTTTTCATTTTTTATGTGAGAAAAAAATCAGGTAATAGTCATCAGATAAACTGATCTGCCTGATAACTGGAATTGCAATAATCTGGCAGTGCTTATTTTATTCTAAAACTTTCTCATTGGACTGGAAAAACTCATTCTGAGGTAGTGGACCTCTTCCATTTTGAGACGTATCTTATGTGAATTTTAGCCAAAAGAGAAGGTGAGGTGATTCAAAGTCCTGAAAAATACAGTAGCAACAAACTTCTACTGATTTAAGTATGTAACGCATATTTAGGGAAGGGAAGCCTTTTGAAAAGAAAATTAGATTTAATTGTGAGAAAGAACATTATTAACCTGATTTATGGAAGTTTATTTCAGATGCAGCCCCTACTGTATTGTGTCATTTATCTTGCTGTGTTTTTTTGCTCGCATAAGTATCCCCCTGACAGCAGGACACACAGAGCCCAGGCTGTCTGTTGGATTTCAAATGAAGCTTAAGGAATTTTTTTGTACAAACTGTCATGACTTTGAAAACTCTTTTTCAGAAACTCCTGCGCCTTTGGACAGTATTACTGAATGCATGATAACTGAGGAAAACTGAGTCGGAGCTCATTTTGTTGCAAAAGACCATTTTCTGATAAATTCCTCTCTTTCTCTAGTGACTTATCACTTTAGCAACTGTGTGCAGTGGTAACTGAAATAAGTGAATAAGGCATGCTTCAGAGTAAATGAGAGCACATGCATGGAAATGAGGAAAGGAGATATTTTCTAGAGAACCCTGCTGAGATAGCAGGGTATTTTGCCTTATTTTAAGTGAAAATGAACTAGTTTGTTTCTTGTGTCAGGAAGTACCCTGTATACTTTTGCTGAATACACTGCTTTTTGGATATTGTTTGTGTAATCTATATGGTACATAAAGTACTCTAAAATGTCTGTTTGCCTTTTGTACAAAAATAAAGTTTCCTAAAGACAATGCAGAAGGCAAATAGGCCTCTGGGGAACTGCAGCTTCCTGGTGGCTACAGCACTTTCTCTGAGGAACAAAGAGTTCTTCAAGAATCCTTCTTTCCTTCTTTTAGTAAGACATATGGCCTCAGTATCTCCAGCCAGGTTTGTCTTTGACTTCTTACGTGAATTGAGAAACAGTCGTTATACTGTGTGTTGATGGTCATTATTATCTTGTTTATTCATTAAGCAGTCTCCTGCTCTCAAATTTTTCAAATAATTACAATATAGCAATCTGTTAAGCATGAACTTTCTGAGTTTTTTTTTTTTTTTTTTTTTTAAACTAGTTTTGATCCTGGTTGAGTTAGGAATGCTAGATACTGTTGGAGAACTTTCAATGGGATTATTTTATAAGACAGAAAGAATTGTTATAACCAGCATGACCATTTGATGCATTATACCACTGAAGGACAAGGTCTACCATGCAACCCCATGTAGATGATGACACATCATGACGATGACAGGTGGACATTATATTTGACGAAATAAATTCAAAGGCTTTTGAAGTCCCCTCATATTTCCTGTAAAATTTCATAATGAGAGTCCACTCATGTTCATTACAAATGTACTGGCATTTCTGTGGAAATAGAAAAGTATTCAGACAGTTTTTGCATTAACAAAATCAACTTATATTGGAGCTTTTACAAATAGTTAAATTTCCCTGCATGTTCTATTGATGAGCTGAGTGATATGGTCTGCACAAAACCATCAGTAGTGTCTCTTTGTCCTGCTGCTATGTAAAGAGAGGATCTTCACTATGTAATTTTTGGTCTGTATTTGATGCAAAGTATATATGGCAAGTCCTAGATGTAAAAAGTATGAATGCAAAGGATGAATGTACAGAAAAGCAGTCGTGGGGTATGAGGGATCACTTCCTCATCATTGTCACACTCATGATAATGAGCTCAAAGTACAGTTTTGGTCTATCTGGTAAAATCTGTATGATTAGCAGGTATACTTTAGCTTTAGGTCTTTAGCTGTTGCAAAATGTGGGAGTGAATGGAAATTTGGATTTCACAGTAAGAAGATTACTGATTTTACAGCAACTAGCTCATTTTTTTTTTCCAACAACAGCATTTAAAATAGAAGCCTGACAGGATCGTGTTTTTGTAACTAAATTAGCATTATTGTATATCTTTAGTTTTCATTCAGCTTCCCGTATCCTTTGCTACCATTCATGTTATTTTAAAATGAGTATTTTATCTCAAAACTGAATTTTTAAAATGCATTCTGAATGACCAGCAGATGTAACAATTACTTGTATTTATATAACGCAGATGTACATTTGTTCTTATCACAGTATGTTAAGAGGTACCTAATTTTTATGACAGTTTGCTTTAGCAAGACATATGTAATTAATTGCGCTTGTATTGATTGAAATAAAGATCAAGTTGCATTAGTAAAGAGTATGCCCAAATGTGCAAATGATTCTATCATTTATTATATTTTTCCTTGAATGGTGTCCTCTCAGAGTGGAGGAAAAAGTATTAGGAGTAGCAAATAAAAAGTAGCATAAGAAAATTCATAAAAAAATAATGGTGTAGTTTGTAGCATAGCAGACAATGTATTAAATGTGCCACAAGTTATGTCCCTATATGATACTCCTGATTCTCTCCAGTAGCTGTTGCATTAAGTAATGTATTGGGTTTATTAATTCTTACCACTTAGTACTTTCTAAGCATATTTTTATTCGGCATAAGCAAATCATAAAAGAAAACTTGCACTCAGGAATTTTGTAACAAAGATTAAACATAACAATGTCTAGAAATCATTTTGGAGCTTCCAGCTACGAGCAGTGATGAAAAGCACGTGCCTTTGGGGAAGCCTGACAGTATGAAGGATAACTTAAAATGATGGTGTCTTACAAAATATGTTTATAATGAAAAATGAAATATTCTTAGTTCTTTCAAGATTCTGTTTAACTGTTTTTGTGCTAACTTTTGTGTTAACTGTTTTTGTGTTAACTTTAATCCTTTATGGAGTTCTGCCATCATTTTGTGGCTGCCCTAACACTTATGTCCCTGCAGGAGAGGAGGCAGTAGAGGGCTGGGAGGGAGTAGGTGTGTGGAAGAGGGCTGCTTTTGGTGCCGGCTGCTGTCAGAGTAGGATATCTGTGACTCTTCTGCCCAAATCCCAAAGAATGTTGAGCATCAAGTAACCTGAGGGTGAAAATAGATCTTCTGTTAAGGTAGATTTGTAGGTCTGTCTGCTTGCTGCCCAAACTAAATGCTTGTGTTGGGAGCAGTTTCTGAATCTGAACCATGCTAAACAGGAAAAGAACATTTAGGTACATATTACTTGGAATCAGCTAGATATTTTGGTTTGCACCTTCTAAAATATCAATCTTTTATATCAATTGCATCTTACATCTTTTATATCTTGCATGTTTTATATCAATTAATCATTTCAGCTGCTTGAGGTATAGTTTCACATAACTCTCAAACATTTGGAGGAAATACCTTTGCATTAAAAATGACCTGTCACACTCATTTCGGGGTGATGATCTGGTTATCTTTTCTTTGTTGTTCTTCCAGATGCTCTCAGGAGAAAGAAAAGGAAAGCAAAACCTTGCTGCACCTAAGCAGTAAAATATCTTTATGGTGCCTTACTGGTTCTGCTTTTTCAGGCACTGTACAAACCTCTTAGTGTTACAGCATGTTGTCAGTAAAATTTAAACTTCTTGGACTATTTACAGGCCTTGCTTGAATTAGCTCTGATTCTTTTTTTAGCTGAGGAAGCAGAAGTCAAGGCAGGAAACTGGAAAAATGCCACTGAATGAAGTTTGAATTAGAAGCAGATAGAAGTAGGGCTTTAACAGTCTGAGAGCAAACCCTAGTTGCTTGTTTACAAGAGCTTCTGGGCCAATGTATCACAGGAGACTGGCTCCGTGAATCTCTGCACAGCACTTAATGAAAGGTCTTCTCTTTCTTCCTAGTCAAATGTAACCTCAGTATAGGTGGAGGGAAACTTTAGCTTGTGGCCCAGCTTCTAGAAGTCCATTTGGTAGATCTACACTTCAACTTGATACCTGTCACTAAACCAGTTCAATCAGTGTTCACCATCCCCTTTGCTTCATTGCTGATTTAAACTTCTCTGGCTTTGAGTTTCACTTTGAATCTTACTGCACCATTCCTCATTAAATTTTAGAGCCATTTTGTACGTAGTATATTTTCCTTAGAATGTACCTAACCCCCTATGGTCAATGTTCATATGGTAAAATTAAGAGAAAGAAATATTTAAATCTGCTGCTGCTGGGCACTTTTTGAGGTCTTTATTTCTGTTTGTGATTGCCCTTTTATCCAGTTTGCCTATGTATAATGTATATTTAACTTTTTAAACCTTTTTTAATATATGTTTTTCTTTAGAATGTATGTGTATATATGTGCATGCATATGCCATAATATGCTATCAACTCTATTTTTGTCTGCAAAGCTAAACCTTTCATTTCCTCTCTGCTTTTTCACTGTGAGGTTCCTTACCCATGTTTTCCCCCCTCAGCATGGAAGACCTCTTTGCTTTATCCTCTGCTGTCAGTAAAGCATTTGAAAGTCTGGTCATGTGGTTTGAGAAAATAAATGCTAATTACTATGTTTATATTTGCTTTTCCTGTCATCACTGTAACAGGTCTTTTATTTGAGAGCTGATGTCTGCATTCTGGACTTGGTAATATAGTATGAGATGTTTTAGGCTGGAAACCATCACGTTGCTTTCTGATGCTAATGGAAAGCACTTTTTTTACTTTTACAGAGTACCAAGCTGCCATTTTGCATTTAAAGCGGGAACACAAAGAAGAAATTGAAACGTTGAAGGTATGCTTTTGTAAAGTTTCCTTTTCTTTCCCTGACTTTTGTGCAATCTTCAGGTTTAAATAGTGCATTGTATTCTTTTTATCTAATGTTAGGAATGTTATTGGTTCATTCTAAAAATGTTTTCAGTTGACTGACTTAGTTTAATTGATTTAATTTAAAATTAATAGTTTGGATTACTGTTTTATTTGTGCAGCACAGAGGACAATTTTTTCCCTCTAACTCAGCAGTTTAGCATGTTTACATTTGGTTATTCTATTAGAGCATTGATATTTATCTCATCACTAACACCAGTAGGAACACTGTTTTCTTTGGTGTAGGATTCAAAGTGGTTTTACATAAAAAAAAAAAAAAAAAAAACCAAATATTATAAATGTATTTGTGAGATTCTCTGTAATTTTATATTTTGCTCTTTATTGGTAATATTAGAACTCAAATATTATAAATGTATTTGTGAGATTGTCTGTGATTTTATATTTTGCTCTTTATTGGTGCTTGTTTTTGTTGAGGGTATACTTGACTGGTTGTCTAACAGTCAAAATCCAAAAAAGAAGTGTAATATTAGAACTGGGCTTTCCCCTAGCATAATTGATTCTGCTAAGCAAAATGAAAAGTTATGAGTAAGTGCTCTGATCACAGGAGCAGGAACTTAACTACCAGCATAACACAAAGTGAGTTTGTTGAACAGGAAGGTTGTGTTACTTATATGCAAAAATAACATCATCCTTCTTCTCTTCACAACTAAGCATGAATTTGAATCAGCACAGGGATAGCCAAGCTAGTACTAGGTAAACATATAATAATAATGTATAACAAATAATAATAATTCTTATACCACACAAGAACGCCTGGTGGAAAAGGGAGGTGGCAGGAATTCACTTGGAAGGAGAATTTTGGGGAATACACAGGCTCGGTGAGAGGGAAGCTGGGAGAGAGCAATGACAGTCATTGAATGGATTTCTCCAGCACCCTGGGAAACAGTAGAGGCAGGGGAGCCAGGTACCTCATGTAAGCATTAAGTTTGCCATGACTTAATCCTTGGATTATTTTCTCACCTTCTTTTATCTTTCACATAATAGTGATATTTTCCTGTTTTTCATAACATGTTATTCCCAATTCTGTGATTCATTAGAAGAATGTTAGTCTCACATTTTGTTTTCCAACAGCTGCTATTTTAAGGCTCCCTGAAACAAACCTGTTTCAACAGTGCTGAAACAGTGTGAAACAGTTGTGCTACCATGATGGAGTAACTTATAAATGAGAGGTCTCTTCATTCTAGCAATAGAAAGTGAACTCTTAAGGTGGGGAAAAAAATTGCAACCCTTCTGTCCTATATATGTAACTTAATCTTATTGTCTAGGTTCTTTTCCTGCTCTTTTGGAAGTTACATTTTGACTTGACTGTGTGAAGGAAAATACTAGTGGACTTCTTTAAGATTCTTTAAGTCGTTTTTTTTTTCCAAATGTTTTTTTTTTTTCTTTCTTTTTTTTTTTCAAACTTCTTTTGACATAAAATAATCCAGGGATAACCAGGGAAAAGATCTAGAAATATTTAGTTTTTACTGATTTTCATTTAAATTAAGCTAAGTTGAAGTGTTCAAAGTATTTCCTGATTGTTTTACCATAAATATAATGATATTTGAAAAGATGTTAATAAACCATTTCTATTCTCTAATATTGGAAAGTATTTCCTACTCCTACCACTAGATGTCAGCTAAGTATTCTTTCAGAAAGCGTTCCTAAACCATGTCACAGCTTCTCTTTGAATGTGTAAAATTTATTTTTCTTCTGAACTATAAAAATATGTTTGTGATAACACTGTTACAAGTATTTGAGAAGCTCTTGCTTTTAAGTCAGAAATTACATTGTACCTTATGGAAGTAAAATTTCCATCTATTGAGGAAAAAAAGTTTCTCAATAAATAAATAGTGGAAGTCATCATCTTAATAACATTTCTTCTCTACATAAGAAAATCCACAGTATTTAATAACCAACAAAATAGATAACAACAACTTAACATTAAATCAAAATACTGTAAGTAGACTGGTGACTTCTGAAAGGAAGGGATGTAAAGGTGATATTCTAACTGCAGGGAAAACTGCAGCTTTCACAGCATTAATGTACAATAGCACTTTCAACTTACCTGTGTATTTATTTATTTATTTTAAGTTTTCTCTCTATTTTTTCCTTCCCTCCTTTAGCTCAAAGGTGCCAAAAATGTCCTTTTCTCAGCTACAGAGAAGGTTAATACTACTTTGGGAAGATGCAATGCAAGTCTTTAGCTCTTCTAAAACTCATGAATCTTTTTCTCTAATACAGAACTTTTAGAAGGAAATGCCTCTACTTGCGTTGAATTAGGAGCATGTTACTGAAAGTAGAGAAATTCTGTGTAAGAATGTGGTGTGACTGCCTATGCTCTTATGAAAGACTAGGCTTCCCTTAGAGGAGAAGGTGTTGTGGTTTTTACAGAGACCTTTCTGGTCTCCTTAGTAAGCTTTGCATAAAAGAATCAAGAGCAAAAAAAAAAAAGAAAAAATAGCTTCCTTGCCACAGAAAAGCTAGCTTAATTTTGAATTTCACATCACAAATTGGGATGAAAGACCAATGCCTGAAAGTTTCTCAGAGAAAGGTTTCAGAACTCTGTGAGAGGCAAGAATATGCAATGGAAAGCCATAACATCAGTTACACTTGTCTGAAAACTTCAAAACGAAATTCAGAATGTGCCATGGAAACGTTTTGTTGGTTACTGAATGAAGAAATAAGGTTTTACCATGTGATGATCTCTTCATTCTTTTTACAAATCTGATCTTGTCTGATATGCCTGGTTCTTTCCCTCTCTTTTCCTCTTTCCAGGTTCCCATATATTTGCCCTTAAAGTCAGCATGCTTGCAATTTTTAAATAGTTTTAAATTATTCTTCCTTTCTGGGGGGAGCAAAAAGGATTTCTTGTTTCTTTATTTTGCTTGTTTTTCTTTTTTCTTTTTTCTTTTTTTTTCTTTTTTGTATGTATGTGAATTCTTCTGTAGGATAAGGATTTCACAATTTGTCAGAACTCACTATGTTTTAAAATCTACTGTCAAACTATGGAGGCCAATAACAAAGTGTTGAAAGTTCTGATGTGCCAGAGTGCTTAAGAAAATACCATGAGTGGATAATACACTGTCTTCTGGTAGTAAAATTTTACAGTGTAAAGACCATTGTTTTCAGTCTTTACAAGGTTAAATGCACACGTGATCTGTCTATCTGCTATGTGTGAACAGATGAAAACCTGTATCATGTATGTCTCTGCTGAAGCAGAGTTGCAGCCCAAAGGAACAGGCAAGGTCAGCAAGGGTTTATTAGTCAGTCTTTCCTAATGAGCTCTTCAGGGTTTTCAGCATTTCCATGTGTTGTGAGTGATGAAGGTTTCCCAGATTGTGCTTCGTTATTGTTACTGTTCTTGCCTGACGTGAAATGTTTCCATCTTTTGTGCTGAGCTGCTGAACGTGTGGTTTCACCACCACCACTACCACTGTGGGTGCACTTGGTGGCTTTATGGGGCCTGTTCTCACTGGAAGCGCTGTCCTCAGGGAGGAATTCCATGGTTACTGTGGAACAGGCTCGTAGTTCATGACTGAAAATATAAAGATTACAGAAACCATTAAAAAATATGAAAAAGAGGGGACTAGAAGGCCTATGAGATGCTTTTAAGATCTCAGTTCCAGTATTTGTAATGCTCCAAACGGTGGAAGCAACATGAGAAGGTACTTACCATGGGAAAGTACTTTTTATTTTTAAAGAAAAGGCCTCCAATCAGTGCCTATTTATTATTTCAAAACATGCAGATTATAAGGTCTATATTCATGTCATAATCTATAGTCAAATTCTTTATAAAATCTGTGTTTTGATACTTATATTATGCAAAACTCTTCTGCCTCTTTTCCTTCATGCCCCTGGACTTCGTATTTTTTATATACTTAATGTAGTTGGTGCTTTTCATTCATATGTTTCCCATACAGTGGTGATCAGATTTTCCTTATGCTATTCCCACAAAGCCACCAAACACGCTCTTATAGTATAAGACTGGAGCAAAAACAAAGTCCTCTGATTAATGGGTGCTATGCCTTACTCTTGGTTAGAGTAGCATCTCCCTGTCAAGGCTGCTTTGAAATTGAAAGCAGGGAGCCTGTCTCCTGACCCCTTTTTTGATGATGAGGCACTGTGCAAGAACAAGCCACTGCAATTTTCATTCTCAGCAGAGCAAAGAAAGACGGGAATGATAATCTGAGATGCGAGGGGTAAAAAACTAGGCAGAAATTGGTGGATAAATGTAATGGGACTAGGGACTGGTAAGGTGGAGGAGGGAAGAGATAGTCGGCAAGCTGAGGCAGAAAACTGTGAGTAGGAAATGGATTGCAGAGACTAGGACCTGACATCATGATACAGGCTCTGCCTACATGAGCTAGTGAAAATCACTCACTTTTATCCCAGTGCCTAGAATGAATGAAGTCTACTGAATATTTAGTTTTCTTCCTGTTGGTTAGGGATCAACACCCTCCCTTATTTATTAATCAAAATATGATCTGAAGATAGAGAGTTTCTTCATGGATTTTCCAATAGCACTCATTTTTATTTGTCAGGATGTTTCATCTGTATAAATAGGATATATACTGTGCATTTAGATAGACATGTATTATTATTCCAGTTTTATGCATCAGGACCTATAAAAAAACTTAAAAGCGGTCACTTAATTACGATGTGCAAGATACTTAGTAATTATGTTTGGCTTGTGCAGCACTTTGTATGTTCATATTACAACTTCATTTTACTACTTTTTTTAACTATAAATTAGATCCAAAAATAGGCACTTTAGAAAATTACCATAGGTGGTTACAATATGACTAAAAAGATTTGTGTTAAATCACACAGGAGGTTTGCAACTTGGGCAAGGATAGAATCTGCTCTGTTTGATCAGCATTATACTGCTCTAACTATAGAATTATTCTGTCTCTTCCTCAAGTTTAGATCATTACATACTTTTCAACTTCAGCACATATAAAGCAAGTCTTAAAGATTTACCTCTTTATTACAACACTGTTTGTATCATTTCTAGATTAACTCTTATGATGTTTAACAACTGAGAAATTCCTTTTGTGGAAGCAAAAGGATTTCCAACTAGCTGGGCTACATGCAAACAGTGATGAAGAGAAAGAAAACTAAAGTGGCTCTGCAAACTGCACATCTAGTCTTGTCTTTTGCATAACTGACCAAGATTGTTTTGTTTTCTGGTACCATTTTTTTAGCAGATTTTTGTGTGTGTAGTATTTTCTTCAAGTTCCATGGTACATAATTGTCATGTGAACGTTTTTTTTAAGTATGTGTCTCTTAGAAAATTACAGTTATCCAATCTGCAGAGGTCAGAAATTATTTCTGAAGTACGTGTTCTGTGTTTTTTTTACTTGCTATGAAACTCTAGCGTAAGCATTTTGGCACTGTTAAAAAGAAGAGCAATTATAAACAAGAGTTTTCTCTTGAATGCTACATGATTGGCAAATGTTTAAAGACTGTAATCTATTTTTATTACTGAAATTTATACTAGTAACTGCAGAATTGGAAGCTTCCAATGTTAAACCAAGACAGGAATCCTGAAAGATAACTTACCTTGGGTTTGTAGGAACTCATATACTTTGTCTTGAGAGAGATATCTTCAGTTTGTACTTTTCCTTAAACATTAGGACAGATTATTATCTTTTCACTGTAAAAAAAATCTTAGTTATAATGGAGCTGTGAAGAAAATGAGAAGTTTTTTTGTATGTGTAATATAAGAGTGTGTATATGATGAATACTGTGAATAAAATGAATACGGCTGTAGCTATGCCTCAGTATGCCAAAGCTGAAGCAAAGTCATCTTTGCTATATAGAAATGAGGTAATATATTTTATAATATTATAGATTAGATGTTGAAGGATAGACTGTTTCACCAGAGCAATCTATTTGTTTTGATACATTCCCTAGATGTCCTTCTCTATAACACGAGCAATGCAGTAACTGCACATATCAGAGAGTTAGTCCTGTAGGCTGCTATGTGGCATCAAGCAAAACTGAAAGTGTGAAATCAAGCAAGGGCCTGGGGAAGATAATTTACCAAATTGATGGGTACTGGAAAATGTGCACCCCCTCACCCCCACCATGTGCTTGCCCTTAGGTCAGTTACAAGAGTATTGTTTTGGCTTGTTTGAAAAATCTGCATCATCTATCTACCTCATTTTTATCACATAGCAAGAAAGTGAATGGCTTACTAAGACACAAAATAGCAAATATTTTAGTTGTCTTCACTGAACATTTGAACTTTGTAGGCTGATGGAGAGGATGATCTTCTCAGTGTAGTACATTCTTAGATTGTAACAAAGTTATGTTCTTAATGATTGAAGGCTTCAGTTTCTGAAAGTGTAGATATATTTTTTTTAAAACCCATAATATTCTCATAAAATCATGACACTGTGGCTGTATTTCTCTTCACAAAATGGTATTCATTGTTACTTGTTATCCTGTAACTCCTTTGATGGATTTATAAGTTTATGTTTAACTACTGCTTTCCATGTTATATACTACCTCCACTTTTTGCTTCATCTTACTATTGCTTCAACTCAACCACTCATTTAACTTAGCAGAAGGTGATACGTACCATTACTTTCCTATGTAATTTCAAGGCTTTGTTATAATGGCTTAATCTTAGAGTCTATTGCCAAAGAAATTAGTTCTTTGTACTGTCGACAATAAACTCTCCTTCTGTCTCCACCCCCTCCCCAAAAGAAAAGGAAGAAAAGAAGGAAAAACAAGGTTGCGTTACAATTCTGGCAACATCAGCCACACTAATAAAATCAAATTCAATGTTGTTTTACGACTTAGAATTTATGTGACTGCACAGGATCAAAGGATTTGTTTCCCACTGGACTGCAAGGTCTATAGTTCATGGCAGAAAAACTCATCAAAAAGAACATTTTGGTAGTAAGGCTTTTCATTTTAATCAGTTTCAGTAATAAAAAAGCTGTTAGATGTCCAAAAACATTCTCCAAGATCAGAGACGACTTGCTCTCAACTACAGTCCATTCTCTTATTGGATCCATACTGCCTCTGCAGTTTTTGTCACTGAACTTGTTTTCAACCATTTTTTGCGTAGCTTTCAAAGTTTCCATACCAGAACATTAGTTTATCAATAACAATAATAATTCATATTTTTTCCCTGGAGGGTGGTAGGTAATATGACTTCCTGAAAGTAAATTCTCTTCAAAACAGTACCCAAATGATTCGCCAAAATGGAATTTAAAATACTGGTCTATTTTTTTATATACTGCACTTTTGAAAATATCTAAATAATATACACTAGTTTAGTCTTTTCTGCTTGAATCTGATCTTTTGAACAGTGCCACGAAAGATAAGTGTTAGTGTAGACATAAGACCAAGACATAAGACCGAGGTTACAGCTGCAAGGGGTAAACAAAACAGATAAGGAACAATTTAAAAAGACTTCTGTCATGTTGTTTTTGCATGTTAATTGACCATGGTCTCAGTTAAAGAAAAGCTTGAATTTTGTGTGGTTCCATTCTTTAATTAGATTGGACTCAGAATTGTAGAGTTCCCTCATCCCGCTTTGCAGGGTTAGAAAGTTTAACAGAATAGAATTGTCCATGAACGCATCCATTTTCCTGGAAATTTGAAGCTCATTCTCGTTTTAGTTGGCTTTTTTTTTTTTTTTCCCCCCCCCAGGGGTTTTTTTTTTTTTTTTTTGGGGGGGGGGGGGAGGGAAGGCAGCTTAGCATTCCTCGCAGCGCTTTCCCACAAACACAAAGTTACAAGTTTTCCTACAACTGCTGTGCAGTGCCTATTCCGTGGACTTCCAGTGCATTATCCAAACTTCCAGGGTAATATCCAAGTAATATTTTTCACTTACTACTGTCTGACATACATGCAGGGTTAGAATGTTTGTTTTTTTTTTCTCAATGAAACATTCATTATAGTTTTATTATTTTTGAAAACATGTTTTTTTCATGCGGACGTACCAAAAGTTCCATTTTAAAATGAAAGGCATCTTATAAGTTACTTGCCAAACATACAAAATCTACATCAATCCTAGATTACACTGTTGATATTGATTTCTTAATAAAATAGAAATTTTTCTAAGCATATTCTGTTGACAGTTGGCTTTATTAAATAATAATTATTTTAACTTTATGGGAAGGCCAACGTGTATTTCAAAGGATGATATTGTTTAGCAAATGATGCAGTCTATCGCTAGAAGTCTGTGACTGAGGACATAATAGTTTTCTGCATACCACCCTTCGGTTATCTTCAGCTAGCCAGGCTCATGTCCATCAATTTGAATTTTTAAAATACATTTATGGATTATTTTTTTTCCCTTTACCACTTGCTAGTTCTTAGTGAAGTATTTCTGTTCTCTAAGGGATAGAAGTCACTACAAAGTATGATTGCAACCAGTTAACATTAACTTGATTCTGTATTTTCTTACTTATGGTCTTTTGTTTCTTTATGATCCTTTTTTAGCCAACAACTGTTCTGGTCTGAAAACTTGGGATGCGTCCCAGACACTAGGCTATATATATCAGATTCAGAAAGGATTTAAATTCCAATAAGATTTCCCTCTGGGCACAAAGATTCTACAGCAGAATAAATCACTAGCCAGGTGCAAAAGTTGGCATTACTGGATCTTTAAATGTGGAGTGCACTGGCTGTGTGAGTGTCGCCAAGTGTCTGCAAGTCCATTACTGAGCATCACTCAGTCTTGGGACACAGACACACAGTCTTTGCTATTGGAAGAACTGGATGTTATTGATTCTGGAAAACAGTGAAGAGGAGCAGGATAAAATAGAAAACACAAATGAAAGAATCAAGTTGCTGAAGAGTGGGATTTAATTTCAGAAGAAGAATCATTTAGTAGTAAAGCAGAGTTGAAGGATGGTAACAGGCCTTTAATGAGTATAGTTATTTAATTGACACATTCCTCTTACAGTATATCTTGGAATGTGCCTAAGAGATGAAATAAGAGATATTTTTGATGAGAATGGAATAATAGTAGAGAAAAACATTAAAAGCATAAACACATGTGAAAGGTACATATGAATTAAAATCTATTGAGAGGTCATGATTGATTTCAATGGTTTTGGAGTATAGAGGATGGATAGTATTATGCTAATCCCTTCTGTTTCACTTGTTTTTGCATTTTGAGAAGTGCAATTTATTGGTTTTGAAGTAGCTCTATCCAAGAAAAGAAAACAAAGTAACAGACGAGTTAGAATTTAAAACCTAGCTCATTTTCTTAAAACATGTTTTTTATAAGTTACCTTTGCAAAAAGGTAACTGTCATTCAGTTGACTGTTGCTGTGATGGTTCTGCCTTTTTCTTCCTTTATTTCTCAACAACCTGTGTGTTTACAGAAGTTGACCTAGATTAGATTGTGTTTCTTCCAGACAAGACAAAAAGTTCTTAAAAGCTTTGGTTCATTCTAATTGTTACATGTGAGCTTAAGGAATTCATTACGGAAGGTGCATTCTAAGCTATTCTAAATATAGAGTAGGTGTACTCAAATATTTAATTATTGAGATTCATAATGCAGACTATAGAATTCAATCATCTAGATTTATTTCCCCTAAACAGTGATTTTTAGTAATACGTTTTATAATTAGAATACTCAATATAATACCTCAAATAATTAAGATATTAACTGAAAAATGGTATGACTTTTGGATGTGTAATCATACTTGGCATGTCAATATGCCAGTGTCGTATGATCATGCAACTTAATTTTTGGAAGAATAATTTCATATTTTAAAATATATAATCAAGTAACTTATATCGTTGGTTTATATTGGTATGTTTTAGATAAAAACATGTGCCTGAGGATGAGAACGTTGCTATTGTGTGCTTATAGAAATGGTAATTGCTCCAGGAATCATAAATCATTCTCTATAAGTAGTTTCAGGGGGCCTTAAATTATATTTCATAGTGTATAAAACATGATATATATTTTCAGAAGTATTTCAATTAACAAATTAGAAGCAAATTAGGGCTTAAAATATAATGTGGATTTTAGGCCATCTATAGTGCTATATATGAACAATTGTACATGTGGTGTTTTTATAAGTTTTCTACATGTTGTAATGCGACTTAATAGTGTATTATAGTAAAACATTTGTGTGAGAAGTTATTTGATTATCAAATTATTTCTTTCACAACCACACAAGTACTAGTAGTAGTTAAATAACAATATACTCAAAATACATATAAACATATATACACATGTTTTTATGTGCCTACTTTGGGAAAGTTTCTTCCTAGATAATTTTGCTTTATTTCCTCTCTAAAACTTTATTTTATGTTTTTAAATAGCAACTTGAACTACAAAAGGAATTGGACTCTGTACACATATCCTAAATAGTAATTTAGAGTTCTGGAAATGTTTAAGAATGGTCAATGATTTAGCTTACTTTTTAACTATCAGAAGAACCCTTACTGCATGCCTTTGAATACATTGATATGCCATATGTAGCTGATTATATTTGTTGAGGTACTTGTTAGAGAGGAATTTTGACTTTTATGCAAATTGACACAGATTTAATATTTTTCACTGAAATGTACTCGCATTGCTAAGTCTCTGATTGTTGTTAAAATTTAAAACAAATGTATGTTTTTCAAGGACAAAGATTAAACAAAAAATCACTTTTTTGTTCTATATCAACACAATATAAGAATAAATGTGTGATCTGTTCCAAAAAATGAAGATGAAATTACTTAAACTGAATGAAAATAAAAAATCAGAGCCTGTATGGAAGAAAAAAAGTTTTGTTTTTCACTCTTCTGGGCACAGTACTTTGACCATAATGCTATTTTTTTTAATTAGGCCCTGAAGAAATATATTTGAGCAGCAACTCAATAATTCTTACCTATTCTTTTCTGAGGGCATTTCCACTCATAAAATATATTGCACATGAAATGCTCATACCTTCAGATATTTTGTGTCTTCTTTGTTCCTTTTTTTTGTTTTGTTTTGCCCTTTTTTTTTTTTTTGGCTTTGCACAAGTAACTAATTAGATTTAACAATCCCTATAAAGTCAGAGAAGGGAATAAAATTGAGCTCACTTTCTCTCTACTGTGTTGGTTTTCCAGGCTAATTAGAGAAAACCTAGTAAAAGCGTATGCTTCTCAGTTTAAGATGAGGTCTGTCTCTGATATACAGAAAACAGCTTTGTTCATTAAAGATGTGTTATTTTTACACAGTTACTTTTCAGAGTAGAATTGCATTGTAAACATTAGTTAAAAAAAAATACGTATTACCTGTGAAGCATTAACTTGTTATTTCCAGAAAATTGCTTGTTCTAAGCAGTGTCATAGAGAATTTCTTGTTATGCCTTGCAATTACAGTTCACAGGCTTTGTGGTGTTTTCATTAATAACAAGCCAGTAGCTAAATTTGGAATGCAGATTGTTGTAATGTCAGTGATTTCCTATAATGTTGCATGTGAATTCTTCTAAATTTTATTCCTTGGAACAAGTCCATATCATGTTCAGAAAGTCTTGTTCTTTGACCAGATTGTATAAAGTCATAGAGTATAAGGCAGTAATGTAACAAATATACTTTGTTGCCTTTAATAGGCTATATTGACCGTAGACTTGAATCTGTCTGTCACTTATCAGAGCACATAGGAAAAAAAAAATTCTAATTGGTATTAAGAGATTTGTCCATGTCAAATCACATTATCATTTCAAAGAAATTTTATACAACCCAGTTACGTTCTGAATAAGAGAATTTAGCCCTTTTTTGTTTGTGATGAGTTACATACTCTACCATCTGGGTCTGTCATGCTAAAGGAAGTACAATATGCTGATTCTATTTTCATCTTTTCTTCTTCCTCTTGACCATATGCTTCAGATCTCTAAATCTCATGGGACCAAAGTTGAGGTTTCTGTATTATTTCAGATAATACCTCTTCTTGCCTTTTTTCCTTTGCTGTGTGAAGTCACTTAACAGGTGCAAAAAGGATACTCCTGGAAGACGCTCATAAAAGAAAACCAAGTGTAAAGGGAAAAAAATCAGAAGACAGCAGAAAAACTCTTCATATTTTCCAGATTACAGTGTATCAATATTTTGGGGTATTTACCTAATCATCTATTTTTATTATTTCAATAACATATATTTTAGCAGGAGTTTGGGGGCTGATTTTTGCTCTTCCTTTACCCATTGACAGTGCTATATTTTTATGAAGAGGTTAATGCATACTTCTAATTTTATACAGAGATGTATAAGCGAACAGAGTCAACCAAGACCGTTCATTTGGTGAAGTGATTCTACAAAAGGGCATTAACAGATGGAGGAAACACAGTGTCTCATTCCACTGGCAGATACGAGACAAACCTTGAGAAATTTAAAAAAACTCACTTGTGAGTGTAGTTGTACTGATGTGGTTCAAGACGTGAGTATTAAATAGGCAAGATCCTTATTTGGTCAGAATCAGAGGTGCGAAAACTCTGCATGAACATGTATTTCAAGCAAAGTGGGAGAGAGGCAAAAGAAAACTTATGAGGAAGGGTTTCAGAACTAAGTGTATATTTATTGAATCTCTTTGAACTGAATCTAGGTGGAAAAAAATGGAGCTTGTGGAAAAATTGAGCTTATGGAAGCATGGAAAAGAGGTACATCAGCCAGGAAGGCTAGTTTTAGAGATCAGCAAAGTGTAGCATTTGAATGACAGCTGTCAACAGTCAAGCTGTGAACTGCAGCTCAAATTTAAAGATACAGCCAAAGATTCCTAAGCTGTAGAAATAAAAAGAAACTAAAGGAAGAAGATGGGCCCCTCTTCTTCAAGGGTTCAATGAGGGTGAGATGAGAACAAAAGTAATACAGGTAAACCTAGAAAATGAATACTGAATATGCTGCCCCAGATTTTAGTAGAAGTGACAGAGACAGCATCCTTCTGAAACTGAACACAGTACACCAAAGCTTTTACCAGCACCCACCAGACCACAATGTTAACTGTTTTTATTACTTACGACACTTGTGTTTATATATTCTGCTACAGAGTTGTTGACTCATAATCAGTTATGATCTGCCATGCTTCTCAGATCATTTTCCTGGAGAATTGCCATACTACTGATTATTCCCTTCAGCAGCTACATACACTGCAGTTCTCTCTCCTTTTCTTTTTGAATTATAGTATTTTTTTTTCAAACCACTTCTTTGTGTCTTAAAAATATTTTAATTTCCAGCACTACTCTTCAGCCTAATAGCATGGCATTGTTTGCATATCTAGAATGCAAAATGCTACTCCAAAAATTGACAATGCATGCTTGAAAGATTGTACGAGGGGAAGGCAAGCTTTTCAGTAGCATATGGCTGTGTGGATCAGGTCTAAGACACACAGGGGATACCTGAATTTTAATTTCAGTTTATCAAGGTTTTTTCAGTCTTTAATGATATGAGTTTATTTGTATGCTTATGTATTCTTTTGAGCTTGGAATTTGAAGAAGGAATAATAGTAATATGGTTTATTGGAAGGTACCTGCCTCTCAGTTGGTACTGCTAATGATAATTAGTAGGTTATCTTTAATCTGCATGATAATCATCATAATTTCAACTGTCGTGGAAATTTAGGCAGCTAAAAGTAACAATTTTCTGTGTGTGTGTGTACAGGAAATAAGGAATAGGTAATAAATAACTGGATAATGTCATTGCTTGGCTAGCAAGAGTCCTGGGCACAGTGAGAACCCAGTGATTATCTACTTGCAGGACTTGAGGGCTTAGTTTTATATACACCCTGAAAAAAGGTAAGTTAATGCTACAAGTATGTGAAATGGTCAAGGCAGTACAAAAATGTATTCCTTGCACTAGTTTGTTGGATGTTGGATCTACATAAACATCCCAATTTTGTCTTGGATGAATGGTGCTGAGAAGCATACAACCACAGGCTTCTAAACAGTCAGCAAAGAGGAAAATGTATTTTTCAGCTGAAAAAAAATCCTTTGTATCAAAAATATTTTCTTGAATATCCTCCCACATTGTTCTTCATAACATCTTTTTCATTTTGTACAGACCTACAGTAATAGGTTGCCAAATCCTATACCCTTCTTCAGGGATAAATCATGTTTTTTCCTGCAGCACAGGGTGGCTTTGTAAGCTCCAGTTTCCAGCCATCTTCTCATACCTTCCCTTCCTTGCACATCTTGTTTCCTGCTGAAGAAAAATTCATGCATATCATTGTGCTTAGGATAGCTGTGACCAAACTATTATATCGTTATTATAGTCATTGGTCATTGTTCATCTTAGAGCAGTTCACAAAGATTCCAGGAATCTATTGTAGGAGGTGCTATGTAGCAGGCTCTGTATATTGCTAAAATGACAATCGGTCACTGGTAAAAAGATAGTGAGTATTCTGATATTACTGTATCTACCAGTAATGCCTATAGATACAAATTTGTCAAAAAAGCAGTTCTTCCCAGCAGCCACAGATATGTTCTGTAGTTACCATAAATATTTCTGAGCATTGATGGACACCTGTAATTGAAACTGCAAGTTTAGGTAGACATATGTAATGGAAGCTGTATTTTTATTTTACAGGAAATCGTTGTTTTCAATGCAAATTCTAATTCATTAGTAGAGGAAGTAGACTTTGAAGATTATTTTTTTGTTTTGTTACAAATGCTGACATTTATTACAATTTTGTATTGCAGTCAGATCAGACCGATCTTTTCCATTGATGAGATGATCACTAGTTTCCCAGTGCATCATTTTTGTTCTACTTCATTTTACTTATTGTGCTCAGAAATTTTAGCTCTAATTTTTCATCATAATAACTTTTGTTATTATTATTGACAGAAAATAGTGTTCCAAATGTGTGATAGTTTTATGCTTTCTTCTGCATTTTGCTATCACCTATAAGACAATTTTCTTTGAGTTTAAATCACCTTTATATTGAATATTAAAGACCATAGACTTTTAATTAAAAAAGTATATAACACTACCACAGTTCCTTTCGTGCCTTAATAAGTAGTTTTGTTAAATACTCTGTTGTTTTACAGTGTGTTTTTAAGGTGACCAAAGATGTACAGCCGGGAAAAACTTCACCGTTCAAAGTAAATTGTTCTGTTGGGCAGTTTTTGATGTACAGTGGGGGAATATACTATGATAAACAAAATTGTTGAATTCCCTAAGGCTAACTTACTTCATTACTTCATTTATGGATCACTATGCTGAGTTAAAAAAGAAAACTATTTGCTCTGGAACAATTCAAATAGCTGAAAATCTTAGAATAGTTGAGCTAATTAGAGATTAAATGGAGCCAGAATACACTTCAGTAGAGTAGCATTACAAGAAAAAAAAAAGCCAAGTCAAAAATGATCTTTTTTTTCTTTTAAACTGTTAAACCTAATTATTTTATAAAACTGATTGAAATTTAGTTATTTACAATACAAAGTATGCTTAGCTAATCTTTGCAATATTTTCAATTTGATTTTTCTGCCATTACACGTGCTAGTTAAGAAAAGGAATATTTTGCATCCAATATTTTCACATCGTTTCCTTTATGCATTTGGGAGTGCTTGTTTTACAAATATTTTCTTTTATTTGTCGTTTCACTATGATGTTTTTACTGTCTGCATAATTCTTTTGGTAGACATAGGGAGGATGAACTTCTATTTTAATGAAAAACTACAACTATTTCTAAGACTGCCAAAATTTTGACCACAGGACATAAGGATAACTTAACTATTGGAAGCAATTTAGCAGATTGATTAGAATAATGAAGGTTGATTCTATTGCTGTAAGAAATAATATAGGAGAGTTGCTATCTTACATAGCATTATTGTATTGGATTATTTTAAGATGTTTTGTGTGCAATTTTTCATATGATGCATGGTAAGAAAAAATTGTTTTTCTTCATTTTATATATGTGTGTGTATACATATATATATATATATGTATGTTCCTGAAACTTTTGTTTAAATTTGTTTTTAACTCATTGAAATCCTCTTAATTCCATTCTTCTGTGTCCAAGATTAATTTTACTGATTTTTAGATTAAATGATACCTAGTAAAATTAAAAGGCAGTTTTAATCTAATAGTAATGGTAAATATGAAGGGGAATTTTTGTCTGTATCTCTGTGAATTTACTTGATGAGGACACTTCTAATAGATCTTCCTTCCTAAGTGTTTTTTTTTTTTATTTGCTTATCTGGAAGCATTTTTGACTTTTCTTCTGTTTCAATGTGTTAGTTCTCAACATGTTAGTTCAATGTGTTAGCTGGCATATTTATGAAATGTGATGGCCAATGAAGTCATGTGCCATTAAATAAGATACTATTGGAAACAAATAATTTTTATTCTAATGAAAAACTACTAATTATTGCATTCAACAATTTAAAAAATAGGTATCAAGACAAGATGCAAATTATAATTTAGTAAATTGATATTCTAAATATTTGCTTATAAAATGTGTTTCACTGAAACATGCATCCTTTACATTTCATTAAAAGATAGCTTGCAGTAAAACCACTTAGAACTGGAAATGTGAAATCTTTCCGTCATTGTAGTTTGCTTAAAGTAAGAAAATGATCTATATGTGAAAATGCCTAATTACTGCAGAATAATCACTTTAGCAAAATATTTATACTGAGCGACTTTTTTTTGTTTTGCAGTCTCAGTTTGAACTCAGGGTATTCCATATTCGTGGAGAACATGCGGTATCAACTGCACAGCTCGAGGAAACTATTGCACATCTGAAGAATGAACTGGAAAATAAATTAAACAGAAGAAATGAAGAAGCAAGGGATATTGGTGTATCTACTGAAGATGATAACCCACCAAAGACATACAGAAATGTGTACATACAGACTGATAGAGAAACATTTATAAAGCCTAACGAAGAAGAAAACAAAGCTGTGAAAAATAACCAGACAGTACCCAAGAAACTTAATATTTCTTCTTTGACTCATAGTATTTCTTCCCAAAGTGAAAATAAGGAAATATGTTACAATGTACAGTCTTCAGAAAGTGGCTTATCTTGTCAATCAAAACAAAACCTGTCTCTTCCTTCACCACCACCAGCACCTCCACCACCACCACCGCCACCTCCTCCTCTTCCTCCTCCTCCTCCCCCGCTTCCAGATTCTTCAGTACCAGCTTTAGTCCCTCCACCGCCACCTTTACCACCAGGTCTGACTTCACTGTCACTCCACCTCGGACCTGCACCATCACAGCCACCTCCACTTTCCGAAGGGAGTAGGAGTCTTCAAGCACCACCACCGCCCCCACCACCACCGCTTCCAAGCCTGGGCCTTCCTGTCCCTCCTCCATTGCCTGGACCCGGGTTGCCTCCACCCCCTCCACCTCTTGGACCTGGATTCCTTTTTAATAGCACTTTATCTTCTAGCCACGGTCCTCGGAAACCTGCCATTGAACCTAGCCGTCCCATGAAGCCTTTGTACTGGACCCGCATACAATTACAAGGCAGCAGGTAAAATACGTTTATTTGGCTTTAGAGATGCTATGTATATACTATGATATATAGGCATATACGCTATTTAAGCCTTAAAAAGAAAAAAGCAAGCAATGCAAGAACATAAAATCAGTTATAGAGGAATTTAATAATAGAAGAAAATAAAAATGGAATCTGTTTAAGAAGCCTAAAAATAGACATGGTTTGAGAATGGTAAATATAGATACAAATTATGTACCTTGTCACAGAAAGAAGTTATGTAGTTTCTTCAAAGAACGTCAGAGTACTCCTGAACAATTCCAGCTATTGGTCTTCTAGTAGTAGAAGCACCCAAATATATTATTTTAGAGTTAGCAATATAAAGCAAAGGTTATATGGGAGATGCTTTAAAAAATATAGAATTTTAATTGCATTGGTAGAATTTGATTAGATGAGAACTTCATTGATGATGAGTTTCATTTATTTTTGCTTTCCAGGTGCTTTTTATATACCATCTTCAGAGTACGAGTGTGTCATTGCCTATGATTCCAATCCTAGAAAAAGTTACACTGGGGTTGAGCTCTGTGTTAAATTCTGGGGGAGCAGGAAAAGGAAAGTAATAAATACTTGTAGCTTAAGGACATATGCTCTAAACATCTAGGTGTCTACAAAGTGTATTAGGTTAAAAATATAATAATTTTATCTTACCAATCTTACTGGTTTTAGTGCTGTGATAAAGCTAGGTAACTGCAAAATAAAATGAAGTTGCTGCTACCTTAACATCTGAGGTATAAAACAATCTAATCATATATACCTTTCTAGCAAATTTAAACTTAATATGAAATACGTTCTGTTTGTAAACACTTCTTGGGCGGTGTTTGTTATACACTGATTAATTCATGTGTACCTTACTGCCACGGTGGTATGTGGTTTCAACATATTCTGGTACTTAACGTGTTACTATTTTATGTAACACCTTTGTCAGAAACTTTCTTTGTCGGGAAAGAGTTAGTGAAATGTCCTTTTGATAGGGAATTAGAGGAGATCAAATATTTTGGAATGGAAGTTCAGCAGTTTGGTTTTGCTTTCCCCAATTACTAGCAATAAATGATTTTACAGTGAATAGGTGAATAGTATTAATTGATCCTATTTAACGTTCATTGTAATTTGTCCTCGTTTCATTCAGATCAAAATATTTGTTCTGTAAAAAGCTACTTTACTGGCTTTTAGTTAATACAAGATAGAGCCTAGGGATAGGGTCTGGACTTTCTAGTAGGCTGTGGATCAGCGGGTCTCATGATCTTCACAGTATCGTACTAGGACTGGAAGAGTTCTTCAAGGGCCTGCTGCTTAGAGCAGCAGCTGTCCCAGACTTGTCCCACATCTTGCTATGAATCCGGAAAGGTGGCTTCACAGCAAGGTGAATGTCTAAGGCCATTCTTCAGTGACATCGCTCTAGCTAATGTCGGCAACAGTGACCCTATGGAGCAGCTGGCACGGAAGAGTGTGCTGCATCACTGGCTGCTAGTGGGAGGACTAGAGTTCCTGAGGGTTCACCCCTATGAAACGTGCAGTTGATAGATAAATAGAAGCAGTCCAAAATATGAGGGAAAAAAAAATGATTTGAATACTTCCAGTTCATTTTCTCCTTACATGGCCAACTATTACATTCAGTTGCAAGTTGTATCTAAAAAACCAGTATGTTAGGTGACAGTAGCTTAAAGGTGTTTTCACTGCTTTTTCCTTGCAAAGGAAAAGCAAGTTAAATTGCAAAGCATTTAATTGTCTTTTAGTGACATCTGCTGGAGGAAGTGGGGCCACCTTTTACTGACATGCATGAAACAAGAGCAGTTTGCAGATAATTTTGTTCCACACTTTTCTCCAGTATTGCAATTTTGAAATGAAAGTCATTTTAAATTGAAACATTTACTTTGCGGAACTTCATGTTATTTTTCTCAACTCCAGATGAAATAAGAAAATTGTGCTGACAAGTTCCAAATTAGAAATAGCGATTTTTTATTTTTTAATTCCTATTTAAAATACAAACTTTAGTTAGTAAATAGAGCAGGATCCTGTTGAGTCTTACAAAATCCTGTCCACATAATTATCCCAGTTTTCCAAACCTGCAACAAAAAGAAATCCAAGCATAAAATATTGGTAAAAAATGAAGTGAACCAAGTCTGATGCAAATGATTCTAAACTCTGTGAAAATATCATTTGCTTACTACCTTTCCCTTTGCAGGAAAACTGCTATGCCAACATTGTGGGATTCACTAGAAGAACCTGATTTACTTGATACAACTGAGTTTGAATACTTATTCTCCAAAGATACTGCTCAGGAAAAAAGAAAACCACTTTCAGAGACTTATGAAAAAAAAACAAAGGCCAAAAAGGTATTATTTCTTTGTAATTGCTGCTTTTGACTTCTTACTTTGCACTTCAAGAAAACTTCTAAAGGAATCTGTTGTTAAAACAACAAATAATAAATGGGTTTGTAAATCTAATTTTAAAGCGAAACAAATGAGATTGCTGATTCAACCTTACCTAGAGAATTGAAATCTGATTTATTTTTTACCTTGGAAAAATTATTACCTTTGAAAATAAAAATTCCATGTGCCAGTGAAGTAGGAAAGACCTCTGTTTGTGTATAGGCAAACTGACCAAAAATTTTTATGTCTAAAAGTGAAAATATTTCAGACCATAACTGCTCTTGCAATAATTATAGCATTAAATTTTTTTAAAAAAGTTTTAATATTTTAATATTTAATTTATAATTAAAGACAAAATTATATTATTCTAGCAATTCTCTCTTCCAATAAAGATTAACTTACTGGAAAAACACAATATACAGCAATATAGTAAAGCTAATGCTATATGTTTTGAACATGTAACGCCAAAATGTGGTTTTCCACATTAGTATTCTGTATTAGTATAACTAAACAGCTGTGTCAAGAAGGCACAAGAAAATCATGACTTTGAAAATTTTGCAGCAGCAATGACATTTTCGTTGCTCAGATGTTGTCTGCCTTGGGTATGGTCTGTTAGAGAGGGAGCTTATTCACTTCAATTGCTATATTCAGACAAAACAGAAAATTCTCATCTCAATGTTTTCATAAAACTACATGGTTATATATTATAAATGTGTTTAAATATACACTGTATCATAAGTTTGGGTTTACCTGCCTGGAACCACAAGAGGGCACTTTGTATGTAATCTATGCAGTCTAGTTCTTTTCTGTAAATATTTTATACTTATAAAGAAACCTTGCAAAATCAGTGTTCATACACTTCTGTATTTAAAGCATCCGAGCTAATAGGATAATACAGAAAGAGAAGGGCATGAGGAGGGGAGGGGCATTTGTAAATAAACCTTAAAGCAGTTATTAACTGTTAAGGTCCTTTAAATATTAGATTTTGGTTGGATGTGCCCATCCCTTTGGAAAATATCTTCATATCATACTGTGCTTCTTTTCTCTCATCCTTTCTCTCAGCTCTCAATTTCTCATGACTTTTTTCCAACAAGGATATCTGTCTGGTGGGGGATTTGAAACAATGTTTTTCTGTGTTCAGAATCTCATTTTTGGCTGGCCTAAAGAAAGAATCAAGAACGAATTGAATTGTGTGGTCTAGAAAAAAAAAACAAACCCACCCTTCATACAAACATCAATGTTTATTTCTAATTTGGTTTTGTTAATCTTACATTATCACTATTAGCAGACTTGTTTTGTTTTTTTCTTCTTATGTTCTCGTAGAAAAGTCCAGAGCAAGATACAGGTACAGCTATAGAATCTGGAGTGGTATCTTTGGGATGGATAGAGGATTTTGGTTAATAATGTCATTACTTAAGAATCATGGGATTGTCTAACGACTAATTAACATAATGAGCATCAAGTAGGGGGAAATATTGAAGGTTTTTCGTATTTAAACATGCAGATTGAGCTAGTTCCTAATATATGCAGTACAAATTGATACCCATTTTTGCACAAACACTGTCAATTAATACATGTTCAAAAACTTTCTACAGCTTTAAAATCTTCTCAGGCGTCACACTTTACTGTTAGCTCCTAATTTTTTCTTAACTCCTACCAACACAAACATCTTGCAAATGCATTACTAAATGTTTTGTTAGCATTGACCTTTTTGTTTGCTCAAACATTGTCCTATTTCATTATACAAACTTCTACAAACTAGTTGGGCCTTCTTGATATTTGGAGAAATGAAAGACCAATAGATGGTGCAGGATCTCTTGTTATAGCATGACTGCTTAAAACTCTTCTACTTGAATCAGAATTGAATCAGCACCTTAGAGTCAAGGTCCTTGTGCAACTGGAAGTGAGGTTCTGACTTTCAAATTAGAGTTTTTTAACTTGGTCTTTATAAAACTAAGGAGCCTTCAACATTAAGTGCCCTGATAAATTATGACTGACATCTTTACCACCTATTCACATTTCTTTTGCAGTTTCAAATAAAAATCCAACAATTCGTTTTATTCTCAGAACTATTTATGTGACACCGGTGGTAACAATCTGTATGCCTAGTAAGCAAAGGAATACTAATGTGCAAAACGTGATGTGAAGCTTGTAGAAATTTCACTTTATTATTGTATCCATGCCTGTTTGGGGGACAATGACTCCCTATAGCAGACATCTTAGAGCGACACAGGTTAGAAATATTCACCACCTACCATGTTGCTATATGAACATAAGCATTTCTTTTAAGCTAGTAAACTCAGCAGATCTTAGGTAAGAACTGCATCTAGCTTAGGCCTTGATGCACTTTCTGAAAAATGAATCAGGAGGTGAGAATGACCTTAAGTCTAAAAGTAGTCTCTGAGAAAAAAACCTAATGATCCTGATTACTTAATCTGGAAAAGAGAAGGTTAATAGACAAGACACAGTAAGTGCTCTCCAAAGTAGGTAGCTGATTTAAAAAAAAAAAAAAAAAAAGAGAGAAGCGTTACTAATAGGGAAAATGTATTTATTCCTCAAGAAATCTTTAAGAAAATCTTCAGAATGACACAGGTACAGTTGATACCCTCTTGAAGTACAGAAATGGTTTGGATGTTATTTTTAATGCCTTTCCATCATCATGATTCTGAGAGTCAATTAAAAGGCATGAAGCACAGTTTCTATCCATTTTCCTATGGATAGAAGAGCCAGAAAATGGCTTAGTGAGTTGCATTAGTTTCTAGAGGCTATCATGGGTTTATGGTTGGACTCAATGATCTTAAAGGTCTTTTCCAACCATTATGATTCTGTGAGAATGTAATTATTAGAATTTGAAATACAAACATTAACAAATAAGGTATTCTAATAAGTGTGTGGAGGGAAAAAAGGAAGGAAGGAAACCTTCATGCACCAATGAAAATATAACTTCTTAAAAGACTGCTTAAAGAGTGATTTTAATAATTTTTTTAGGTATTACTTAAGAGAAATGTAGTACATTCTATAGTGATACCATGTAAAAACAATATAATATTTACTCGCTAGTAAAGCTTAAATGAAGGTCAGATGTACCTTCCAGTACTTGTATGTGTACTTAAAGTTTGGTGTAGTAATGCTTTTTTAGTGCTTAGAAATTTCTGGCTGCTCGTGCTTCTCTGATTGTGCTCTCTTTTGCAAAATTTAATGGCTTTGGAATAACCTCCCTTCGTTCCACAATGCATCGTCTGAAATATCTCAGGAAACTTCTAACCTTGTGCATTTATGTCTTCTGTATATATGCAGTCATGTGAAATTCTACAGCAGTACACAGATAATGATCAAAACAAATACTCTCATCACGCATGTATTAGGTCTTGAGAGTAGAAGGGCAGAACTTGCAGTCTAGATGAATGGTTTAGTTTTGTCCCAATATGTGAAGAAAATAGTGTGTAATATATTCCAAAGTGAATAGGTAAAACTATTTTCTCATGAGAAGGGATTTTTAGAGTAAACATAGAAGCATTTTAAGTTTATATAAGATAATTCAATACAGTTGATTTTTTGGGTGTGACAGAGATGAAAGGAGGAAATTGCTTGTATCCTGACTTTCCTACAAACTAGTGTATAAATAAGGTATAGAAGGAATGGGATTTTATTGCCTAAGTACAATAGGCACTATTCTAAAGTACATGTCTTTGCTGCAAGAAAAGTCAAAGTTTTTGAAAAAAAGTAAAGGAGCAGACATGTTCAATACCTCAATATGAATTAAAGCAATTTCTCTCTGGTTTTGGTTAATTGAGTTTGATTAAATATATATAAGTTAGTTTTATCATGCATCTTGACAGCATACAGTGGAGCTAAATGAATTTATGCCATATAAAGGCGCTCCAATATTAAGGTGAGATTTTTCAAGAGAGTCTAGTTGGTACAACTTCCAAAATGACATAAAAGTCATTGCTCATGTAAATCAAAAAGAAAAAGCCCTAGCTGTAAAAGGTTGTTTGGGTATATAAAACTTCAATTTAGGTATTGATTCTGGTGGACATTTAGACTCCAAATGCCTTTTGAATTTAATTTTTAAATCAATTTTGGCAGGGCAGTGACATGCTTTTGAAAATGTCACTATTTGTCTAGATTGTTTTCAGTCATCATTTCTAAATTTTCTCATGCTTAGATTTCAGTTATAACACTCCCATTAAAACATTTATGTCTGGAAATATGCTGTTAATTTTAAAAGTTATATTGTAGGATATTTATGTAAAAAATATATATAAGTAGACTTCAACTATGAATTTTTATGTTCAACTGTAGACAGATGCAGTACACAGTCAATAAGGTTAAGCATATAAAAACTCATATCTATTTTGTTGAAAATAATTTTGATGTTTTTGAAAGAACTTCTCTTTCAATGAATTTGAATAGGTTTTGAAGCATCTAACATTTTTTCCAGACACTTAAGGTCTTGTATGGACTCTTTTTCATGTCAGATGAAACATCGAAGTTTTACGTGCGAAGAATTCCAGCTTTTTCTCATTCCAAACAGTTAATGTTTCCTATACATACAGATTCATTTTTTTTAAGCTAGTACAACATGTAGTTGTTCTCAATCCATAAGTTTTCTCTCTCCTGCTCCAACTGTGGAACTAAGCTCTGTTCTCCTTATTTTATTTGAAAGAGGTTAGTATCAAGCAGAAGATGGCTCATTATGTGTTACACTATAATGCTATATAAGCTTGAAAAAAGAGGTATTTTAAGAAAGAAAAATTCTCTGCTATATATTTTCTCTGTATGTATTCACTAAAAGCTGCAAGAGCATCACATATTTCAGAGATGTATTAGTCTTCCCAATATTTTTGAAAGTTAGGCATCCTCCCAAAATCAAATATTTTCTATATCATGGAGCTGGATGCTTGTGATGCCACTCTGTCTTCATCTTACAAAGAAAATGGGTAAATATCAAGTAATTTATGTCAGGTGTATACTCTAAATGAAAGTCCATCAATCATTTTTGGCTCTTTAGTGCAATGATTATCATATCAAAGACACAGGAGGACATTAAAGATAATGGCTTTTCTGTTGTCTATTATCTCTAACAGACTTCACATAATTATTAACATGTGTTCTCATTTAAGAAGAGTGTCAATATTTTGAGCGAAGAGCTTTTTTTTTCACTAAAAGGGATATGTCTGTCAGCAAGTTTTTTGTCCATCTAACTAAACGAGAAGTTACAATTAATGAATTTTATGTTTCCACAAGATGGGCAGATACTGCAGAAAAAGTTGGAAGCTTTGCAGGGTTGAAATACAATGACTGTCTTCAGCTGCCTGCATAAGATAATAAACAGTATTCAAACTTGAGTAAAAGTAGTAAAAAGCTGGCGCATCCTCTTCTGAGGCACTGTTGCTTTTTATTTTTTGTGCCATGCTGAGAAGAATGAATTTGTGTTTCCTTGTTTACCACAAAGTTCTACAATCATGTAGGGTATGGAAAGTGTCTGTAAGGGGTAAATATTTGCACTGGGGTTCTCTTTGTTTTTTTTAAGTTTTGATGGGAATGGAGACATTGAAATCCATTTGTTACCAGCTCATTTCTTACCTCCCTCTTTATCTTGAGAAACTGCTTGTCCTTTTAAAAAAGGCTAAAAAATGATGTTTTCATCCAATAGACCTGCAATTAGAATTGTATACTTCCTAAAATACCATAGGGTCTGGATAAAATGTAAAACTATGGCTTCTCTATGTTAAATAAATAAATCGAAAGAGTTAAGCTCAACCTTTCTTTGAACTGAAAGAGAAGAGATAGGGTCTAATCTTAAACTTCTGAAATCTCATCAGTTACTCTTGGGGTGTTTATGTAGAATGCCTTGAGGGATGTACTGACTTGCCTCTCCTGGTGGATAGTCTTCCTCAGCTTGAACAGGGTTTCAGCTGACCACTTAGGGGTTCAGGTTGCAGACTTTGTGGTAAAAGATAGTGACTGGAAACGGAGGGAATTGCAGGGCAGCTTGTTAGCTGGTGTTTTCTTTCAGTGCTTTTAAAGATTATGGAAAACACCCATGCACCAGCAGGAGGAAGGATTTAGCTTTTAATCGCCAAGTAAACTGAATCTGTTCAGATTTCAGCACCGTTAAGCATCCTGGACAGCATGTAGACATTGC